>JXTB01000426.1:48297-81629 GCA_002914805.1 Parasponia andersonii
ATTACGCAATTTCCCTCCTCGAACAAAAAAGTAACTAAGCCAAATGTTCATTGTTCGATGTGATATATTGCTATATCCTATTTTGACATGGAACTATTGATAAACAGTTGAGTTTGCATCACTCGTATTGACTGTTTTCTTAAGCGACCTAACCTATCCTAGCACTTAAAACTCGTTTTAAGATAGTTGGATTTAAATCGCAAAAAGCGTACTGATCAGTCACTTAGTGATTGACTACTTAGTTAAAATTTGTTGTGTTTTTATTATTTTGCAGGGATATCTGACGGAAAAGATAATATTTATTAAGAGAATTGTCACCCGAACAAAAGCAAAGGAAGGGGGACCAAGCCCGTATTGTTCTAAAAATATTAAAAAAAATATAAGTTTTATGCGGAAGTGCTCGCGCCGCCATCTCCAGCCTTGGCAGTATCCTTCCTCCAACTCTGGACAAGCTCGACCACATCCTCGCCAAGGATGGAGAAGTCAAAGTCCGGATGCTCGCAGAAGATATTAAAAATTATGGTCGACAAGGCAATGTCGCTAGCTTTATCTTCGAGCTCTTTGACTTCAGTTGCCTTGAACTCTTTGATAGCTTTGTGAACCGCCTCAATGGTTGCCTCCCTCATGCGATCCGGATACTCAGAGATGGTTTTCTTGAGCTCTTTGACTTTCTCCTCGAGGTTCTCCTTCTTGAGTTTCTCTTTGGCCAGGTCTTCAAGCAGCTGCTGCCTTTCCAAGTCAAAGGCTGTTTTTTCCTCCTCCCGAGCTTTCTCTGAATTCTCGAATGCTTGGGTTATCTCTTCAACTTTTTCGGCCTTCTCCAAGCATTCGAGAACCGGGTCGTGCATTAGGACAGCAGCAGCCGCGGTCTAAAAAATATAATTATTAGTACCAAGAAATAGTACATTTGAGGAGAGAAAAAAAAGTACTTACATTGGCCAGCATCCTCATCGCAGAACCAAAAGCGACCTTGGCAGATCATCGCTTCATCCGCTCCCAGCCTTCCTCAGATGTGAAGCGATCAATGAAGGCTGCGCTCATACAAGCCTTCTCTGGTAATTGATTGAGGAGTGCAAAGAGCTCCTCATCCTTATCTACCAGGATCGTCTCTGAAGAGGTGGCAGCTTCTTTGGGTAGCTCAGAGTGGCTCGATGTCTGAGGCTGTGGAGGAGGCGAGCTTGCCGGGAAGTCCTCGAAGGCAACTTTTCATTTTTTAGAGTTGTCAGCCTTCTCTTTCCCTTTAGATGGTGGAGTGCTCTCAGGTGTCTTGGTTTTTGCCATGGACCCGAGAGTGGAGGGTGGTGCTCGCAGGCCGCTACCAATGACCATCTCTGTACAGATACATCAGCAAGGTGATATAATACATTGATAATTAGAAAATGTATATATGATTACCTTCTTCTTATTGAGGAGCTAGTTGAGGAGCTGGTGGTGATGCTGTTTCTGGAGAGGAAGGTTCCGAAGCTGGAGGGGTGGCAGGTGCTTTTCGCATTCCTAAGTCTGGAAGACGAGGCACCTGTATCTGTCTTTTTCCTTGGCTTCTTTTTCTTCGAGCTCAAAGGTCTGGACGAACGGACAGGGGGATCAGGGAACGCGGCTCCCTTTAGAAGCAGACCGCAAGCGACCAGATTCCTGGAAGTTCCAAGTACCTTCCAATCAAATTCCTCAATTGGAAGGTCGTTGATTTTGTACACCCTTGCGAGCTATTCCCTAGAAAGTCCAGGCCGTTCCCTGTTGTCTGCGATGACATGTGAGTGCGATTAGGATAAAAATAACAAAATTGAAAAATGTGATAAATTGGAAAACTACCTATCGGGATTTTGAAAGAAGTCGTTATCTGCATAGTCAAAGTGGAAAAATGGATTTTTCTATTTTCCCATGTTGTTACGAACCCCGTAGATCATTTTTATTGCCTGGTTCGACTATTTGCTTGCATAAAAGAAGCCAAGATCTGACGGGTTTGATTTCACTTGGTAAAATCAAGCGAACTCTTCAGGAGAAGGGGTCTCTAAACCTAGCTTATGGTAAAGTATGTACAAACCTACCATGTATCTATATGTATTAGGGGTCAATTGGAAAGGAACAACCCCGTAGTAGTCAATAATTGATTTTATATACGGATGAAATGGGAGGTGGACACTGCACTTAAGAACTGCTTCAGAAAAAGAAGCAATTCCACGTGGTGGTGTGTGTGGTCGGTTGAATTCTATGGGCAGGCGAGGGATGGCGATCTTATAGCTGGACACGATTTTGCTGAGCTTGTTCGATGTGCAGCTCATCCTTAAGTTGGTACATGACCAATTCCCCTCTACGTATTGATATCCTGATGAGAATGCAGGGGCATCCCTGATATGTCGAGGCCACTGGTCCCGAGGGAGGTCGCCTATGTGAGGATTATTCTGCCTGACCCCCGTTATCTCTACCTCGGGTTCTGGTTCGAGGTAGTCTTCGAGGTTAAAGGAGCTAACACTGGAGTCAGATTCTCCAGAAAATGCATTCCCTTCCCTAAAATCCTCACTACTAGACATCTGAAAAGAAATACGGATGGATTTAGTCCTACGCGAGCATCAAGGATTTTCACTGTGTTAGTAAATTTTGGGGGTTCAAACTAGGATTGCACTAACAGGCAAGCTCATTGAATTTTTTCTGATTGGTCTACGGATTCAAAAAAATTTGCTCGAGCAGTTCATCAAAAAATAGGTAAATAGGGTATCAGACCCTAGAAACTCTTTTCACGAGTTTTTCCTTGACTATTATCTAGTAAGAGTCTATTCTATGAACCGGTAAAGGGAGATCTGGAAAAATTCCTATTCGTTCGAATATGGGATGTGTTTCTATTCCTAAAAATTGAAACTAAGTTTTTCAAGAACAAACGAAGAACAATAGGAGAGGAGAAATAAACTAACCTTTCCTCGAAAGCAGAGAGATTGAAATATGGTCTGAACTCCGTCGGAGAAAATGCTGGAACTGTGTGAGCTGAAGAATGAAATGGCGCTGTAGGTTTTGAAATACTTCGGAATTTGAGAGAGATGGAAAACGAGTCTGTAATGAAGAGGCAGAAGCGGATTGATTTCCGATATTTATTCCTCGAACATCACTAAATCACAGCCGTAGATAAAGATCTTTGATTTTCAGATCTAAAGGCCGAAGTTTACGCAGGATTTGATTTTTTTTTCCGAAATTAAATCAGTATCTTTCGAAATTTGAAAAGATTCAGTTTAAAAACGACGGTTGGCATCAGCAATATCCTTGAGTCTCCTCGAGTTCTGCTATTTTCTTAGAAAAGGCAACACGTGTTTTTGTCTATCAAAAAAAGGTACACGTGATCTTGAGAAAGGTGAGATTTAAGATCTGGCGACTCTTGACTCTTCAAGGATCCCAACTCTAGGTCGTGACATTTGATTTTTTAAGTTCGCACTCACTTACATTAAAAGGAAGCTCCATTTTGTCCTAAAGAACTAATGGAGTTGGGGGCAATTGTTGTGCAGTCTAAAATCCTATGTCAGCTCACATAAGTTATGTGCGACCTCATCTGCATAAGTTGTATGCGACCTCATCCGAAAGGGTTGCATGTGACCTCCACCGCATAAGTTATGTATGACCTCCTCCAAATAGATTATGTGCGACCTCCACTGCAGAAGTTATGTGCGACCTCATCCGAATAGGTTATGTGCGACCCGAAAGAAAATGAGACTAGTCTCTGCTTCGTCAAATGGGTAACCTACAAGGAAAGGGAAATAAAAGTTTCTCTTTCAAGTTCAACCAATTACTCAATTTAAGTAATTACCCAATTATGTTGTTACTCAAATTATATTACCCGATTATATAGTTACCCATTCTCACAATTGGGAACATTGAACTACCTTCATCTATATAAAGGGAGTTTAATGTTTCAGGACGGAGACTTTTTTCGAAATCTAGAGAAGAAAAAGAATTCTGAAGAGTATTTTCTTCTTTCCAGACAACATATTGTAATTGTGAGTTCTTGTAATTCTTCATAAAGTAGTGAAAAATAGTGGACATAAGCTCATCTTTTTCAGGGCTGACCACTCTAAAATCTTGGCCTTTTTATTTGCTTTGATTAATAACCCAGTTCACACAAGCTACTTCTCATAATTTTTTCTAAATTTATTGTTGACAAAAACTCCATCAACAGATGATATGGTGAACTTTATTTATTCCATATTGAAGAAGATGATATGGTGAACTTTATTTATTCCATATTGAAGAAGAAGAAGAAAGTAGCAGAATATGTAGTTTGAGATAGAATATCAAATATAGTCCTAGTAGATCGAATTACTTAAGCAAAAGAGATGGCTCAACCTTGCTGGCTAAGTACTATATGTGTGTGTGTATATATATACGTTTTTTAACTCAATTCAGTCATAGGAGGTAAAATAAAAATTTTCGTTGCAGATCAATTTACTTTTCGATAAGATTTTATACTTAAATCTTTTACTAGTTTGTCAACTTTAAGAGAATATAACCTTTATTTTTCAAATATTTGGATACAAAGATATGGCAATTTAGTATTTTCCCTATGTAAATTTAATGCAATATTTTCTCATTTAATTTTTTTTTCACTAGTATAGCTTGATGGGACTATAGCTACCTATACATTTTATTAGCTATCTCGTGACTGTGAATTGTTTACTTGTAGTGTAAATCTGCTTTTTGATGTAATACTATTTATTACTGAATGCACTTGCTAGGGTTGTGCAAATCATTGAAGCTTAGTCCATTTTTTAGTGAGATGCATGAGAAAGGCATTGGCTTAGGTTGATAGAGAATAAAGCCTTAAATCAAGCTTCTTTTAGACATCAAATTATGTATTATCTTCTTATTCTCAAGAGGACTAAAAGCATAAGCATATAATGCTTTAGGTTATTAAACTAAAAATAACATGTCATACCCCAATATCCCTATTATTGACTTCGATCTTTATTTGGAATTCTAAATACAGTGTGAGGATTTGGAAAGAAACTGTTAGGTAAGAATGTTAACATTTAATGGTTGCTACGCAACAAATTCTTCTACAATTGGATGCATGGGACTCCATGACCTTCATATAAGGAGGCCTCCCATGACTTTCAAGTTTTACCATGTAATAGAATTGTTTTAGGTTTTGTGATGTTGCACCTTCGACAGTATGTTAGCAAAATTTTAGAATCGTTGTATAACTTTACTATCAATATTTTTGATGTATACAACACTTTATTCAACATGAGCTCTGAGAAACAAATTATATAATTTTGCATGCATTTCTAGAGCTTATTCAGTAGAAGTCTAAGACCATCTTTGTGCTGAAATAATTAGTTGTATTCACTAGCAGATGGTATTCCTATAGTATCATGATTTCAGTGTTCTGCATAGGTGGGCTTTTGGAAGAGGCAAATTAGTTTGCTGAGGATTTGAAATAAGACATGATACATGAGACTTGGTGATGTTGAATAAAATCCTCTATGCTTACTGCACAGCAGGTAAAATGGAGAGTATAATGGGAGTGTCGAAGAAAATGGATGAATAAGCAACTAGTCCTTATTGTACTACCTTTCATATATATATATATATATATATATATATATATGTAGAAGATATAATTCTGTACAGAGAAGTCGTATATTCTTGCTTTCCAAAATATGGTGGACATGTACAGTAAAGGTCAACTAGATGAAGTATGCTCTTATGCCTTCCAATTGATTAAAATTGGTTTGCTACTCTTTTACTTTGTTTTTCTCTTTGGAGATGACTAAGAGGAAAGTTAAAACCATGAATGAAGATAATCAATGTCCTAGTTGATCTGACTTTTGAAATGTAATTAAAGTGCATGTTTCTGTAAGCAAGTGATATAGAAGCAAGAGGAAGAATGAAGATATAGCAAAAAAAGAGAAATAAGATACAAGATTGAAGAAGCTATCAGTTTTAAATGAAATGCAGGAGAAATGCTTTAGCTTAGAAGCCTTCAAGTAGGCTAAACCTCAAATTATGAATGTCTTATAGATTAATAAGAGATTAAAAAGTATAACTATATTCATGTGTGTGTCAAGGTAACTTCTTTTTTCTACGATAAATATATCCATTTATTCGAATATATTATGATTGAAAATCCAAAACCGTGACTTTTAGTAATTTTGAGTATAAATAAAGATAAACAAAGAATTTTAAAAAATTTAGAGAAAACTAAGTACTTGAATTTTTCATTCTAGTTCTCAAATCATTAGAAATTCTATATAAAAAGGGATCCATCTTTAATTTAGTTTATGAAGAAAAAAAATACCAATTAAGATTTAAGAAAACATGATTAAGTTATATAAAAGCTTGGTTTAATATAATTACAGTGTTGATTAAATAGATTTCACAAATCTTTAGTCGGAAAGTCTATAAATTAATTTACAAAGTTAGTTGAAATTCCAAGTACTTAAAACTTTAAAAATATGCTCCTTAGGAACTATAGTGTCTTATTTATACACTAAATCCTCAAATAGTAGCAAATACATCATCATACATACACTTAGCAGAAACAACAAATTTGGCTAAATAGTTAAAAATGAAAGAGAATGTGACAAAGTAGAAGGACCAATTGAAGAGGAATAGGAATAAAGCTACAAACATAAGCCAAGTGACTTGCCTAGCCATCGAGACAACTGACTCGGATGGACAACCATCTGAAAGAGAAGAAAATCGGAGCGGTGAGCTCGAAAGCTCAGTAGAGAAATTGTAACCTCATTTAAAAGTCTTTTTAATGATGAAGAGTCCCTACATGGTTAGTTTAATCCAAAACACCTTTGCAAAACATGTATATACATATATACATAAAAATTTCCAAAATTGATAATTCGTATGCGTATACATATATATATATATACACATATATAAAAGTATGATATCCAAAAATCAATCAGTCCAATACATGACATAAATCTACATATACTCATGAGTTTACCATCTCTCATTAATGGAAACCAGGATATTGGTACTTCGTATGCCATACAGACTGAATTCCTATATTTTTAGAATAGCGATACCACACTATGGGATCCTCAAGATGCTGTTGAACGATCGCTCAGAGGGAGAGAGAAGAGAGAAAAGAGAGAGAAAAAAACGTTTACATATATAATCTTCATTTAATTATTTTTTTAAAATTAGGATCAAATAACCATTTTGCCCTTGAAAAAATTGGGTTTTTACAGTATAATTCTCACCTTTCTTGCTATTAGGAATTTGATCATTTTTTTAAATTTTATTTTGTTTTAAAATTTTTCAATGCTGAAGATTGTTTATTTGTATACTTTTTGAATCATTACATCTACAAAATCAGATTCTTTACACACTAATTGTCTTTCGTATTTCATTTCTTTTAGATGGAAGAAAGTCTTACTCTAAAAACTATTTGTTCTTGACATGTATTGTGGAATGTTTATGAAGTGATCTCTTTTTTTCTCTTTTTATTTTTCTTTAAATAAAGTGAGAAGTAAAACATGAGCTTAAGACCAAGTTTTTGAGTTGTTGAAGTTTCTTTAGTCTTTTTTTTTTTTTTAAATTAAACGTCTTACATAAATTAGAGGTTAGAAGTTTAATCATAATAGAACTATTTCCTAGTTTGAAGAGTAAATGTAAAATAGAATGAATTATACAACAATTCCTCCATTGACTTCTACTTTTATTTAGGAAATCGATTGTTTCTTATTTGTTGAATGTGATTCTGTCCTCTTTTCCATGCTTATTTAGGATGCTCTCAAAAGGAAAAAGATTAAATGCTAGATTTCTAACAAGGGAGTTTGAATTCCCAAATTAAAGCTCACGAAAGTACAAGGTATTTATGTTAAATATTTTGTAAATTTACCTTTTTATATGTTATTAGTTAACAAGTGTATGCTACTAGCTCATCTTTGAGTATTTATATTCTTAGAATTGGGTATTACCATAAATAATAATGGTATAAATCTTTTTACGCTTTATAGACCATGTTCTCATCATGGTATATCTAATTATTATAACGACCTGACTTTTCGGACCGTTGACTACTTACATTCTTAGTTTTAAAAATAAAATTTAGACGCTGAAAATTCATGACAAATTTTTTTAATACTTTTATTTCTTTTTAAGAGATTTATATTCATAACAAACCATTCACTTAAATTTTGAAAACAAGTAAAATGCTTCTCAATGGCTAAGTAACATTTATTTAAATTTGTTTATAACTTTTTATTAGGTTGATTTACATAATACGCAATCATAAAGGCCTCTCAGGTAAGGAGGGAGGTCATATACGGACCACTTAAATCCCAAGTTCTCCTTAGACAATTTAGGTCTTTTTGACAGAACCTCTTGTGTTTTGCATTTATTTAAATCAAAACATTTTCTCTTTTAGAAACTTTTGAAAAATATTCGTTTAAACTTTATTCAATCGAAATATTTTTTCAAGTTTAATTTATTAAAGAAAACCTGCATTGTGAAATAAAATGTCAAATTATAAGTATATTTTCAACAACATCAAGCTTACATAATTGAAATCCTTTGTCACATAATAAGACCATATACAGAAGTAATTTTAATGGCGGTATTCCATTGCTTGTGCCTCGCATTCATCCCCGACTCGATTCTAGCTAACCCATCAATCAAATCAGAGGTTTCTTTCCTTTGGTACCTATAGCATAGATACTCATAAAATATGAGCTTTCGCTCAGCAAGTACAATGTAATTCTCACAAAATATTTTACTTATAAACAATCTTTTATTGAAGTCCAGTTATGTTGTTTTATAAAATCATTACTTTATGCTTTATTATAAGATATTGTATCATGATTTTATCTCATTCTTTATTACAAAGTCTTCTATCTTTCTTATGGGCCCTGGTGTACGTACCAAGTGCGCACTACCGAATGGGGCACTAGGGGAGCGACCCAACTGAAAATACCCACGGTCATAGTCTTAACATACTTTTACTCGAGAGTCCTTGCTTACCGGAGGTTGGTCTTATTTTCTCTCAAATATCTTCACCTAGTGGAAGTTGGTATGACACTTTTAAATTCTTTATCTTATTTAGTCTTTTCTTAATATGAGTAGGTACGTTTCAACAATAAGCCCAAACTTATATTCCATTATCATAGCATTTCCTTTGATAAAGTATGCTAAAGTATTTTTACATGATAATATTGTAAAGTTAGCATACATCATTTTTATAGCATAGGAAATGTATCTTTATAAGCATACATTATACATAGGTCATACAATAATAATATAAAGACAAGTTAACAAATGAAATAATTTCAAACATATTATACTATGAATATGAAACTTTTTCAAACCATTCATTCCATAGGTGAAATTATACTTATCTCATAATATGATTGTCCTAATTCTACTCGTTAATTACGTACGTCTAGATCAAAGGTTTGTCCTGATGTATATATACTCTATTTATTAGAGTAATATAAAGTGACCTTATACTTTTTTTAAAAATTTCTAATTACTTAGTAGGCTTAAAACATTTAAGACTCAGTATTGATTAAACATAAAACTTCACATTTGAGAAATAATGTCATATTATATTCATTTACTAATTTATACTTTCAACTTAGATGGATGAGATTTAATTCTCCTTAACCTTTATCATAGTGATCTTTTTAATCTATCAATAATTTGACTGTTGATTTGATTAATTTCATCCTAAATCAGTTAAGTTTCCTTAGTTATATTTCTTTTCCTCAAATACTTTAAATTATTCTTGATTAATTTCTTTATTCGTAATTAAATGTCATAATATGATAAGTGAGTTAAACATACTAATGGCAACAAAGATATAAAATCTAAAATCATACTTGGACTAAATATTATTAGGCATTGATCGCGTTTTTTAGGCCAATCACTAAACTTAGGCTAAATACAATTAGAGGCATACATCCTATAATTGATTTCATGTCTTAAATTTAAGTAAATCTTTTCTTATCCCAATTTGAGATCTAAAATAAAGTGTTCTATTTATTCTTATACCAAATTTTCAATCCAAAATTTCAAGTTTTATAATTTATATTTTTGTCCATAATCTTAAAATTTCTAACATTTATGCCCTCCAATGGTAAATATTGAGTTATAACTTATCTTTTTGTTAAAGATTCTTCCTTTATTTACTTTTACACTTTAATATAGACTTAAAACTGCCTAAAATATCTTTTTCACACATTTGATCCATATTTTATTAAAATTATACTTTTGACTCAAATACTCAAAGTTTTGGCATTTTAGTACTTTTAATTTTTGAGCAAACATCTTTAATTTTTGAAAAGTATTTTTAATGGATAAAAATCTATTCTTAAGAATCTAAGTCTAAATCATTATTAAGCTTGGTTCATTTTCATGAATATTTTATTTTAAGGTCTTACACTTAAAAATCTTTCACTTTTGTGTTTAGTCATTTTGATTTTACTATTATTATTATTATTTAGCCTTTATTATTATGAAGTATTCATATTTAGAGGCTTAAGAAATCAATAAAATAAATCTAAACGTAATATAAATTATATAATATCTAAAGTAAATCAAATATGTTATTACCCATTTATTCTTTTATAGAATCTATATAAACACATAACAAGCAAGGTGAGGGGATATTTACCTTCCAAGTTTGAATCTTCTTTCTTACATGTCTACCACAAAACTAGGTGTTCTCTTCTCTTGATTATAATTCTTAATTTCTAGAGTCGATATATAAAATATTATAGCTATTATGGATTTGAAAGAAAGTGGGGTAGAAATTATTTATTTTTCTTTTTTTAGAAAGGATAATTAGAAAAATGAAGATAGTTTTGGCTAAATAATTGGAAGGTTAAGTATGGATTTGAATTTCCAAATAAAGGATCCATAGGAGGTATCTTATAATACACACTTTCACATTCTATAAAATAATCTAAGCATTATTATTACCAATTTATCAATATATCTTCTTTTTCTGCTCCATTACCTTATCTTTTACTTTATTTTTCACTTATCCACTACTTTTGTCTCTAATCTTTCTTCTTTTTTAATTATTTGGAATCCAATACCACTAACTCTCAAAGAAAGTCTCCACTATATTATTCTTTTTCATATCATAATTTAGAGATAAAAGCTACTAATTAAATTTGTCTATGTCTTCCACTTTGAATTATAGCTACTAATTTTCAAAGAATATTTCTATTATCATTTTCCTTTTTCCTACTTTTTGAATTATTTTAGAGACAAAAGCTACTAATTAATTTTGTCTATGTCTTCTACTTTGAATTATAGCTACTAATTTCCAAAGAATATTTCCATTATCATTTTTCTTTTTCCTACCTTTTGAATTATTTTAGAGACAAAAGCTATCAATTAGTTTTGTTTATATTTTCTTTTTTTAGAATTACCCACCAACT
Source organism: Parasponia andersonii (assembly GCA_002914805.1). Classification (NCBI taxonomy): domain Eukaryota; kingdom Viridiplantae; phylum Streptophyta; class Magnoliopsida; order Rosales; family Cannabaceae; genus Trema; species Trema andersonii. Next base: position 59,688 of record JXTB01000426.1, read on the forward strand.
TTATCCCTTTCCTTTTCTATTCCACTAATTTAAAGTTATTACCTCCTTAAGGTAAAACTTCACTGCTCTTCATCTTTTTCTACAACTTATTTTCTACCTTTAGATTAATTTGTCTACTTAAATCGTAGCCATTCAAATTATGCCATGGTACTATTTTGGTACAACCATTAACTTTAGGTTATAAAATGTAACAATTTTAATGTGACATAAATATGTCACATTCTTAACTAAGTAGAGAGAGTAAAGAAGTATGGATAAAGATTTAGGATATGTACGTGAGAAAGTGAATTACAATTAATGACTGAGACGGATACTAAGAGAAACGTGAGTACTTAGGTAAGTAGGTAAGTGAGAAAAGCTGAGTTTGTAGAAGAAAACTAAAGTGATTGACTTATTTTCTTGAAGGGATATAAAATACAAAATAGATAGGCAGATTAACAACTTGATATTTGAGATAAATTAATAGCTTGGTAAGGTGAGTGTTGAGATAAAATAATAGTTAGCTCTTTTGCTTTCTTGTATTTAGTTGGAGGGCCCCTAATACTCTTCAATAAACATACTTGGTTCTTATAAAAAAATGATAAATTAATAGATGCATATGTATGTGTATTTTATTTATTTTTGGCAGGAGTTTGTTATTTATTTTACGTTGGTTTCACTATTTGTCTCTAGCAAACTTCAAAAAGTTATAAGCTAGCAATTAGTTAATTAAAATATTGGAATGAATTGGTTGGATCATCCACCTAGAGTTGAGAAAGAGGTGAGTTTTGTCTGGACAAATATTTAGCTTGTAGTTTTTACAAGATAACTATCTTCATACATTTTTTACCAAAATAAAAAAAAAAAATAGTTTCTTACATTTGTGCCAATTGAATTATTATATTCTCTAATTAAGAGATGACTGTTGGTGTCAAATTTTCCTTTTGAATTTTAACTTAACTGGTTGTCCATAAATAATTCTGTTACTGATCTACTATTGCTTGCTTGTTGTTTAAAGACCTCTCATGTATTGATTATACTGCAAACGTTAGAGCTACCTGTGGAGACTCCTTATTGGTAATTGATATTGATGCTATTATGTTTGTGCCTAGTGAATTATTATGTTCTCCAGTTAAGAGACAACTTTTAATTTATACTGCAGACGTTGGAGATGCCTGTGGAGACTCCTTGTTGGTCATTGATATTGAGTTATTACATTTGCACCAAAGGAATTATTATGTTCTCTAATTAAGAGACGATTGTTGATTTCAAATTTTCTTCTTGAATTTTTATTTAACTTATTCGCATATAATTCTGTTACTGAACTATTATTTCTCGCTGTTGATTAAAGACATCTCGTGCATTGATTGTACTGCAGACATTGGAGCTGCCTGTGGAGGCTCCTTGTTGGTGATTAATACATTGAGGTTATATCAATATTTTTACTATATACTATCAATTAATTAAAAGGTTATAATTTTTCATACTAGTGCTAGGTAGATGATCCAAAAGGCTTCAAGGATAATAAAACAAAAATCTATACAAATAAAATTACTAGCAATGAATAATCGAGAAACTATATTTATGAAAAGTTTTACTTACTAGCCCAAGTAAATTTAATCACAATAACAAGACCTGCAAAGAACATATCACATAAGTTACTCCACAGATAATCCAAACTTATTATCAGAAATATCTGTTAATTTCATCATTTTTATAAAGTTTTCTATTCTGTTGTTTATATACGAAATGACTTATTTGTTATTGAAGTTTGTGCATTATTTACTGTTTAATTACTTGATAAATGTAATTTTATATTAAGTTTACAATTGAGCCCTATGGTATAAAATTGTTATTTTATTTGAGAAAAATTAATTGCTTGATAAGGTGAGTGTTGAGATAAAGATGTTTTGTTTTCTTGAATCTAAGTGAAGGACCCATTGTAAAAACCCGGAATTTTCGAGGGTAATTTGGATATTTTACCAATTTTCCGGATTAAATATTGTGGGGACTAATTTGCAAAAATTTTGTTCAGATGGACTAAATTGTAAATTTCGGACAACTAAATTGATAGAGATTTGAAATTTTGGGGACTTATGTGCAATTTTTGAAAATTGCACAGCCCTATAAGGATGGGCCACGTGCACATCCTCTTTCCTCTCTCTCTCTCTTCTCTCTCCTCCCTCCCCCGAAATCTCTCTTTCTCTCTCCTCCCTCTCGGCCGAGACTCCGCAGAGCCGCCGCCTGCCGCTGTCCAGGCCGCCCACCGACCGGCGTCGCCTCACCTCGCTGCCACGAAACTCCAGCACCTGTCGCCGCTCGTCGCCGCCGCCTGGTTCGCCGGGAAAAGCCATAAAAGCCGTTTCGACCCATTTCCGTTTTTCCGTCACCGGCGACGATTCCGGCAACCTTTCGGCCTCAAACCAGTCCCATTGGATTCGTATCGTCGCAAGGATCATCAAGGTATATATATCTCAACTCTATTTTACCCGGATTGAAAGTTGCCATTTTGGTCGTTTCGAGTTTTTGGTTGTTGTCTTCGATCCGGCCGTTGAATTGTGTTTTTGATTGCATTTTTGGAATGTACTCGGAAAATGGAGAAGTTTGATATATATATTATGTAGTTTGGTGATCAGCACAAAAATCGAGATCGGACGGTCGAGATTTTGTCTTGTTTTGCGTGCCACCGGTCCGGTGTGGACCCGGACCCGAATTGAACAAGTTATATGTCTAACCTAGCTATTTTGGGTGCTAGGAATTCAGTGAAGATGTCCGTTTGTGGAATTAAAGCTTCGGTGAGAAAGTTGATTTTTCGCACGAGCACGATCGAGGGCTTGGAATTGGTTCCCGACCCTCCGGGCGATCGTCAACGACACCTTAAGGGCTTAATAGTGTGGTGTCGCTATTTTGTTGAGGTAGGGGTTTAGTTACTTTCATTTTATACCGTTTTTGAGTTAAAACTTATTTTCTGCAGCATATAAGAACAAGTGTGTTTTTAATGATTTGAATTATATGTGATGGAATCTGGTTATACGATATATACTGTACTACTTTGGGAATTTGCTGTGTGCAGGTTATTTTGGGTATATCAAAAATAAGGCTGTTATGCTGCCCGTTTTTCTATAAAACCCTATTATGCATGTTTTACTGAAAAACCAGAGTACAGTAGTTTTTTTTTACACTTCAGTTCTATATTGCACGTGTTATAGGATCATACATGAGCACCGTGTTAGCATCGTGGGTTTTACAGTGTGGCGCTGCGTGCCTCACCGTCGGTGAAAGTCCGTAAACTCGCGCGAGGTCTTGTTACTTCTGATTACCTCCCTATTTGGTAGGTGTAGGAAATTCAGTTGCTCCTCCAGGTTTGGTAGGCGACACATGGGTGTCCCCTCCGGGTATGGGCTTAGGTATCAGGCAGGCTGTTAGGTACACTTAGTGCCATCATCCTGGGTTTTCACAGATGAGAGGATGTGAGCTCATAGGTATGGGATGATTTGTGTCATGTGCATATGGAGTGATGGTTTTGATTACACTGTTATATATATATTGGCTCCCGGTTTGGAATATATATATACGTGTGTGTATATTTTGGATTTGAACTAACCATACCGGAGATTCCCATCACTAAACTATTTTTCCCCAAGGTAACTATTTTCCTACTGGGCATTGTATGCTCACCCCTCCTACCTTCCTCTTCAGGTGGTGTCCAGTGCGATCTTGGTGATCAAGAGGAGTAAGAGGTTATTCTGATTGCAGTTCGCCTCTTGGTAATGCTAGGAGTCTGTTGTCATAGTCTTTGGACTATTTAGATTTTGTGTTAGCATTGGACCAAGATTACTGCTTTCTATTTGTCTACAAACTTATGTATGCCATTATGGTATTTGATATCTGTTGTGAATGATGATGATGCTGGGTTTTGTAATTAATTTCATGTTTTTAAGTAATTATTCAATTTATGTTTGATGGTGTATATGAACTTTGGGAGTGGTTCATGGGATGGAATTCTGATTATTTTATTTAAATGGACCCTTTTTACAAAAACTAGAACTTTTGACACTTTTCAAATAAATTAAGGAATTTTCCACCTTTGTGAAATCCCCCTTTTGCCACTATCCCGGGTTTTGGGACGTGACACCCATGATCCTCGGCCTAGTCCTTTGCTTTTACCCTTTAGCAAAGATTCTTAGTTTCATACAAAAAAAAAAAGATAAATTATTAGATAGATGATATATATTATACTTATTTTTGACATTGAGGTGTTTATTTTTTTTAGGTTAGTTTCTATATTTGTCTTGTTTGAGAAAAATTAATTGCTTGATAAGGTGAGTGTTGAGATAAAGACGTTTTGTTTTCTTGAATCTAGGTGGAGGACCCATGATCCTCAGCCTAGTCCTTTGTTTTTACCCTTTAACAAAGATTCTTAGTTTCATATAAAAAAAAAAGATAAATTATTAGATAGATGAAATATATTATACTTATTTTTGACATTGAGGTGGTTATTTTTTTTAGGTTAGTTTCTATATTTGTCTCTAGTAGATTTCAAAAGGTTCTAACCCATCAATTAATAATTAAATCACTAGAGTGGAATGTTGAAAAAGAGGTGAGTTTGTAATAGTTTGGGGAAAAATATTCAGATTGAAATTTCTATAAAATAACTATCTTCATACATTTTTTAGCCCCCTCCCCCTCCTAAAAAAAGTTATTTATTACATTTGTGGCAAATAAATTATTATGTCCTCTAATTAAGAGATAAGTGTCAATTTTTTTCTATTTGAATTTCAATTTAATTGTTTGTCTCCATAATTTTTTTGCTTGCTTATTGATTAAAGAATTCTCATGTATTGATTATGCTATATATGTTAGAGCTGCATGTGGAGACTCTGTTGATGATGGATATTAAATACTCTTTACATGAGCTGGTGCTAATTTTTTACTAATTTAGTTACTTTGTTTGAATTTAATAACGTATATATAGTGTTTAAATTACTAATTTTAAAACCTTACTCTTCCTGGTTTTGTTTTTTAAATTCAACACTTTTGACTCTTTATTTATTTGTTTTAGAATCATCTTAGATTAGTTATTCTATTTTAAGTCATGCGTGCATAGGAGTCATTTTATGGACAGTTTTAGAGTTCGTAAGTAAAGAGAGAGAAAATAAAAATGTAAAGACAAAGAGAGAGAGTGAATTACAATGAATGAGCAAAAGTGAGTACATGGGTAAGTGGGTAAATGAGAGAAGTTGAGTTTTTTGAAGATAGGCAAAAGTGATCTACTTCTTATTTATTTAGTAATTATCTTGTAATATTTTTAATGTCTTGCCTGTTTTGTTTTGCATAGAGGTCGTATTGAAGGTAATATTTAGATATTCTAAGTTAGATAGAAAAAGAATGCCAATGACAATGAGAGTGAGACTCAGAGAAAGTGAATGAAATGAAAGAAGTTGAGTTCGTGGAAGGAAAATATTATTTATTTAAGAATTATCTTATATACATCACTCGTAGTGAGGGAAATTTTCGATAGTTTGTTAGTTAGAGGAAATAAGAATAAAGGAGCAGGGATAAAGATTTAGAGCAACAGAAGTGTTGGGAAAGAAACAAGTAAATGGCAAAGAATAGAAATGGGAGACAAAAACAAAGAATGTATGACAAGCATTGTTTAGATAATTTTTTCTTTTCATTTAACTTGAAGCTACTTATTGCGGTGATATTTAGCTAAAAAGAAGACTAAATATTCCTTGTGCTATTACAGCTAACTTTGATATTACTCAAGGACTACTTCTAAATTGTCTTAATCTTTTAGCCATATTGCCTGTGCATAAGTAGAGGAAATGAGAATAAAGGAGCAGGGATAAAGATTTAGAGCAATAAAAGTGTTGGGAAAGAAACAAGTAAATAGCAAAAAATAGAAATGGGAGACAAAAACAAAGAATGTATGACAAGCATTGTTTAGATAATTTTTTTTTCCATTTAATTTGAAGCTACTTATTTTGGTGATATTTAGCTAAAAAGCAGACTAAATATTCCTTATCTATTACAGCTAACTTTGTAATTACTCAAGGACTACTTCTAAATTGTCTTAACTAATTGTGTTCTTTTAGCCATATTGCCTGTGCATAAGTTGTCTCCTTTAGATTATTAAATTTTAGTATGAATTTATATTATTTTTTTCCTTTTAAATCTTATCATACCTTATGTCTAATATCATAGTAAAATGTTTGATGTACTTTCTAAGTCTATGAATTAAGAGAATATGGTCTTGTTATTTACCCTTGTATATGTGCATTTTCTTGCTAAGATGAATCGTGGAGATATAATTTATTACTTTTTGCATTTGATAGTAATTAAAGTGTATTCTTGAATAATATTTATGTTTTCGTCTTTATGCTTGATCTCTAATTTATGACTAGATAAATTCAATTTTTATGCTTTAAAAGTAAATTTGAGAAAATTAATTTTTATTTGGCATGCATGTTTAGGTTTGATGATAGAGTATTGTACTGTTGGTTTATTATTGTATTTGATTTGGATATTATTCAACGATGTGTTCTCTCTCTCTCTCCTGTTTGATTTATGATTGGACATATCTAATATTTAGAATAATACTAAGTGGATACATAATTTACATACAAAAGTCATACAGAATAATTTCTCCTGTTTGATTTATGAATGGACATATCTAATATTTAGAATAATACTAAGAGGATACATAATTTACATACAAAAGTCATACAGAATAATTTGACAGTTTTTTAATCAATTATGTACATGGTCCCATTCTTTTTAAAAAAATAGGTGGTTAAAAAACATGTTATTATTCCATGTAAATTTGTGTCCATAGGATCTCTCTCTTGGTAATTTTCTTTATTTGGATTAATCATATATGTGCTCGTTAAGTTAAATATTATGGATATAGTTTATTGTGTATTCCTCTTTGTTTGGATTAATCATATATGTGCTTGCTAAGTTAAATGTTATCGATATAATTGATTGTGTTTTGATTTTTTGACCTTTACTATACTCTCAGCAATATAAAATATCTTATGTTTCAGACTTTTGACTTATTATGATTGGACATATCTAATATTTAGAATAATACGAGGAGGGCATATAATTTACACACAAAAGTCATACATAATAATTTGATAATTTTTAATCAATTATGCACATGGTTTGGTCCTTTTTAAAAAAATGGGTGGTTAAAGAACATGTCATTATTGCATGTAAGTTTGTATCCATAGGATTACTCTCTCTTTCTCTTGGTAATACTCTTTATTTGGATTAATCATATATGTATTCGCTAAGTTAAATGTTATGGATATAACTTATTGCGTAATTCTCTTTGTTTGGATTAATCATATATGTGATTGCGAAGTTAAATATTGTGGATATAATTGATTATGTTTTAATTTTGTGACCTTTGTGATTGGACATATCTAATATTTAAAATAATGCTAAGAGGACACATAATTTATACACAAAAATCATACATAATAATTTGACATAGTTTTTTAATCAATTATATACATGGTTTGGTCCTATTTTAAGAAAAGATAGGTGGTTAAAAAATATGTCATTATCGTATGTAAGTTTGTATCCATAAGATTACTCTTAATATTTATGTTTTATTAGTAAATTTGGAAAAATTGATTTTTATTTGTCCTTGGAAATGTATGTTTTTAGTCTTGTTTTATTAACTTATTTATTGAGATATATTTTTTGTTTTTGTGTTTTCAATGATATTTTCATGAGAATTTTTACTCTAAGACGGGGTTAAGAGTTCGGTTAGCTTATCGATGTAATACCCCCTAGTGTAACTATATGACTATATAGGTCAAACTAGGAAGTGTCATTCTTCTATAAAATATAACTTTAGTTTTGTTCAAAAAAAAAGTTAGGCCAATTTAATCTTTTCAAATTGTAAAACAAAAGAAGCTACGTGACATTATTTTTCGAAAGTGTCTTTACAAAACTATACAATCAAAAAGTCCTTATTAATTTATCTTATTATCTGTTGTAATATTTACAACACACCAAAATATCCAAAATACAAAGAAAACATCGCCCCCAATTAGGCTCGTCTATATCTGTATGATCATGGCGACAAAATAATATGCTAGCCAACTTACGACTCTACACATCATATATCTCCTTACCTGCGTCACAGGAACTAAATGAGCTAATGCTCAATAAGTAAAGATTATGTACGCTTGTGAACGTGTTCCATGCATAAACTTCATTAAAATTCCCATTGTATTCTTTCTTTCATAACTTTTCATTTTGATGCACTCTTCTTAGAAAATATTTCTTTTTAGGGCCCTACACTACAAAATCGTGGTAGTCAGTAGGCTGTGCCCTTCTATGCGGGAAAGAAACACATGGCCAATGTGAACAATACCTACCCAACGCAGACCGACTAGTTAATGTACCTAATAAATCTCATAGTACAATACTTAATCTTGGCAGTCGATAAGCCATGCCCACAAATGAGGGAAGGATGCTTGTACAAACTATTCTTACCCAGTGCAGACAGACTAAATAATGTACTTAAAATATATCTTGTAAAATCAGTACAACGGTACTACTTCAAATCCGATGAGTGGAAAACTTCACTTCTTTGAAATCATGCACAAATGATCATGACATGCTTATGTCTTTCATGAACAAAACAATAATAATATAAGTAATATATAATTGAAATAATACACATAATCATATAGGAAAAACATCTTATATTTACTATAGTTCTTATGATGCAGTTAAAATAAATCTTTACTTACCTGGTGTCTGACAGAAAAGATAGTGAAAAGGGTCAGTATCCTCTGAGACAAGGTGTATGGAAGGCCTGATATCAACTTAATTACTAAAATGATTACTACGATATAAAATGCTTAAAAACAATTACCGCAAGCATAAATCACAACACTCACAACATTAAGAAATCTAATCACAAAATGAACCAAAATGGCACATACTTTCATAATAACTAGTTCATTTGCTTTTAAAAGATACCATTTGGTTTTAAAAATATTTAGACAGTGTCTCCCCTATTTTTAGGACATCCCCACATGATTAAAATCATAGTTTTAAACCAGCAATAATATTTGACAATCCAATTCCCATATATATACCTTAAAGAGAATCATTTAGAATATCCTAGATATACTTGAATTCCTTTCAATTCAGACAAAATTTAAAACTACTTTTATACTTTTTTATTGTCATAATCCGTAACTAAACAAATATATTTACACAGTAGAATCAACAAAATATACATTCTAAGTTTAAGAAATCAGATTATAGAGTAAAAACTTAATCTACTGCACTTGAAAATACTTAACTCTGTAAATAGCAAATTTTGTGGCTTTAGTTCTAACTTTAATTTCCCACTTAAATTCTATATTTTACAGTAATATATAAGAGTTCCTAGGACCATTATTCATCAAATAATAGCTTTTGTTTAGGGGATAAAACAAAAGAAATTAACTACAAATTTAAATTCTTACATAAACCTCACCTTGGCTAGTTTAAGCTTCTGTTGAATCTATTACATTCTACCTCTACCAAACTGATTTCTAAGGCATAGAGAGGAGCATAAACCTGACCTATTAGGACAAAGAAATAGAAAGAGCATAAACCTAACCTATCAGGACAAGGAAACAAAAGGAAAAATAAAATCGATAAGTAGGCTTCGTAATATAATCGTCGTAAACAAAAGATGAAATAAAAGATGGAGCGGACCACCATCAAGTAGGACCACAAATTATCCTAAATTACGCTAAAGAATCATCTACATGATTACTCTCGTGATAGATATGAGTGATCACAAATTTCATATTAGCAATATACCCTAATGCCCTACACCAAGCTGATTTCCAATAGAAAGAAACTTTAAGAGAACAGGTCAATAGAAGAGAAACCACGTAGATAGAATCACTCTCTAATCAGAGATATTTCTATCCATATTTCCAATCAAAGTCAATCGCATAAACCACTGCTATCAATTCTTCCTCAAAAGCGTAACCAGTTTCTAAAGGAATAGAGAAACATTCGCAAACAAACTTTCTATGAATCCGAAATACTCCAGAACACCCAGAAGGACTTGGTGAGCCATAATCAGAACTATTAATGTTGACCTTGATTCAGGATAGAGAAAGAGGTATTTTCAGACTCTAGGAGACTTGAAAAAACTATTATTTAAGTGAAAACAAGTGAAGAATTGAAATAAAAAAATAATTTGAGTTCTACCACTTGGAAACTCGTGCATATAACTAAAAGAAGTTGAGAGAAGTCTAGAAAAGAGCTAGAAAGCTTCAGGTCGTGGCCTGAGAGAAGGAGAAAGAAAATGACCTGATTTGGTCTAAAAGTGATACATAATGACTAATAAATAGTATAACTTAAGTTCTAAGAGGTATTTTGAGAATTTTTCACTTTACTTTCCATATGTCCAGCTCTAAAACATCCTTAGCATACTCACCACATTGCTGGTGAATCCCATACATCCAAGTGTAGACCAAAATTGTGAAACTTAACTTAGAAGATGAAAACTAGTCATATTTTGACCTATAATCGTATATGGGCAATCTTATTGTAATCTAGTCGAACCCCATAACTAATCATTAAACATGAAAAAATAAGTCAATTAGACTTCAATTATTAATACAAACATAGTATCAATGCCTAATTATTAGAATTCACAAAGATGATATTACGCGATTAAGCTGATTCTGAGATTACTTAGTATAATTAAACACAATTCAGTTTAATGACTGCTACCTCGTGCTTACCTGGGGCCGACAAATAAAATGGTATAAATGAGTCCTAAATAAAGCTATTTAACGTGTTAAATGCACAGTGAATTTGGCTCCGAAAAGCTTGAAAATGCATTTTACTGAAAAACTACTATTTGCCAAGTTATCAATAGACATAGTTTTAATACATATGTATGTAGTATTACTATTTATAAATATATTCTTTGTTCCTTTCACATGCCAAGCTCTCTCTCTGAGGGTGTTGAGCCTTTATTCTATATGAGAACACTTCCACAAATATTAGTATAATAATATAGATTAAAAGCATTTAATAATTAGAACGAGTAATTTATTATAAAATTGATACTAGGTGTTTGATATGTCTATTATTCAATATGAACATGTTTATTATTGACTTATTATGCATGTGAGAATCTGAGAATCACAATCCTTCCCCCCTTATTAAATTTCGTTCTCGAAATTTACTTACCCAAATAAGTGAAGATACTTAGTATTCATCTCTTCTTCTCTTTCTCATGTGACCTCTTCTATTTTGTGGTTCTTACACAGTACTTTGACCAAAGGTATTTTCTTATTTCTAAGCTTTTTTTCTTTTCTATCCAAAATCCCTACTGGTTGTTCTTCATTCCTCACACCTTAGCTCAACTCTAATGGCTCAAAACTCAAAACATGTGAAAGGTTTGGAATATATCTTCTTAACATAGAGATGTGAAAAATATTATGTACATTTGACAGTGAAAGTGGCAAAGCAAGTCTATTGGCAATAGCTCCAACTTTGTCAAGTATCATAAAAGGGGCTATATCTAGGACTAAGCTTCTCTTTCTTCCCAAACTTCATAATTCCTTTTGTGGGAGCAGCCTTCAAAAATACTTTATCCCCAATATTTAAATATGATCTATCTCTTTCTAGGATCAGCATAATGCTTCTATCTACTCTGAACAGCTAATAACCTTTTACGAATCTTTTCTATTGCTTCAGTTGTTTCGCTTACCAATCTGCATTAAGAAATTTTCTTTCTCCCTTCTCATCCCAATGAATTAGAGATCTATATTTTCTTTTATACAATGCTTCATATGGAGGCATTTCAATTAAAGCTATATTATTGTAGGAAAATTCTATCAATGGCAAGTACTTACTCCAAGACCCATGAAAATCTAACACACAAGCTCTAAGCATATCCTCAAGAGTTTGTATAGTTATCTCTGATTGTCTATCTATTTGAGAATGAAAAGCTGTACTAAATAATAGTTTTGTACCCATAGCCTCCTGAACCCTCTTTCAGATTTTTGAAGTGAATCTAGATTCTCGATCAGAAATGATAACCTTTGAAATACCATGTAGTCTAATGATTCTTGAACATACAACCGAGTTGACTGATCCAAGCTATAAGTTACTTTAATCAGCAAGAAATAGGTTGACTTAGTATTTCTATCTATAATAACCCAAATAGCATCATGGTCTTTATTTGTCTTAGGAAGTCCAACCACCAAATCCATAGCAATCTCTTCCCATTTCCATTATGGCACATGTATAGGCTTCAATGTACCAGCAGGTCTTTGATGTTTAGCTTTAACTTGCAGACATGTGAGACATTGTTCTACAAATTCAATCACATTCCTCTTCATACATGGCCACTAGTGATGCATTTTCAAATCTTTATACATCTTTGTCGTACTAGGATGCACAGAGTAAGGAGTAGTGTGAGCTTCTATCAATATCTCCTTTCTCATTGTTTCATCTAGTACACAGTCTATTTCTATATCTAATTACATCATCACTAGAAATCTAGAAGGCCTCTTCCTTTCTAGACTCTATCTTAGTCTTCGAACTTGTCAGATAGTGCTCTGTATTCTGGCTTTATTTGATTCTCTCCAAAATTGTAGGTTGCAGCATAAGAGTTGCTAATTTCTCTGTTAAACCTATAAGCACTCTCTCTAGTTCCAATCGATGCAAATCTATCAAAAGATATTTTTGATCAACATACTTAAGTGACATAGCAGCTAATGACTTTCTACTTAGAGCATCTGCAAACACATTAGCGTTTCCTTGATAGTTAATCTCACAGTCATAATTTTTCACTAGTTTAAGTCATCTTCTCTGTCTCATATTCAATTCCTTGTGGGTAAAAAAATACTTGAGGCTTTTATGGTCTACGTAGATTTGACATCTTTCTCTATAAAGATAATGTCTCTAAATCTTTAGTGGAAAAACTACCTTTGCTAGCTCTAAATCATGAGTAAAATATTTTTTTTTTATATTCTTTCAGTTTCCTAGAAGTATAAGTGATAACCTTACTATTTTGCATCAGAACATAATCTAGACTATTCTTTGAAGCATCATTGTAAATAGCAAATCCTCCTGATCCAATAGGTATAGAAAGTATAGGATTTGTGACTAAACGATGTTTTAACTCTTGAAAATTCTTTTCACAATCATGATCCCAATGAAATTTCACGTTCTTTCTAGTCAACTGAGTCAATGGAGAAGCCAACTTAGAAAAGCCTTCTACGAACCTTCTATAGTAACCAGCCAATCGTAAGAAACAACGAATCTCGGTAACATTTGTAGGTCTTGACCAATTACTTACAACTTCAACCTTTACTGGGTCCACAGAAATACCATTTCCAAACACTACATGACCAAGGAAGATAACTTTCTCCAACCAGAACTCATATTTCTTAAACTTTGCATACAATTGCTTTTCTTTTAGGATACTCAAAACTGTTCTCAAATGCTCCACGTGTTCCTCACTTGAGAATGAGTAGATCAAAATATCATTAATGAACATTATAACAAAACGGTCCAAGAAATCCTTGAATACTTTATTCTTCATGTCTATAAAAGCAGCTGAGGCATTAGTTAAACTAAAGGGCATTACTAAGAACTCATAATGGCTGTATCTTGTTCTAAAAGCTATCTTAGGAATATCTCCTTTCTTAATCTTCAGTCGGTGGTATCCCGATCTTAAATCAATCTGTACCAAGTAGCAAGTCAATGGCAAACTCTATCTCTCTTTCAGGTGGTAATTCTTGTAGATCTTCTAGGAATACTTCTAGAAATTTATTAACCACTGGTACTTTCTCTGGCTTTATCTTAAGTTCCTCTCTAGTATCCATNAGTAACTTCTTTGCTTTTATCATTGAAATAATTGATACCATTTTCTTCTTGGAAGGCCTAAGGAAAGTAAATTTCTCTTCACTAGATGGTTGAAATACCACTCTCTTACCATTATAATCAATACTAGCATGATACTTAGATAACTAATCCATACCCAAAATCATCTTAAAATTTTGTATATCTAACATTATTAAGTCTGTCCATAACTCTCTACCATCTATCTGTATTAGATACGCTCTCAAAACTTGATCGGAATATAGCACTTCCCTAAATGGAATAATTATACAGTAACTTAAATTCAAAGTTTCAAGTGATCTACCCAATTTTCTCACGTATGCTGGTGATGCAAAAGAATGTGTAGCTCTTGAATCTATTAATGTATTTGTGAGAATAACTAAGATAGAGATCTCACCTACTGCAACTGATGGATCAAACTTAACATCTATCATAGTCATAGTAAACACATGAGCTAGAACTTTCTTTTGTTCACTAGAGGTGGAGAGACAATCTGTGAAAAAATGTCCTATATTGCCATATATATAACACGCTCTACAACTAAAAAGACATTCACTTTTATGAGACCTTCTACATTTGCGATACATAACTTTCTAATTCAGAGTAGATTGCAGTTGTTGACCTATTGTTTGGCGCTTTGAAGGATCTTATCTTTGTCCTTAACCCTTTGGGAATTTCATTTTACCTCCAGTAAACTCTGGCTGAACACCTTTTCCCAAATTTACATTTTTCCTTGCTATATTTATATTTCTTCTAATTTCTAATGCCTTTACCACCTTCAGTTCAGCTTCTTCATCTTTAAGGGCTTTCTCTGTAACTTCTACGTAAGGTACACCTTTTCCTATAGACATCTTAATATCCCTATATATTTCTGCTTTGAGCCCCTGTAGAAACTGATTTACCTTCAACTTCTTGGTATCCACCATATGTGGAGCAAAACAGGATAGCTCATCAAATTTCTTTATATAGTCACACACAGACATACCACCTTGCCTCAAATTAGTAAACTCAGCTACCTTTAAATCTATCTCAAGTCAATCTGTCAATATCACTGATTGACTTCATACAATCCCAACAGTGTCTCGTATCCATTTGGAGCATATAAGTGGCAGAAGAAACTTTTTCCTTCTCAGGGATCCTTATAAAATCAAAGATACCTTTCAAATTCCGAATCCACTCCTCAACTAATAATGAATCTGTTTCATCTTTAAAAGCTAGAGCTTTATTCTTCCTAAACCTTTCAAAAGTTGGTTTATGATTTTCTTATCTAGCTATAACTTGTATTGGTAATTGATCCTCTCACCTTTTATATTGTTCTATAAGCCTCTCTGTTTGTTGAGCCTATCTCTCCACTAATTTAGCCAATCAATGTATAGTAGTATCATTGTCATTCTCTTGATCAGCCCTCTATTAGCTAGTCTGACCTTCACTCCTCGACATGATTTCCTGTATAGTGGCCCTTTACTTACAAACAAATATAATAGCTAATAAGAATGTATGAATCAAACTTATATAACAGCATTGAAGTGCACATATGAAAACAATTAGACTTACTAGTTGAATGAGCTTTCTGTCCTATGATCATATATATGTAGGTATTCTTCAGAAATAACTAAACCTCCGCTTTGATACAACAACTGTAACACCCTCTACCTTAACTATATGACTATATATATCAAACTAGGAAGTGACATTCATTTATAAACTATAACTTTAGTTTTGTTCAAAAAAAAAGTTGGGCCAATTTAAACTTTTCAAACTATAAAACAAAAGAAGCTGCATGACATTACTTTTCAAAGTATGTTTACAAAATATACATCCAAAAAGTCCTTATCAATTTATCTTATCATCAGTAGCAATATTTACAACACACTAAAATATCCAAAATACGAAGAAAATATCTCTCGCAAGTCAAGCTTGTCTACATCTATATGATCATAGTGACAAGAAAGCGTACTAGCCAACCAACGACTCTACACATCATATATCTCCTTACATGCATCACAGAAACTAAATGAGCTAACGCTTAGTAAGTAAAGGTCAAGCATCTTCATGAAAGTGTTTCATGCATAAATATTATTAAAATTCTCATTGTACTCTTTCTTTCATAACTTTTCATTTTGATGCACTTTTCTTAGAAAATGTTTCTTTATAGGGCCTTTGAGTACACTTTAAAGTCGCGGTAATCATTAGGTTGTGTCCACCTACGCGGAAAGGAAACATATGGCCAATGTGAACCATAACTACCCAACGTAGACTGACTAAGTAACGCACGTAATAAATCTCATAGTACAATGCTCAGTCCCGATAGTCGGTAAGCCGTATCTACCTATGCAGGGACGATGCTTATGCAAACCATACTTACCCAATATAGACAAACTAAACAATGTACTTGAAATATATCTCGTAAAATCAGTATAATGGTACTACTTTAAATCTAATACGTGAAAAATTTCACTTCTTTGAAATCATGCTTAAATGATCATGTCATACTTATGTCCTTCATGAACAAAACAATAACCATATAAGTAACATATAATTGAAATAATAAACATAAGCATATAGGAAAAACATCTTGTATCTACTATTATTCTTGTAATGCAGTTGAAATAAATATTTACTTACCTTATGGCCGATAGAAAAGATAGTGAAAAGGGTCAGTATTATCTGTGGCAAGGTATGTGGAAGACCTAATATCAATTTTATTACTAGAATGATCACTACGATATAAAATGCTTAAAGAAAATAACCACAAGTATAAATTACAACTCTCACAAAATCAAAAAATCTAATCACAAAATGAACCAAAATGACACATACTGTAATAACCCAGTTTTTTTAAGGGCAATTTGGTCATTTGACCAGTTTGTTTTTTAAAAAAAAAAAATCAGATTATATATATACTTATACCCCTCTCTCTCTCTCTCCTCTGTCTCGTCTCCCCCCCCCACAGAATCTCTCTCTTTCTCCTCCCTCTCGTTCTCTCAGCCGAAGAGGACCAAGGAAGCAGCCGCCACCTCGCCCATCGTCCAGCCAGGCCTATTGCCAGTGAGCTCCTCCCATGTCGCCAGGAAGCTGCGCCACCCACCCCCATCACCGCCGAGAGCCACATTGCCGGAAAAACACCATTAATGGCCGTTTTAGAGTTTTCGTCACCGGCGACGATTCCGGCCATTTCAAGCCGCGTTCTTGGACTCGTTGGGTTCGTATCGTCGCAAGGATCGTCAAGGTATATACTTCACGATCCCGTTTTACCCAGATTGAAAGTTGCCATTTTTGGGTGTTTTTGAGTTTCGAATTTTAGTTTTTAATCCGATCGTTAGATTCCGTTTTTGTTGTCATTTTTGGAATGTACTCGGAAAATGGAGAAGTTTGATATATATATTGTGTCGTTTGGTGATCGGCACGAAAATTGAGATCAGACGGTCAAGATTTTACCTCGTTTTGCATGCCACCGGTCCGGTGTGGGCCCGAATCCGAATTGGACAAGTCATACGTCTAACCTAGCTATTTTGGGTGCTAGGAATTCAGTAAAGAAGTCCGTTTGTGGAATTGAAGCTCCGCTGAGAAATTGGTTTTTCGCAAGAGGATGATCGAGGGCATCGGATTAGTTCCCGACCCTCCAAGTTATCGTCCAACGACACCTTGAGTATCCAATAATATGGTATCGCTATTCTAGTAAGGTAGGGATTCAATTACCTCTCTTTTACGTTGTTTTGAATAAAACTTATTTTCTGCAACATATGAGAATAAATGTGATTTTAGAACTTTTAAGTATCTGTGATGGTTTGATATATATATATTGGATTGCTCTGGGAAATTTTTGAGTGCAGGTTATTTTTGGATATGTTAAAATAGGGCCGTTATGCTGCCTATTTTTCTACAAAATTTAATTAATTATTTTATTAAAAACCAGAGCATCATTTGAAGTTAAATTACTGCATGGCTACTTTTATACATCAGTTCAGAGTACACGAGTCATAGGATCACACATGAGTCCCAGGCTAGCATCATGGGGTTTTTACAGTATGGCACTGCGGCCCTACTGACGGTGAGAGTCCGTGAACCCGCGCGGGATTTTTCTTCTGATTACTCCCCATTTGGCAGGCGTAGGTAATGCGGTTGCGCCTCTAGGTTTGGTAGGCGACACGCGGGTGTCCCCTCCGGTTATGGGCTAGGTTTCAGGCAGGCTGTATGGCACACGTAGTGCCAACACCCTGATTTCCATCGATGAGAGGTGGTGAACTCATGGGTATGGATGGATTTGTGTCATGTATTTGTGGACTGATTCGTTTTGAGATATTATGTTTTCCGCACCTCTATATATATGTATGTGCATATGGACTCTCAGTTTTGGATATTTTTATGAATATATGCACATATGATTTTGAAAAGTTATTTTGAATTAAACTAACCATGCAGGGGCCTTCCATCACTAAAAAGGTTTTAATTGAGGTAACAACTTTCCTACTGAGCTTTCAAGCTCACCCCTTCTCTTTTCCCCCCTTTCAGGCGATCACTCATTCGAGTCAATTGTCTCGATGGCTAGGCAGGTCGTTTGGCTTAGGCTCATGGTCTTATTCCTCCTTAGGTTGGTACTTTTCTTTGTCTCACTCTTTCTCCATATCTAACTAATTAGCCAAGTTCTTTGAGTCTATCAAGTGAATGTATGAGGATGTATTTACTACTATTTGAGGATTTGGTATATATATATGGGATCCTATAGTTCCCAAGGAGCATATTTCTTAAAGTTTTAAGTACTTGGAATTTTGATTACTTCTGTAAACCAATTTTTGGACTTTCCGACTTTAGGTTTACAAACTTTGTTTTAATTAAGGCTAAAGTTTTTATCAAACCAAGTTTTCGTACAAATTAACTATGTTTCATCAAATTTTAATTGGCACCCCTCTCTTAATAAATTAAGTTAAAGATGCGTTCCCTTTTTATAGAATTTCTAATGAGTCAAAGATTAAAATGAAATATTCAAGTACTGGGTTTTCTCTGAATTTTGTAAAATTCTTTATTTATTTTAACTTATACTCAAAATTACTAAAAAGTCACGGCTTAGGATTTTAGGTCGTGACAGAATTGGTATCGGAGCACAGCTTCAGATCCGTCTGGGATCGAGCCTGTGTAAATTTTTAGTGTTTAAAAATATTTTGGAAATGGTTTTGATAAATACCTCATACATCACTTAGGAATTGGCTAGATAAGTTGCCTTTGCTCCTATTCCTTCCAAGTCCTCTCTTAAACCTCTTAAAGGTGAAATTCTGGTATTTTTGGGATAGTGATTCCCCTAGAATTTAGTCTCGGATGGGTTAGGTTGACATGAGACTATTGGTTTCTGCTCTTAGCGTAATCGTTCGTTTCAAATGGACGCTCGTTCTTGTTCTCCCTCGTCTATTCAAGTTGTAGGCTACGTGAACCTCGTGAGTTCTAAGGTAGCAGTTCGGTATCTTGCACCTTAGTTGTTGTGTTTAACTGCCTTGTGGGTTGTCTATATGTTGACTCTCAGGTTTTGTTATCGCTTTTGATTGCAGCATTTGTTTGTGGTCGTTTTTACTTGGGGATTTCTACTCATGATACATTGATTTAGTGTTTGTACTTTAGCTGATATGGCTTGACCTTATTGGTGTCTATTAGACTGAGATAGTATTTTCTTGGAATTTGATACATTCGTGATCACTTGATTTGGATACATCATGAACTTGGCTCTACATTTGAGTGTTTGCATTGATGATACCTTTTTGCATAGCATGCTCGTTGATTAAGTGCTTGGTTTGGTAATTTGATACTTATTGACTTGTTGAGATTTTGGTGGGATTTTAAAAACTGAGTCATTTGATTTGGAACTTTTAAAAATTTCAAGTTGATAATTAATATTTTTTTAAAATGACGTAGATCTTTGTATTTGACCAAAGTGACATGTTTGTTTTCAAAGGGATTATGAGCACTTTAAACTCGGGTATTAGTTGGGCAAAATTAATACACTTTTTTAAAAGAGCTATCGTTTTAAAACTAATATGCTACTTTGAGACTAAGTCTTGTTAAACTACCAACTTATTCTTATAATAGTGAGATTTTATTTTACATTAGGTGGTGTTGATTTGAAGGACCTCTATACCAAAGTGGTTTATTTCCATGAATGTACATACGTAAATCAAACTTTTCAAGTGCCTTCTCAAATTTTGGACTTAGTAGATTACTGAGTATTTTTCAATCCCTACTTTATACTTGATTTGAGATCAAATGAATGTTTTCGTAAATTGACTCATAGGTTTACTTAAGATATAAACGAATGAATGTAAGTTACTTAAGAAAAGTTTTGAATAAGGATATTCGCATAGTTGAATACTCGGAAATATTTGGTCTGGATTGAAGATGATTTTGGGGGGAAATCATTAGCATCGCGAGTGTGTCTGAAGATTTGTGCTTCTAATTTTCTCTAGAATGTATTGCTTGCATAATGGAAATTTATATGACTGTTTGCGTTATGAAAATGTTTGAATTGAGAATTTTGTTTTAAATTCTATACAGCTTGTCACTTGTGCCCTGGGTGTTCGACGGTTCCAATTGCATATTTCTTCTAAGCTTGCTTTGATGTAGTTTACCTTGTTGTTTAATGCATGGTACCTTAGTATTTTTGGATTGTTTAGTATAATGACTCACGTTAACTTAATTTCCCATGGTGTGAACGAATTGCATTGGAGTTATGCAGGACTTGTTTCAGTTGGGTTTCAAGCATTGTATGATTGGTTTTGGCCAGTCTCCCTAGTGTTGAGAAAACTTGGGAGGAGGACGAAATTTTGATTTGCAAAAATCAATGAAAGGCATTGAGTTATATGACTTGGCTTTGTGTTTAACAAGCCTTGAGTGGTGCATTTGATTATGTGATATTCTTTTTGGAGATTTAATTTTAGTTTTCCAGTGTATGGAGTCCATATATATATTAATTAGTTTGTTATGCCTAGTAAAAAACCTTCATGAACTTTTAATGCTTATTTTAAAGGGTTAAGTAAGAATCGATATTTGTTTTACCCACTTTGAGAAAATATTTTGACAATGTTTCACACTTTAATATTTTCTATACTACCCAATTATTTTCTTTTTTACGTTTCAAAAAAAAAAGTGTGAACTTTCAAACTTTTTGAGAAACTTATTTAATTAGTTTAGAGAATATTTTGGAATTCTATAAAAATATTACGTTGTGTTTAATTTTGATATGGGCTAAGGCCAAAATTCCTTACTAATTTTGTAAAGAAAATCGACCATGGTGATTTAAATATGGCTTCATTTATTATTTTATCAAGTATGTACGATTTACGTGATAAATGTTTGTTTTGTCAGTTATGTGGAATAAACTAGTGTCTTTTTCATGCATTCCAGGTTTATTTTACTAAATGATTACTGTGTATCACTCAACCTTAGGTTGATGTTTGTGTTTACTAGAGATTTTCATCATATATGTATGGAGTGAAACTTTTACTAAATGCTGATGTTGAATTAGATCTAATTCCCTTATTGGATTTAAATTAGATATAACATGGTTATTGTTATATGGATAATGGTGATTGGACTGAGATCACTTATAGATTTTTATCTTAAGAGTTGTTGGGCTCTACGTTTATATTGTAAAGGGTACTCAAAGTTTAGGTGTGGTTTACCTTTGGCTAGGGAGAAACCATATTGTGAACTAGTATAGTATTCCTAGGCCCCAACACTTTTTACATCCAATGTTTTCAAAAATGTTTTCAAAATTGTTTAAAAAAAAAATTGAAATGAGGCTTCATGGGAAACAGGCGTCACTCGAAGGTGGTACCAGGCAGCCTATCCTGTTAGAACCTTATTTTTGGGGCATTAAGTATCGATTTCAGTTATGTGCATATTTCTAGGACATTGGATTGTGTCCATGGAGTCCTCTTTGTATCAATGACTTATAGAGTCTTTGAGTCAGCATTCGTTCTGGTTTTCTTTAATGAGGCTTTACACTGGATAAAGGGTTTGAAATGCTTTTGAAATTTCTCATGTTTGGATGCTTGCATTGGAGATTGAGGTTTGCAC
>JXTB01000426.1:135219-173997 GCA_002914805.1 Parasponia andersonii
TTATTCAATTAGGATCCTAGAGACATAAGGAACCTAGGGGGATAAGGTCACTGCAATCTATATAAAGGGGGGCTCTATGTTCCGAAGGGATCATCACAAATTCTGGGCAGAAACAAGTCACAGAAAGTAGAAGTCAGAGCAAATACACGCTTAGGGTATTCCAAACTTTGGGTAGTCTAAGTCTTGAGCATTCTTCAATAGCTTTCGAGTATTGTACCCTTGAATATTCATCAATATAGTGAGAAAACAGTGGACGTAGGCTCATCTTTTTCGGGGCCGAACCACTATAAATCCCTCTCTCTTTATTTGCTTTGATTATTTATTTCAATTTACACAAGCCACATCTCTTAATTATTCATAAATTTATTGTTGATAAAACCTCCATCAACACATGGTCATGGTTATTTTGGCTGATCATGGTAATAATTATTTTAGGAAGTAGGAAGTTGCTTTCAACAGATAAAGAAATTGTTTTGTTGTTGTTTATTCTATGTTTATTTTATCTTATTATTTTATTTACTTGTGTGCATACATATATGTACATATATTTTCAGTATAGAGCCAAGTCTTCAAATGTTGCAGTCATATCTGGAGACTAGAGTCATTTTTTATTTATTAAGTTTCTGATGTGATTTCCTTTTACTTCATATGGTAATGCATTCAGTTTTTTATCGATTATATTTCCTTGTAGTTTGAGGCTGCTTGGCCTCTTACAAATTATACTAACTATACTGTAGATTGATTTATTTCTGGCTTCTGAAATTTTAAGTTGTTTAGGCCTTGAGAAGTATTTTTGATTATTTGTGAGACGTTATGTTCTTGTACTAGTAATGATACTTCCTTGCTTCCTTTTCTACACTGTTAAATGAGCACATCAGGCTCTCACTTGCTATTTCTTTTGATCAGGTTGGATTTATTATCTATCAATTGTATGTGTACTTTTTTTTTTCTAATTTATCTAGTAGTTTGAAATTCTGATTCTTAATCAAATTTGGTTACTTATATGGAAGAAGAGGTGTTCACCCGTGCTAGAAGGTAAAGGCAGATGTTGCACATGGGCTAGAGGTTCTAAAAAAAAACCCCTTCCACCGTACCATATTATGCGACTAGCTCAAGTCCCACAACTTTATGTGCAGCCCTTATCTTATTTTATTATATAAAAGCACTCGTAATTTGGGGACCTTATTATATTAGTGTTAAACCAACTCTAAAGGGAGTAATTGGCCTACTCGTCGTAGGGCACAAATAATATAACACAAACAAAGGAATGAAAGCAGTCGAAAAATGTAGCCATCCTTAGGCTAAAAGTGGAGAAACAAATAGGTCAATGCCAAATTATCAAATTTTTGAAAGATGCTTGTTGGGTATGTCTATAG
This sequence comes from Parasponia andersonii, assembly GCA_002914805.1. Taxonomy (NCBI): domain Eukaryota; kingdom Viridiplantae; phylum Streptophyta; class Magnoliopsida; order Rosales; family Cannabaceae; genus Trema; species Trema andersonii. Next base: position 136,596 of record JXTB01000426.1, read on the forward strand.
TTTTTGATAGAACTAGAGATAAAAATTCATGAAATTATTGAAGCAGGGGTTGCCTTTTAGATTTCTGAATTGAGATCATAACATATATTTTTTATATACATAATTGCATTGATGACACTAACAAGTCAATTTGGAATTTGGATTTTCTTTGGGTAGATTTTCTATATATTTTTTATTTTTTATTTTATACAATTTTTTTATTTTTATATTACACACTATTAGTCTTTTTAGTTATTATTTTATTTTTTAATTTTTTGCTTTCTATTTGTAATAATACTCCATTTGTCTGCTCATTCCTGCATTTGTAACAGTGAAAGCCTCGTTATAAAGGATTTGCAAACTCAAGTATTAGATGGTCCTAGGCATTTTAAATGTTTTATTTTGATATCTTTTAAAGAAGAAGATAATAGGTTTTATACAATAGAGTATATGATTCGTTGAATACATGTCTCATTAATCTTCAATATAGTAGTTGTTTTCCAAGATTTTATCTATATGAAAGTTTCTCCTCAAACAAAATGTTTATTAAACCATAGCTTAAGAGATTTCTTAATTCTGAGGCTATAGTTTCTACATATTTGTTTGTCGGAAGCTTATCATGTAAATATAATATCTTTGGGTTGTATCTTGAACTAATTAGTTGTTTTTGCTATTTAGGTTATCATGAATCATCAAGCTCTTCTTCTATTTCCATGTTTCTAAAAAAGTTGACAAACCAACTGTGAAAATTGCATATTCAGCCATCTCAAATGTCATGCTGTAAATAAGGAGCAACTTTGGTGAGTCATAAAGTTAACTTAAAATTTCCGACGTTGTCTTCTCTTTTATTTGTACATGTATTGGTGATCTTAATCTAATAAGTGCTTGTATATTTGGTTATTTGAACTTCATAGTCTGTGCTGCTACAAAATCACTCATTTAGTTAATCCGCATAATATTCTTATTATGGTAATTTATAATTACTTGTACTTTTTTTTTGCAATTTATGATCTCTTTTTTCTAGCTATTAGAATATGCGCACTATTTTAGAAATACTGCGTTTATGGTTTGTAGACTCTTCAACTATAGGAGGGTAATAAGCCCAACATATGTATAAGAAAAGGAAGTGACAAAAAGAGAAGAAGCAAAAGAGGGGGTAAAAAGAAGAATAGCCAAAGGAAAAAAAATAAAGAAAGAAGATTAAATGAAAAGAAGAAAGGGAAAAAAAAAAGTAAAAAAAAAAAAAAAAAAAAAAAAAAAAAAAAAAAAAAAAAAAAAAAAAAAAAAAAAAAAAAAGGAAAAAAAAAAAAAAAAAAAAAAAAAAAAAAGAAAAGCGAAGACAGCCAAGAAAAAAAAAAAGTAGAAAAGGGGAAAATGAGAAAAGAAAAAAAACGAAAAAAAAGAACCAAAAAAAGAAGAAAAGATGAGGAAGATAAGAAAAGACAAAAAGGAGAGAAACTCAATGACATGTCAGAAGAAAGAGTGAATGCATGTGACGATAATTAAGTAAGTTATATTAATAATAATAATATATTATTATTATTATCATGTGAGTTTATCATCATTGATAGTAATGTAAATGAGGTTAGTGGGGCAGGTTTTGGTCAACATAGTCAATTGCCTCATCCCGTTGACTTGTTTATAATTATTTGTTTATTTTTAAAAAAGAAAATTGTCTATTAAAAAACTAATTTTTTTGTATCTTTTTTTTCATTAAAAACATTTTAGTCATATTTTTATAAATCACAAAAAAAAAATTCTTTCTACCCAATATCATATGAGATTTTGAGTTTTTTCTATGTACATATGTTTAACATTTTCGGTTTGATGGAGCATATCTTTAACTATATATGTATTTATATGTCTTACTGTTAAATGTATACAAACAACTATGAACTAATATCTTCTTTCGAGGAAAAAAATGAACACATATACATATTTTTCTTTTTATGAATATTCTTGTACTAATCAAGTTCTCTTCATGTCAAAAATTTCAGGAAACATTATAAATAATGACAATGGTGACATATTTGCCTTTTATATTGTTTTTCTATTAGCTTACAATATAAAATTCACGTAAAGCTATTAGTAGAGAACTAATAAATTAATATTATTTATTTTTGTTTACGCTGTTAGATTTCGGGATTTATATAGAAAGATGTTGAGTTTACTCAATTCTCTTGAGGTGACTGCATATCGGTTCTGGCAATAATTATGCCTATTATATTCTAAATAATTGTCTGTTGTGTAATTTTCCTAATTTATTATATGACTCTTGTAACTTAATTAATGATCTTCTTGAGTACTACTACTATAAATTATTGACAACCTGTTACTTAGAGTATTTCCTTTTTCTTATTAATTATAAAATTTATATGTTTCAAATATTCATATACTCATTCGTACTAGATTTTTCCTAAATAAGTTTTCTTATTACTTAAAATTTACACATATACGGGGCGGACTTTATACCCTGCCCTGCATCTTGGCCCGATTAAGGTGGGGCAGTCCAACCCCATCAAGTATTTTTGTCATCCCTTTGCTTGGCTCTGTCTGACAATAAGAGAAATACATATTTTAAGTGTCTACTCTAGATATATTTTTGATAATATGTAAGCTTGGATCATCTGTGAAGTGACTAAGTTGATATGTTCTATGTTGGTCTTGTTATTGTGATTTATATTACTTTGGCTAGTAGGCACAGTTTTTGATTACTCACTGGCAGTATGAAGTTTAAATATATATATATATATATATTTTTGATTATCCTCTCATCCTTTGTCCATAAGGAGAGTGAAGCATTTTGAAAAATCAACATTATGTTTTTCTTTTAATTATAGTTGAAATCTTTGTTAAGTAGACAATTATCACTTTTTGTTTAATTAAACTTGACATCATCATTATATTCTACCACTTTTAGAAGAAAGAAAGAATCTTCTACGCTAAAATAAAGTCAAAATAAACTCTCTAAGCTAGATTGAAATCTAATCTTCAATTTTTATTTCACACTTTTTTGCTTGAAAAATCTTCTATATCTATTTCTTATGCGGAAAAATATTACCAAAATTAGGGGTTTTCTTTTTCTTTTATTTTCCCTAAGATTTAGAAATTTAGGGCCTCTAATTTGAATTTAAAATATTTATGTATTAATGGCATATATTCCCTTTTATTGTCTAATTTGTTCCTCCTTCGTCCCTGGTGAAAATTTTGGATGCAATTTTGAATGGGAGGCTTCAAAAAGTAGCTATATATTGGACGAAGAAAATGATTTTGCAAATTGTAATTAGAGTTGTTGGTTGAAACGTGGACTCAAAAATTCACTTTCCCTCAATTTTCATATTAAGCAAAAAACAAAATCCTGTATACAAGATCGGATAAAGCTTTTCATTCATCCATAACATATGGATTGATCGGTCTAAAATTTGATCTTATATAGTGGTAGAAATACTGCTCCTAGAAGAGAATCTTCCTAATTAATTGGCTTCAATATATGAGTTTTATTTAATTAATTGTGTAAATGATATTAATGATCCCTAAAGTATTACTATTTTAGCAGGACTAATATGCCAAAATAATGATTAATTGCGTAAAATTTGCTCTGGTCTAAGCATTACTTGTTTTTGTAAAAAGAAAAGACCGTCACATTACATGTCTCACACGTGCTGAGCTTTAGCACGTGCAAGCTTGCCTCTTTTGACCCGGTTCTCCTTCCGTCTTTCCTCTCCTATTTTTTTTTAGTTTTTTATTTTTTATTCTGGTCTTTTAATAACAAATTATTATAAGTAAAAATTAAATTGACGTCTTGTGAATAAAATATAATTACACTGCTACTTTATCGTTAGTTTCTTTTTTAAAAAAAAAAAAGAAAAATCGAATAAAACTTCACCGTTTCACTGTATTATTTTTTACATTTAAACGATTAAGTATTGTTTTAATAGAAAATATTCAAATGAAAAACCTTATGGACAAATTTAATCTGATTTGACTAGTGGAAGAGGTGTTAAGGTAAATATTCTTTGTTTACAGGGCATCAATATATATAATTTTTATATAAATTAAGGATAGTAAAATACAAAATAAGACAAAATATAAAATAAAATGGGAACTTCAATCTTTTTATAAAAAATCATTAACTTTGATAAAATAAGACAGGCAAACAGAAAGAAAATAAAATTTAATCATAAACAAAAAGAAAAGGAATGGAGAAAATTCTTACAGAGAAAAGAAGGGCTGAAACTTTGACTAAAATCCCAGACAGCGCAAAGTTAGCAACGACTTCTTCTTCTTCTTCCTCGAACTTTATTTCTTTTTGGCTCAATTCAAACCCAAAATTCATCAAAAGCTCAGAGCTCTCTCTCTTCCTCTTTCTTTCTCTATCTTTATCTCCCAGGTTTTTTGGATTATCAGCATTTTCGTTTTCAAATTTCGGTTCCTGTAATCTCATAGAGCCGAAGCGAAACTGTAACAAGTTAGAGAATTTGATTGAGAAGCTGGAAGAATTTTCTTTGTTTGGTTTGTTCGTACGGAACTTGATTCGGTCAACGAACGAAGCTTAGGATGGTTTGACTTGGGGTTTTGAGGAGTCGGAGCTGTAATTGATCGGTGGTCAACGGGATTGGTTTATGAACAAGTTTCTCAAGCTTTGAAGCTATGGAAATGGCGGAACGACGACAAAGAAGACGACGACGATTGATCTCCATGATTAAGGGTTCTGCTTTTCTATGGCTGGTTCTGGTGTTTGGCTTGTTTAGAAAGGTCTCTGCTAATTCCGAAGGTCAGATTTATTTTATTTTATTTATTTTTTCGAATTTAGATTTGGGGGATGCTGTTTGGTTTCCTAGAAAATGAAAGAGAGTGTTTTCTTTCTTTTTTATTTGGTTTTAATTTTGTAGGATGAATTAATGTGGTTATTCATGGAAAACAGGTGATGCCTTGAATGCGTTGAAGACCAACTTAGCTGATCCCAACAATGTTCTTCAGAGTTGGGATCCTACACTAGTCAATCCCTGTACTTGGTTTCATGTTTCTTGCAATAACGACAACAGTGTTACCCGAGTGTAAGTTTTTTTCTACTATGTGACTTGGGGTTATTGGTGTTGGCATTTTTCTCTGTTATTCGTAGTGAAATATTTTGTAAATTATTCTCATATTAAGACGGTGATTATATATGTAATTCTGTTTGTGAATTCATTCAGTGATCTTGGCAATGCAAATTTATCTGGTCAATTGGTTCCACAGCTTGGCCAGCTAACGAATCTACAGTACTTGTAAGTCTTATTCATAGTTCAGCTGAGTTGAATTCGGTTTAATTTTTTGCTTCTTGTTTTCCTTTTTTCGGGGTAATTCAATAAGCACATAAAGTTACTTCACTCTTCAAACTTAGGACTGTCAAGTTTTAACGATTTTTTTGTATTCTGCGTTCAAAACTACTCTCGGTGCTTCATGGGGATCAATTCTGTATTGTCTATTCATGTAGTAAAATGAGTTCGTTCATTATTATTATTATTATTATTTTCTGATAAGAAACAAAACTATAGTAAAATTATAGATAATGGACATATGTTTGCTGCTTAAAAGTATGAGACCTGGAGTTCGTCTGAATTCTGATTCCATTTATGGGTAACGAATACTCACTTTTTTCATTGGCGAACTTCTAAGTTTATATTTTCCTTGAGGGAAAATATGGATAGATAGAACTTAGAGATAAAATACCTAGTACTATGTTAATTGGTCAATATACTTTTTGTCAGTGCAAAGAATCCAGAGCTTTTTAAAACCTTAATTGGTCATTATACTTTTTGTCAGTGCAAACAATCCAGTGCCTTTTAAAACCACCAATCTTTTCCATAAGGGGACCTTTCAAACATGATAACAGGTTATTGTGGAGATTACTCTTTATTTTCTTTTTTTCTTCTGGTACTGAAATATTTTAGGTCATGTGAATAGATTTAAGAATTCTCCATGGTTAGTTTTGAGTTATGCTTCAGTTTCTAGTCATAGTCATCATGATTCATAAGTTGCTTCTTGTAGTGTAATGTTTCTTTTCTTATAAAGTAGTAGTCAACTACTTGTCTAGATTTTTGTTTAGAGTGGTTTCTTATTGTCCAAGACTAGTGTATATAATGTCTATGTTGATATTTTCATTCATCTTTAGTGTTGTGTGTTAAAAGTTCGTATTGTCTCCCACTGCCGTCTTTAGGTAGTTGTGTATGTTTCTTTGGACTGGATGCAGAAGACGATAGATATATGTGCTTAATGTATCATTTTGATATGTTTTCCATCATAATGGGATAGGCTTTTTAATATGTAGTTTTTGCTTGTCAAATTTTCTTGACAGGGAACTTTATAGTAATAATATTAGCGGAAGAATCCCGGAAGAGCTTGGGAATTTGACGAACTTGGTGAGCTTGGATCTTTACTTGAACAATTTAAGTGGTCCGATTCCAAACACATTGGAGAAGCTTGCAAAACTACGTTTCCTGTATGAATACGCATCCTTCACCTACATCTTCCTGTAGCGTTCATCTAAATTAGTTTCCAACCTAGTACTTTTGGCCATATGTTTTTGTGATCTAATAAGAATGTCTACTTAAATAATATTTTTATTACTTCTTAATAATAGACTTAGTTTTTTCGGGTATATCTCTTTAAATTACATAGGGACTTATCGCACAATTTGCTGTTTAATTTGCTTTTTTGTACTGTCCGCTTGGAATGCATATATTTTCAAAGGATGGGTTTTACTAAATCTATGAGAGTTATTTGCATCAAAATATTTCCCAAGATTACTTGAATGTTTTTCTAGTATTTTCTTTTGTTACAAACATTTATAATTGCTGATATGAAGTTTCAATGTTATGCTGTCACATCCGTGGGTATTTAACGAAAAGATTGAGGCATTTGCAAGATGATTCAACTGTAAGTGTGTGGATGCACACATGTATAGACATGTACTCATATCTAAAAACGGTAGTAGTTAGATAATGTTGATTGCAGTTTGCAATATTGGCATGGTATGCACTGGTAACCTTGGATGAAAATGCCAATGCCATTGTCTATAGTCAAAATTTTTGATGACTGACATAGATAACCTGGTACTATAAGTTTTTTTTTTGAAATGTCTGAAATATTTTTGGAAATTACCAATGATGTGGAGGGTATCTTGATATCTATTTTTACGTGTATATAAATATTTTTGGAATATTCTATAATTTGAAATGGGTGTTTATTGGCTTTTTCATTCTTCTCGTCATATTTTTGCTCCAGAATTCACTTCATCTTAAGTCATCTTATTCAGGAATCTTTAATTTTCTAAAGAGCATGACTTTTTGGACCTATTTGGTGGAATATTCAGCTTTATTCAAACCTATTCTGTTTGCTTAAATGGGTTGTCTTGTTTGGGAAGGCCTCTAAGGGTATGTTTGGTAAGAGGGAGGGAAGATAGCAAGAAATGAGAAGTGAATTGAGAGAGGAAGGAAAGCATTGTTCCCTTACTGTGTTTGGTATGAGAGGAAGGAGAGAATGCAAAAATTCTTTCCCCTGTTTGGTAAGAGGGAGAAGCTGAAGGAAGGGGAAAGATTTTAGTTAGAATAACTACTCTATCACTTCAGTGGGGAATTTCCCTCCTAAAATCTCTTCAATTTTGGAGGAATTGAAATTTGGGTAAAATTGATGATTTAAAATCTTTTATCTAATCTCTTCCCTCCTAAAATCCTTTCTACCAAACAATGAACATATCCCAAATCCATTCAATAATCCACTCACTCCACACTCAAAGAGCATCTGATTTGAAAGAGCTTCTCTGTAATCATTAAGTAGCAATTTATGCCCGTCTCCTCTCCTTACTTATTCCATTCAAGTTTGCTAAAATAATAATAAATTAGTGTAAGTCAACCTGACTTATACTTTATTATTAAATGCATTATTTTAACTTAGATATGTGGTTTAAATATTCATGTTACTATTGGCCTATAGTATCCCTGTTAAGAATATCCGACTGATGTTCGCATATTATCAAATGTAATAAGCATGATTAGGAATGACAGTGTGATTGTGGAAAATAATGTTTCTGCTCTGTGGAACAGGCGTCTCAACAACAACAGTTTATCAGGGACTATTCCTATGTCTTTAACTACTGTTGTGTCGCTGCAAGTCTTGTGAGTGCTAATTTAGCTTAGCTTCATCTCAATTAAAAGATCTAAAGATTATAATTTTCTGAGGGTCATGTGATGCTGGAATATGACAATTTTATTTTACCTTGTGAGACGCAGGGATCTTTCAAACAATGGGCTTACAGGAGATATTCCAGTTAATGGTTCTTTTACATTATTTACTCCCATCAGGTTCATTGGAACATTGTCTTTTGATTTTACTTTATGTAGTGTTGGTTCGTACGATCTTTGACCATTCTGATCTGTCTGCTAATTTGCACCATTTTGCAGTTTTCAAAATAATAAACTGAACCCGCTCCCAGCTTCACCACCTCCTCCTATTTCTCCATCACCGTCTGGCACCTCAGGTGGTTATGAGTTGTGTTTTTAGTAGTTTTCTATTGGAATCAGTGTTTATATCCTTTTTGAGTTTTAACATGTCAGGAATTTCAATGGAGAACTTTTAGATTATTGTAATGAATATACCCCATTCCTAGGTTTACTAATCCCAAAAGGTAAAAATTCATCCTTGCTTCTATGAGGTCTTCTGTTTACCTACTAGATAAGAGGGATGGAGAAGAGAGTGTTATGTAACTCAATTATTTGACTTTTATGGCCCTTGAATTGCATTAGCTTTTTGGACTTTGAATTTCTTTGCCTTTGAGATATGGCTTCTCGTGAGAGTTTTAGTGATGTAGAACCCAGGAGGAAAGGGAAGAAAGAAGAGAGAACAGAAAGAATAAAAGAAGAGAGAGAAATAGAAGACTAGATAGAAAAGAAAGAGAACAGACGAAGACTTAGAGAGCAGCAACCTCAACAATTTATAGTTGTATGAAATATCTGACAAATAACAAACAAAAAGAGGCCTATCTATGTCTAGGAAAATAACAAGTCCTAAATCAACTAGGAAACTAATTCTAAGAATCCAAATAAATCCAATATTCTAATTACTACAAGTAAAATAATTGAAGTTAAATAATACTAATAATAAATCTAAAGAATCCTAATTATTTAAATAATAATAATCCTGAATTATACATTCCTATTCTGCATCATTTAGTTTCTCAACATTTAATCTGGAGAATATTTAGGTAATAGTGCCACTGGAGCTATTGCTGGAGGAGTTGCTGCTGGTGCTGCTCTTCTTTTCGCTGTCCCTGCAATTGCTCTTGCCTGGTGGCGGCGAAGGAAACCACAGGATCATTTCTTTGATGTACCTGGTTGGTGAATTATTAAAAGAATTCCATTCCAATTCATTATAGTTTTGTGTACTGGATGCATGCCTCTGATCCACCTATATTGTTCACAGCTGAGGAGGATCCAGAGGTCCATTTGGGACAGCTCAAAAGGTTTTCTCTGCGGGAGCTACAAGTTGCAGCAGATAATTTTAGCAATAAAAATATTCTAGGCCGAGGTGGATTTGGCAAGGTTTATAAAGGACGCTTAGCTGATGGTTCTTTAGTGGCTGTGAAAAGGCTTAAAGAGGAGCGTAACCAGGGTGGGGAGCTACAGTTCCAAACAGAAGTAGAAATGATAAGCATGGCTGTGCACCGTAACCTACTTCGTCTACGTGGGTTTTGCATGACACCAACCGAACGGTTGCTTGTTTACCCATATATGGCTAATGGAAGTGTTGCATCATGTTTGAGAGGTGATCTTCTTAGCTTTGCATTTGTTGTGGATTAAATTTTGATTTATAATAGAGAAATGCTTTTAATTGCGTTCTTGCAAACTAGTTTTAGTTTATGCTGTCACATAGTTTGCTTAATTATTGTGTGTTGGAAATCATATATGGTGGTCATACATTCGGTAGTGTCGCCTAGTCTGGAGAAATTTGTGGCATGGGTGGATTTTTCTGATTCAGCCGGTGCAGGTCTGATTGATGAGACACATTTAGTCCTTGTGAAGTGTTTTTCACTACTTCTGTTCGAGGTGTTCATTATGGCTTGGTTTAGGCAGCTCTCAGAAAATTAACTTGTATAGGGCAATATTAGATTCTTTGAACACTATCAAAACAGAATTCAGTTTAACAGGAAAGATTTATGCTCTGATGCCAAATTGAGGCAGGGCCAACGAAGAGAAAGAACATAGAGAAAGAGAGAGAAAGGAAGAGGAATCGAAGAATCAGTAATAATAGAATGAAGACAGGGACTATTCAGTAATCTGATAATTGATTAGGTCATATGATTTTCAAAATTATCAAGTCTATTTTAAGATGGACACCTAATAAGACAAGGATACTTCAAAAGCTGAATAAGAATAAAGATTATCAAATTATGCATAGATTACCCTGATCAATAGGATAATCTTAAGCCCTAGTTATTCATAATTATCCAATATGTCATACTATCTTGCCAAGGTAATTAATTTAATTCTATATATACACATATACCTTCACATCTATTTTCCATGAGTTGGCAACAGAAAACAATCTTGGAACCGCTTTTTCTCATATTCTTACAGAAGTTGGAACTTATTTGTGTTGTACAAACTCTGGTGTAGCATTTAAACTGAGCCAGTCTTCTCTGATGGTTTTATGTTTGCATGACTGCAGAACGTCCTGATTCACAGTCTCCACTTGATTGGCAAATACGTAAACGCATCTCATTGGGATCTGCAAGGGGGCTCGCTTATTTGCATGATCATTGTGATCCTAAGATTATTCACCGTGATGTCAAAGCTGCAAACATATTGTTAGATGATGAATTTGAGGCAGTTGTTGGAGACTTTGGGTTGGCTAAACTCATGGATTATAAAGATACTCATGTTACCACAGCTGTACGGGGCACTATTGGGCATATAGCACCTGAGTACCTCTCAACTGGAAAATCTTCAGAGAAAACTGATGTTTTTGGATATGGAGTTATGCTTCTTGAACTGATAACTGGACAAAGGGCTTTCGATCTAGCTCGACTTGCTAATGATGATGATGTCATGTTACTTGATTGGGTATGGACTTGCAATCTTCCTCTTGAAAGCTTGAATGCACTTTATTTATCTTCTCTTTTTTCTTTCCTTTTTTTTTTGTGGATAAGAAATAAGAAACTTTGTATTATAAATATGAAAATAATACAAGATAGGGACAAGATTTCCCCAAAATGCAGACAAAAATAAAGACAAAATTACAACAAATTTGACCAACCCCTTAACAAGTCAAAGAACATCAAATCCCTAAATTCTATTTGTATCTTAACTCATAATGCAAATTGCAACCCACAACATACAAATTTTGAGTAAACCAACAAAGATCCTCGCACAAAAGGGAACTTAAGATGCAATGACAGAAACCCCCATTAACCTAACAATTCCCAACTTCTCAATAAATCAGAAAAAGCAAAACTTTTAAAGTCTTTAGCATTCTTGAGCCAGATGGCCCCAAAATTTAACTTTATCCCATAACTCCCCTCCAGTCTTAAAATTCTTCGCTTTCTTTCACACTACACCCACCAAAAGTAAAGCCATGACAGAAACACTCCATCAGTCTACCTTCAACAAATCCCACCTAGTTAGAAAACAACCCAGAGCTTGTTTGAGGGATAACCCAAAAGGAATTAAATTCCTTATATAACCTCCACCACAAATTCAAAACAAAGCTGCAGTGAATGAACAAATGGTCAATATTTTCCCCATAGCTTCTACACAACACACACCAATTCGGAGAAAAAGCTTGATAGGGCCTTCTCCTTTGAAGCGAATCTTGGGTATCAAGTTTCCCTAAAGCCATCAACCTCCCAAAGACTCAAATTTTTGTAGGAATTGGAAATTTCCATGCCAAATGATATGCCACAAAGTCAGCATGAACATCCACTTCTGGCAAATTAATGAAACATGATTTGCAAGAAAAACCTCTGTACTTGTCCGGAAGCCATTCCTTCCTATCTTACAAGGACATACTGAAATTCACATTAGTCAAGCACTCCAACAACTCCAACATTTCATCCATTTCACTATCGTTAATGTCTCTTTAGAAAATGAAAATTCCAACCAACATCAAGCAAAGAATCAGCTCCTTCGCCTACCCAGAACTCTGAAATTTTGCCATTGTGTAACGAAGATAATCTGTATAAAGCTGGAAATCAGGTGAAAAAAGCGACCTCACCCCACAGTACATCCTCCCAAAATCTAATATTCCCACTGTTGCCCACCTTAAAAGCCACCAGATTAAGAGACACATTATATTGTGTAGAAATAAATTTCCAAGGACTTCAATAAGTTGTTCTAAGTGCCAATCTCAAATCCCAATTAATTGAATCAAGACCATATTTGCTTTCAATGTACCACAACGATTCCTCCTCTTGAGGAAACCTCCACAGCCATTTAAGAATCAAAGCTTTGCTTCTAAGAATCAAATTCTGAATTCCCAACCCTCCTCTAGTTTTAGAACAACAAACCTCCTCCCATGCCACTAGATAAGCTTCCTCCTTTATTTTTAGTTCTAGAACGATTCCTTTTCTCTTTTCATGTAGTCTTTGTAAAAGGTTTACTACAGGTAATAGCTTTTAGAGGACATTTTATCTTACTTGCCGACATTCCACTCTTATTGTTTCGAATTTCTTAAAATATATCTCAATGTTCTGATTCTTGCATGCCATTTTGTAACTACATCTAGGAAAAAAATCACAGATAACCTATCATTGTTTGTTCACATTTACTAATCCGTAAAGGGAATTAGTAGAAAGGGAATGGAGAGGTAATACGAATCCCGCCAACTTGTGATGAAACCCGATACAAGGATGATGCCTAGGACCATTCTACAATCAGATTCGGATGGAAAACCTCAGCCCAACACCTATAAAGAGATGTGAACCTTGGTATAAAGGAAGACGCTACAATCAAGGATGAAGAACTCGATTGATAAGTCAAGGAATGAACGACACAGAGAAATCTGATAAGTTCGAATAAGTTCTCAAAGAACCAAAGAGAAATTGCTCTCAAATTTTAATGAATTGTAATCTACCTTTTCATTAAGCTAATGACTATTTATATACATAAGAGTCACGAAAATTGGCTGTAAAAGACCCTAGGAAGCTGCCCAAAACAAGAAAAGGAAACTAAAATATCCTAATTAGAATTCTAAAATTGAACTCCTACACTTACCCTAATACAAACGCCTACTCATCAATAAAAAAGTAAAGTATCTTAATTGGCATGCAAGCCTTACAACTCAACAATAAAACTAATAATAACTAAATAAGAAACGTAATTTAATTAGTTGCAGCCACCTATTCTCCTTGCTGTGTCAAATTCGGGTAAGTCACCAAAATCAGGAAACTAAACTTTAATTCACGCACCTTTGAGTAATCCTATTTTGAGTCTTTTCTAGATTATTCCAAAGCTTGAATCATGAATATCCACCCTTGTGGACCACGTGGAACATTAACCTTGGGCCTCCAAAAAATTTATCTCAGTCCAAATACTTTGAATCAGCCCATTGAGAAACTCTTTGAATCTTTTAGCTCGAGCTCTTCTAACCGGTCCAAGTGGAACTTAAATTGGCTCCTTTGTAACCGTGCTTAGATTTGCATCATTCCCCTCCTCTTGAAAAGGATTTGTCCTCAAATCTTCGCCTTGTTTATATCGGATGACATATGGAAACGTCTCAATAAATTCCATCCATCGTACAAGTCTCTATTCAACTTGTGTTGACCTTTAAGGAGCTTCAACGACTCATGATCAGTATGAATCACGAACTCTCAAACGTAATGTTGCCATGTTTTTAAAGCTTGAACCAATGCATACATTTTTTTATTATAAGTAGGGTAGTTTGAAGCAGCCCAACTTAGTTTCTCGGTAAAATATGGAATTGGTCGTCCTTCTTGCATAAGAACTGCGCCAATACCTAAATTTACACTCATTGGACTTGGCCATTCTCGGATAGCATGAATCTTTTCTTCATCAACCTGTCTTTGTAGTTTCTTTGTTTCCTCGGAGTTACTCCTATAGGCTGGATGATCTAGAATGATGGCACTGTGCACGAAGTCAATTCGATACTCAATTCTTCGGATTGGTGGTAATCCACTAGGAATTTTCTCGGAGAAAATATTCCTGCAAGAGAGAAACAACAGAACTATGCAAAACAGGATCAAGATCATTAGTGTTTAAAAATGCCTCTTTGTACAAGAGTACAATCATCGGTTGGTTTGAAAACATCGCTCTCTTAATTTCTTTAGCTTTTTCATAAAAATTATTTTGTTTTCTCTCAGTTTTTCTCTCAATGGCCGAATCTATTATTGCCTTTTCTCTTTTTTTCTTGGGCCTCTCTTTCTTTTTCACTCTTTCTCTTTTGATTAGTCTTTTTTTGTAACCTCATTTGATCTTCATGAACTTCTTTTGGTGTCAAAGGAACTAGAGTAATTGTCCTTTGATTAAGTACAAACGAGTACTTGTTGGTGAAGTCATCATGTTTAACTCGCCTATCAAATTGCCATGGTCGACCCAGTAACAAGTGTCCAGCTTGCATCGAAACCACATCGCACAAGATTTCATCTTCATACTTCCCGATACGAAAAGAAACTAACACTTGTTTGTTTACCTTCAGTTCACCATTATCGTTTAGCCATTGCAACTTGTAAGGCCGGGGATGCTTCATGGTTGGCAACCCTAATTTCTCCACCATAGTAGTGCTAGCAACATTAGTACAAGTACCACCATCAATAATCATACTACATACCTTGTTTTGAACGTGGCACCTAGTATGAAAGATGTTTTCTCGTTGCACCTCTTCTTCGTCTTTAACTTGCGACCTAAGAGCTCTCCTCACCACCAACAAATCACCTTGGGCAGGGTATTCCTCTTCATCGGCATCCTCCAATAGTGGCATAGGATCGGTATCATCTTCATCTTCGGTTTCAATCTCACCGTCGTCTCGTAACACCATAACTCTTTTGTTTGGACATTGACTAGCTATGTGACCTCTACCTTGGCATTTACAACACTTGATATCACGATTCCTGGAAGTAGAAGAATCGGATTTACCTTGACTTCCATGGCTAGTCATTTCTTGTTTTTGCTCAGTTTTGGTTTTGAACGTAGGTTGCCTCTCGTCTTTCTTCCAGTGATTCGATTTCCAAACTGATGTACTTGGATTTTGGCTTGGACGTGTACTATCCCTCTTCTTGAGTTGGTTCTCAATTTTTATAGCCATGTGGACCATATCTTCCAACTCCACGTAATGTTGCAATTCCACCACATTAGCAATTTCTTGATTCAAACCAACCAAGAATCTGGACATTGTAGCCTCACGGTCCTCCTCTACATTCGCTCGAATCATAGCAACCTCCATCTCTTTATAATATTCCTCTACACTCCGATTACCTTGCCTCAGACTTTGCAATTTGTTATACAATTCCCAGTAGTAGTAGCTTGGAACAAACCTCTTTCTCATCACT
The DNA here is from genome assembly GCA_002914805.1 of Parasponia andersonii. Classification (NCBI taxonomy): domain Eukaryota; kingdom Viridiplantae; phylum Streptophyta; class Magnoliopsida; order Rosales; family Cannabaceae; genus Trema; species Trema andersonii. The sequence goes on from JXTB01000426.1 coordinate 152,113, forward strand.
GTTTTCATCTCCTCTCATGTCTCTACTGGACGCTCCCTATTTCTTCTCCTATTCATTACTAACTGATCCCACCATACAATTGCATAATCGGAAAATTCAATGGCAGCAAGCTTTACCTTCTTAATCTTGGAATAATTGTGGCAATCAAATACTAATTCAATCTTCTTCTCCCACTCAAGGTAAGCTTCTGGATTGTTTTTGCCTTGGAACGACGGAATCTTTATCTTAATGCTACCCAACGAATTATCTTCCTGATTTCTAGCTCCTCTAAACTGTCTACCGTGTCTCCTGTTGCCGACAATCGAATCTCGATCATCTTTATCACCAAAAGTATCTCCATAGTATTCTTCATTTTCAACCCTCACTTCTCTAAGTTGAAATCTCTCTCTAGGCTGGAATCTCTCTCTTCTACTCATATTAGGAGCGATCTGTGATTGTTCCGCGTTCTCTATTCTGTCCATTTGCTCATGGACTTGCTCCATCTCCACCCTCATCGCTCTCCTCATCTCGCCAATTAAGGCTTCCATAAGAAGCTTCGGATCACCCACTCTAGATGTTTCTTCAGAAGTGTTTTTATCCTTGTTGTATGACATGTTTGCTGCAAAACAAAGTTAGAAAAAGAAAGGACCTCACACACTCTCTCTCACGTGTTTCACTCAAATAATGAATCACTCAATTTCACTCTGTCTCACTCTTACTCAGATTAGCTTTTACCCTCTTATATGCTCACCACTCTTGCCTTTTTCCACTCGTAATTTCTCAAAAGTTCTTATCAAACTAATTCAAACAACTAGCAGAATTTCTTTGCAACAATTCACACCAAAATACACCAACCAGATTTGAATTTAATGAAGCAATCTAGAATAATACTTTCTGGAAATAGAAAATTCAAGAAAAAAAAAATCCTAGGTTCAAAGTCGTAAACAAAACTTTGAATGACTACACGAAACAAGGAAACAAGAGAAAAACACGTATAAAACTTTGAAGGCTCAGAAAGTGATGAAAACGATGGATTTTGGGCTCGAAAACTGGGATGAATGGAATGTAGTTTATTCAAATTGTAGGGCTCGGAATAAACTTCGATTTGTTATATAATATGTGTCGTTTCGATAACCAAATCAAAAGTTACGATCGTTTTACTGAAGCACTATCAAAAATTTTTGATTCAGCTAGAATTTCTTGATTCTTCTTTTTTTTTTTCGGTTTTTGATCTCAGGATTCTCGTTTTTTTTTTTTTTAATTGAGAATCCAAATAATAACTGAAAATACAAAGGCTAACTGAAAGAGACAAAGATATAAATTCGGATTCAAAAGGAAAATAATGAGGAATCTGAATTTGGCTTCGACTAGAACAGATAATTCGATTATTCTTTTTTTTTTTTTTTTACGATTTAAATGAAACAAAGAAGAAAGAAATAAGGGCTGGTATGAATAAGAGGAAAAATTAAAGGATAGAATAAACCTGACACTGGAATCCGACTCTGATACCAAATGATACGAACCCCGCCAACTTGTGACGAAACCCGATACAAGGATGATGCCTAGGACTGTTCTACAATCAGATTCAGATGGAAAATCTCAACCCAACACCTATAAAGAGATGTGAACCTTGGTATAAAGGAAGACGCCACAATCAAGGATGAAGAACTCGATTGATAAGTCAAGGAATGAACGCCACAGAGAAATCTGATAAGTTCGAATAAGTTCTCAAAGAACTAAAGAGAAATTGTTCTCAAATTTTAATGAATTGTAATCTGTCTTTTCATTAAGCTAATAGCTATTTATATACATAAGAGTCACGAAAATTAGCTGTAAAAGACCCTAGGAAACTACCCAAAACAAGAAAAGGAAACTAAAATATTCTAATTAGAATTCTGAAAATTGAACTCCTACACTTACCCTAATACAAACGCCTACTCATCAATAAAAAAGTAAAGTATCTTAATTGGCATGCAAGCCTTACAGCTCAACAATAAAACTAATAATAACTAAATAAGAAACGTAATTTAATTAGTTGCAACCACCTATTCTCCTTGCTGTGTCAAATTCGGGTAAGTCACCAAAATCAGAAAACTAAGCTTTAATTCACATACCTTTGAGCAATCCTATTTTGAGTCTTTCTAGATTATTCCAAAGCTTGAATCATGAAAATCTAACCCTGTGGACTATGTGGAACATTAACCTTGGGCCTCCAAGAATTTATCTCAGTCCAAATGCTTTGAATCAGCCCATTGAGAGACTTTTTGAATCTTTTAGCTCGAACTCTTCTAACCGGTCTAAGTGGAACTTGAATTGGCTCATTTGTAACCGTGCTTGGATTTGCATCAAGAGGAATAAGAAACAAGGAGTGGGGAAAGTTTTAATTACTTTTTATGCGTAACTAACTAACTAAGTAGTATGTAAACACCTGAAAGGTAAAGCATTTCCCTTTCTCATTTCCTTTCCTCTCCATTACAGATTAGTAAATATAAGTGGAATACAACACTGAAGTTTAAGAAAGGCCTGAAAAAATAACCTTTATTGTTATTTTGCTTTTATTTTTTTAGCGGAAAAAAGAATACAGCTAATATTAACTTACAAACATCAACGTCAATGCTAGAAGTGGTATTGATTCATGCGGTTTACCTACTGGTGTTCTAAAGAACTAGGGCTATTCATGCATTAATTCCTCAAATGGTAATTTTCTGAATACAAACATGTTTTGTTTAATATATTATTAAACAAAAAAAGTCAGGTATGACTAGATTTTGGTTCAAAAAGGTTGATGAATCAAAGTAGGCATGCTCTGTTCCAGAATAAAAAGTGCTATTCCTTTTTCATTATATTGTCTCTGTTTGTTGCAGTAATTTTAATTCATCGTCAACTTTTGTGCTGGTTTTCGTCTTCAATCAAGGGTATTAACTCTTTTGTTTTAAAGTCCCTTATTTATATTTGTTTTACCTTGGCTGTTATCTTCCATTATTTTGACAGTCTAAATTTCTCTGGAACTTAGCACAAGTAATTAGTCGTCTCTCCCTCCCAATTCCGTGGTTGGGTTTGACTAGATGAGTATCGTATAAACATGACGTACCTAAAATTTGTAAGCTGTATTATCTGAAGTATCAATTATAGAAAGTTTAACTACAAGGGTATTTCACACATTTTGTGTGACAAAAAATGTAGTCTGGTGTTGTTTTGGAATTGCAGCAATGAGTAGAATTAGACACAGGCATGCGGCTAAAAGCCATCTCCTTAGCAAATATCAAATTATGCACATACAGTAAAATGACGAACACAATGAAATTGATTATATTTTCTTTCTTTTTTCTGTTGATACCTTTTATATTTTCTTTCTTTCTTTTTTCCTTTGATACATTTTTTCTGCCATTTATGAACAATTATTTTTCTTGGCCATACTTTTATCGGTTAAGATGACCACATTGTCCTGGTTAGTGACTAACCATTAGTCTCGCTTATGCACACTTGATCCACAGATCTTAATGATTTGATGCTAAAAACCTACACAGTGAAGAGAAATTCTCACATGATTTGGGCAAGTAGCTTTACCATCTTCCTGTATTCCTGCAATTGATTCATCTGGCTCTCCTTTGTAATTTTCATTTCTTCTTGCATGATTTCTCATGAACCTCTGTTGTTCTGCATAGTAAGCCTCCCGCACATCTAGAGAGAACTGCTAGGTTGAGACATTTTAAGCTGAAAATGAGGGATGTAATGTTGCTTAAATTTTCCTTTCTTTTCCTGTTTCAACCATGCATGGAATTTTCTCTTGGTAGGAATGACAATGGTAACATGAATAATGTCAAGAACTTAAATACATGCTGCTGGATTTTTGTTTTAGTCCTGCTAGTATCATGCATGATGTTTCTCCATTCTTGAAATATTAATATGGAAAGCTCTAGAATTTGATAGATCCTCTAAAATTTAGGATATTTTCAATCCATGAAAAGTTTTTATCAGGGTCCCTATCTTTACGGCAATGAATGCAGGTAGGGGGACGAGTTGTTACAAGACTCTATTCTATTACTGATTTAATTGGTTGGCCAAGTAAATATGGTTTTTATCGGATCCTGGATTTCTCTAGAATATGAAAATTTGTCTATTACGAGGACCTTTATAGTGTCTTTTAAGATGTTCTTTTATGGAAAGCTATATCTTGATGCTTCTCTGGAATATTAAAGTTTGTCTATTACGGACCCTTACAGGTCTTTAGGATGTTCTTATGTAAAGCTTTGTCCTGGTGCTCACTGTGTTTTTCCTTGTCGGCCTGTCATTTATCTTGGGTGTTCGTGGTTTTTTTGTCTCCAGCTTTCAGTCTTCAACTGAATAGCAAGACGAACAATACTCTTTCACCCTGTAAACTGGCTTTAATATCCTTCCTTCGGCAATGACTGTTTTTTCCTACTTTTATATCATTAGATAAAAATTGTCTTTTGATGTTTAACACGATATGCAGTCTCTGTAAATTGTGTTCAAATGTTTAGGGAAACATGTACGTAAAATATGGTCCATAAGTTCTATCATTTCTACCTCCATTACTCTTCAAGATTAACAAATATTTCTGTTGCCTTCTTGTCCAAAACTAGATACGTCTTGAATCTTGATTACTAGGTTGTGTCTTGTGTTATAAATTTTCACGTGATTGGTGGGGATTTCTCATCTGAACCAGTCATATTGTGAACCAGCACATATTTCAAACCGAAGCATTCTAAAGACTGAAGCCCCCAAAGTTTAAGTTTAAGCATCATGATTATCGAAGTCCATACCAATGCCTGTTTGGCTAGCCCTTTGTAACCTAATCTTTTTTTTTCTTTTTCTTTTTTTTTTTGTGATAAATGTAACCTAACCTTTTTATTAATAAGTTACTTGGAATTTTGAATGTGAATAGTTAAGATTCTATTATTATTGTTTAGTTCTTCCATATTCAACTTCTTGTCTACCACATGGGTTTTGTACAATTTTTCATTAAGTTCTTTCGATGGCTGCAAACGTATTCTTTTAGGCAGTACTGTATTGAAGAAAGCTGTTTACTTATGTTGCATTGAACTTTGTCCAACCTTTGCCAAATCCTTTGTGACATTTTAGGTGAAAGGACTGTTGAAAGATCGGAGGCTGGAAACACTGGTTGATTCTGATCTACAGGGCAATTATATTGAGGATGAGGTGGAGGAGCTGATACAAGTGGCTCTTCTGTGCACACAAGGATCTGCGGCTGATCGGCCAAAGATGTCTGATGTGGTCAGAATGCTTGAAGGGGATGGATTGGCGGAAAGATGGGAGGAATGGCAGAAAGAGGAGATGTTCCGACAAGACTTTCACCCAACCCATCATCCAAATACCAATTGGATTGTGGACTCTACTTCACACATCCCTCCAGATGAATTGTCTGGTCCCAGATGATCCCTTTTGTTGGTTGCCTCTGTATACACAGAAGACTTTTTGAAGACCCGTCTTTGTTTTGTTTTTTGTAATATCATAGGTTGTGTAAATGTTTTCACTTTTTTTCCCTCTTTGTTCTGTAGTTATCATTTAATTCTCTTCAATGTCCAGTTTATATAACACATTGGGGTTGGCGCTGTTGTAATTTTTATAGGTTCAACTGAAATTAAGAAATTATTGAAGGTGCTACCAAACAGGGCAGGAAGGGCCGATAAAGCACCAGTAAAATGTCATTTTTATGTATCTCAAGTTTAGTCAAGGATGATCTAATAAAATAGATCTCTTTCTTTATCAACAACGTTGTTTTATGATTATAATACAGGCTGACTGAGGGCATTGTGGCAACATGGTAAAATCTTTCGTAATTAGTTTGAGTAATAGTAGGGATACAAAAACTTACACTACATGAAATATCATGTATTTTAACAACATTTTTCTTGAAAGTTAGATCACATTTAAAATTATGCGACTAAAAATGATGTTACATCACTGATTTAATTTTTTTTTTTTTAACAAGATTTTAGTATCTCAATCTTTATTCCTATTTTTTTTTTCCGCTCTTTTATAAGTTTAAACGTTTAAACGTTAATATTAGTGCTATATTTGATCTTCAAAATATTTTCCGTTTTACCTTTTTTTTTTCCAGTTTATATTCTCTAATAATTGTTTTCAAATTTTCCGCAAGTTATTTGGTGAATGTATATATGGCTTCTATTTGTCTTGGTTTATCACGTGGATGTTCCCTTATGATAAGGACTTATACTAAACAAGATATGCGTCGACTTGTAAAATTTACTTTTGGGAGCCACTTTATTAGTGTGTGGCGTAGTACTATAACGTGTTAATTAACTTTTTTTCAATAATCTATAAATTGTTATAAGATAATTAAAATTGGAGACTTAGGCTTGTTCGGTAGAGAGGAAGGAAAGAAAAAATAAGAAAGAAAGAATATATGTAAAATAAAAAAGAAAGTATTTTCGGTATGAAATAAAAAAGAGTAATTAAAATGAATATTTTATCCTTATTTTACTAATATTTAAGGTTAAGTATGTAGGGATAGTTTAATAATTTAACTAATCATACACTAACAAAACTTTTTCCTTCTTATTTTCTCTATTTTTTAAGAAAAAAATTTGTACAAGTCTCATTATTTTTTTCTTTCTTCCCTCTTTATCTTCCTTTCCTTTTCCTTCTACCAAACAACTAATCTTTTTAACTTCTCTTCACTTTTCCCTCAAATCTTTTTCTTCGTCTCTTTTTTTTTTTCCTACCAAACATAGCCTTAATATACACATCGTATGCAAGAATTTAGGGACTTTGTGGTAAGAAGTAAATGTGCATGTTTTTTTAATGCTACACAGAATTAGAATTGAATATTTGTATTGGAATCAAACAATAGGTTAATATGAGAAATATAACAATAAATATGTTAATGTAAAAAATTTGATGAACAATGCAAAAGGATGGCTTATAGCCCTTAACAACCCCACAAGACACATTTTATGGCGCTTAAAACCGGACATTATACAGTCGTGAGATTCATATGTTAATTTAAGAATATAGGACCCAGCCCTATTAATGTGCTGCTTAGTATCACAGGCCCTCTTTAGTACTTTTTTTTTAAAAAAAAATTGTAGATTCAAAATATTTACTATTAGTAAAATATATTCTGGTAGTATTGAAGAATTCTCCATAAACTTTCATATTCCGTGCAATCTATACGAGAAAACTAACCATAATTAATGTTCCCCATGAAAATGGCAGGTCGATGTATAAAATTAAATGGATGTCAGACCTATGTGAGAGAAGGAGAGAGTTCAGAATCCTATTTCTTGTTACTATGCTAGGTGCATGAGATCGGTTCAGAAGTAATATTTCAACAGAAAAGACCGTAAAAAAAGTGTCTGAAAATTAGTCGTAAAAATTGACAACTAGAAGTCTGAAATTTTATTAGTATTACCAGCTTTGTGATAGTAGGATCTGACCCCATTGGTGAACTCATTTATTACACCACATCTGCACTTTTAGCTGTATTATTTTCCTTTTTGGCCTTTCCATTTTCCTTCCTTTTTTTTTTTTTTCTGAAAGGGTTGACCATACTTTTCTTACCCATGTGCCTTTCTTTGCATTTACCCTTTGTATATGTAAATGTATAAACGTGAAAGAAAAAGGCTATAGAATTAAATACTAACACTTACACGATTATTTCATATTTTCAACCGATTTTTTTTTTTTGGTCTTGTTTAGATGGATACTAAACTCAATTTCAACTTGTATTCATTGATTATTATTCAGCTAGTACAACAAAAATATGAAATTTGGGATAGGATATTTTTCATTCCAATAAGACATGACTTTTGCTCTTCATATGAATTCTTATTTCCACACAAAAAATAAAATAAAAAAACTTATGCTAAGAGTAATAATCGAGAGGTAAAATGACTAATTATGCTTTAATTTCCATTAACTTTTTAACAGTATTGATCTTGACGATAAAAGAGAAATGATTTTACTATTTAAGTGAAATATGAATAAAAATTTTGTTGATATCAAAAACTTATATGACAATGGGATTGCAAAGATACTGCAGCAATTGAATAACATAAAGGATTTTAGAGTAATTCAGCCTTTCGAACAAAGAACTTATAAGTGATAAGGAAACTAAATATCTATATTTAATTTGAATTAATATACAAAATCGAAAACTATCTAAATTTATGAAGATTTGATCCTTATGAATATCTCGAAATTCAGCCAACTTGAATTAATGAAATCTTGTTCTGGAGATCAAATTGATTCTCAAACAAAGATGGTCTAGTCGACTTTGACTAGCTCCAAACGAGTTGCCTTCTCTTCGAGGAGCTAAAAAATTTGTGCATACAACAAATTCAATAGTGGATAGGCAAATTCATGCCTAGAGCAAAAAAGCAAGAGTAAAATTATTAATTGTTCTTTCAGTGATAATCCTTAATTTGTAAAATATGAATTGTCATTATTTCATTAGTACTACAAATACTTTTTAAATGAAAATGAACTATCATTATTCAATTAGTAAATACTTTTAAATTGACCAATTTTATAGAGCATGTATGTTGCTTAGCTATACATTAATAGAGTTATGAGACCGATTATAAAATTTGTATGTGTGTCCCATACTTCTATTATATTAGTATATGGTACTTAATGAGGCGCTCTCATTGGAGAACGTCGAACTCGTCGCTAGCCGTAACTTCGCGCAGGTTTGGCTCGTCTGGTTGCCTCTATACTTCTCAGTATCCTTGTTAGGCACTGACTTATTTTTTTAATTATCTTGCCGCTAGACGCCATCCGGTCTTTCTAGTCCTCTCGCGTCAGGACCCTGACCGAGGAGCTGAACTCCCGCTCTGCACTGGCCGAGCGTAGTGAGGCTGCCCTTGCCGAGTTGAGGACTGACTTCGATTTATATCAGAGCCTCGATGAGGTGAGGGTCAGCAGCGTGGTGGCTCACGCCCTGAGTTTCAAAAGGGTCAGGCGCGATGAGCAAGCTACGAGACTGGCCGAAGCAGAGGCTGTTGGGCTTGCTCAATCTGAGGCTATGAGACTGGCCCAAAATAAACTCAAGGTCAAAGAGCAAGAGCTGCAGAGCACTGGGGCAGAGATGGGGCTGGCCTTCCTCGCTCGCAATAGGGCCGTTGATGACGCTAAAGAGGCAAGGAAAGCCAAAGCCAGAGCCAAACTGGAGGCCCATTCTCTGCAACGCAGACTCGACCGGTCGAACACGGTAAGCCGACATCTTTACTTGGACCACATAAAATTGATGGAGGCTAAAGTAGATTTATCTCGCAAACATGGCGAAGACTTTGCTGACATTAACGCCCTTTTGGTGGACTTGTCACAGCGGTAGGCGGAGTTGAGGCTGACGGCGCTGAGGGATAGATTAGCCGACGCAAAAAAACTAAAAACAAGGTATCAAAGGCAGGTGGATGTCCTTTCTGCGGAAAGTTACAGGTCTGGCTAGGAGAATAGGGAATTCAAAGGCCACGCTGAGGTGGTAATGCCAGACCAGTTTGACGAGCAGAAAGGCGTCGAGAGAGACCACTATTCCATCAAGTACTACATGTAGCAGCTTGGGGATGGGATCAACATCGCGTACCCCACTGACGTGCTGAAGATGCTTGCCGCAGAAAAGGACAGGCCCTCTACATCCGCCTCTGTTGCCAAAGAGCTTATTCCTATTTCCGGTCTGCCAGATTAAACTTCAGAAGTCCCTGGCGGTCAACCTGGTCTTGGGGTCTTAACTGGTGAGGGGTATGGTGCAATCATTTTATCTAGTGACGAATCCGACCCTGGTATGCCACCCTCTACCGGGGCTGGTCAAAGCGCCGGAACTGGCTGCGCTCCCCTGGCCGGAGGTAATAGGGTCNGAGAGAGACCACTATTCCATCAAGTACTACATGTAGCAGCTTGGGGATGGGATCAACATCGCGTACCCCACTGACGTGCTGAAGATGCTTGCCGCAGAAAAGGACAGGCCCTCTACATCCGCCTCTGTTGCCAAAGAGCTTATTCCTATTTCCGGTCTGCCAGATTAAACTTCAGAAGTCCCTGGCGGTCAACCTGGTCTTGGGGTCTTAAATCACAAGTATCTTATAGTATTTTTTTTTTGTTAAATTTATTTATCAGAGAACTATATATTCATAGATTACCCACTTGGCTTGCTCATAAGTTCGTTGGAAGTTAGTTTAAGAGTCTGATTTTAGTTTGTGTTCTTTCAAAAAATAAAGGAGTAAGGACTTTTTTGGCAGGAAAATGATAAACATGACATAATATTTCTCCTTAATTATATGGTAATCTATAAATATAAATAAGAAAAATAGTATATGTAACACCCCTAGCTATACTACATAGAAATATGCTCACTTATATGTAGAAAAGCTAAACAGTATTATCTTATTTTCATTGACCGTGCAAAAGTGGAAAGTAGAGAATAATCTGTTATACACCAATTTTACACTGCAGTAATATATACTTTTTGTACAATATAAAACACAGTGCTAATACTATTCACAACTCCCGCAGGATCACTACATACATATACGCAGTAAAAATATGTACAAGAATTTTTAAAAAGTCCTTCTTCAGTTCAAAACTGGCGTATGAACAACATTGGAGTGGAAACAGCTCAGCCAACATTATTCCTATTTCTGATCATCTGCATCACAAAAACTAAATGAACAATGGCTCAGTAAATGGAAATCTATGCATGCCTATGAACAATTTGTACATAAAACTTATTAATCTTTATACCCTTAATTTCCTTAAAAAAACATTAATATTCAAATCATATTTGGACCCCTTCTTCGTATAGTTCCTAACTCAGTGACATAGCAAGTATCCTCTTAATAAATATCATTTGAGGACTATCCTATCTTAGAGTTAACCTCAAGAGATTTGACCTCCCTCTAGTTTGGCTCACCTTGTCTTGGACTTAATCTCAAGGGATTTCACCACATTTACCTACTGGATCAATAAGATAAGAACCATACCCTTCTTTAAAATAAATAATGTTTAAGGTATAATACTCTTTATTAAAATCATAACCTATAAATAATTATTTTGTGCATACAAACATGACATGCCTTATGAAAATGATATGAACAATTTAATATAGATAAATCTCAATATCACAAATATATCAGCTTTAATATATACAATCATATTCGTAGGTTCTTATGATGCTAAAGTGGAATTTCCACTTACCTTGAGTCTTTACGAATAAAATAAGGTGAAGCCAGATTCATCTCCAAAGGAAGCTTGATGTCCATAAAAATCTATTCAAGACATTTTAGTTCCCTTTTAAATACCTTTTTTTTTTTGAAAATATATCGTATATCAAATTAATAAGAATATAACAAATTATGTCAGCTCATAATTGCATATTCTTATTGTGACCAATAACTGAAATTTTATGTCCATAGCTCTAAACATACTCACACCATGATAAGTATATTTCCTAGTATTCATAATAATAATAAAACTTGTCATATTCATTAATCATTATAATCTCTTCAAAAACCTGAATTAAATTTGTTGATCCAACAAATTTGCATAAATGAATATAAGGTATGAAAACAAGAAGTAGAAGTGAGAATAGAAACTTCCACATCAAGTTAGACATAAAACATAAAAAAAAAAGAATAACTAGCCTACTAAATAATAATAATAAAAAACCTTATCATCACTTAAAAGAAGTAATCTCCCAATCATATACATTGCTCAACTAACAACCATTATCATAAAAAATAAAAGTAATCTATACTTTCTAGACAATTAAAGTGAGCTCCAAAATCAAAACAAGGCATTTTAAATCACATATATAGGTATATATATATATATATATATATATATAGAAACATTACATACTAGATTCTTGAAACCGAGAAATATTTTATTCACTAGCATTAACTATTCCTATCTAGTGGTAAGGATAAGAGTAGAGGTATGATCAATAAAAAAATAAACATCAATATATGATACCAAAATCATTAAAGGTAACAAATCTTAAGAAAATATGCTCACCCTTGTTATAGATAAGATTGAGTTGATTTACTGAAGTTAATTTACAGTAAATCTTGTGGAGCTGCCGCTTGAGGTAAAGAGATACGGGAGAGGGAGAGAGAGTGGGTCAGTTCTGAGGAGGGTTTTGGAGAATAAAAAAAAATGTTGATTTATTTAAGTAGTGTAAATGAGTTTGAGTCGGTTAGAAAAACTCTTAAATAATTCATGGCCTAGCTAACCTCTTATAAATAAACAAATAAAGAAAACAATAATAATAATAATAATAATACTTATAATAGTCACTTATAGATATCATGTATAACTGGTCAAACAAATAACTTATTTTAATTAATAATGCCAAATAATGACATTAAAATAGAATTACTCTCTTCTAAAGAAAATAACAAATATACACATATAGTAAAAGATGCTAAATTACATCTACCTAAATTGTTGTTAAGAACAATAGAAGAAGTATTTATCCATTAGGAGATAACCTTGGACCCTTAGCACATCAATTTCTTCCTGAATATGAAAATTGACCTTTCACTGTACATGAAACTACGAATTTTATTAGTTAATTTAAAAATTTTATATATCATAATAAGCACTTAAATTAAGCATTTTATTTATGAAAATAAATATGAGTATAGCAAACTGACATGGTAAAATGTTTATTATTGGTAAGATGCACGTGTGAGAATTTTGGTACTACAGTATATATGTCATATATATTATATATAAATTATAATTAGAGAGAGAGAGAGACAGTACACATCCATTTTAAACGTAAAAAAAAAAAAGAAAAGAAAAAAGAAAAGAAAAGAAAAATACTTGCATGCAATCAATGTAATTAACTATGTATATATATATATAGACACACACAATATGTGTTATCAAGTGGACGAAGTGGGTTAGCTCAAGTGGTAAGAGCACCTACTACTTGAGATCTCGGTTCTAGGTTCGAGTTATATCGGGGGCTGGTGTGAAAACTTATTATACTTAATGGGGTGGGATTAGATAGTAGTAGAAATTTTCTTTGAACTTATAATAAATAGAGATCATTAGTTAAGCCCCCACTTAAAAAAAAAAACATGTGTTATCAATTAAGATATGTATTTTGAAAGAAGAAAGTTAAAATGTGTGGACTTATTATTATATTTAATAACAGCTATAACAAGTTTTACAGGTTAAGAATATAGAAGGAAAATTTTAAATTTAGAAATTACAACTATTTATTATTGTTGATCATGAAGAGTGAAAAGGCTAAATGGTATAAACTAATCAAATGATCGTTAACTTAATTATCCCAATTCTTGTCCAATGAGTGTCAATTTCGTATCATGTCATAAAATATTAAATGAGCATAAAACTTCTAAAATAATATAGGGAGTTCTAAATTTTAAGTGATATGATATCAATAGTACACTAATTTGTGAAAATTGAGTAAATACTAGTTCATATGTACAACATGCAATTATGGTCTCATATAAGCAATATCAACATAACCCCATTTGTGCGAATTAGCACATACAAACAACATATCCCTTGGTTTGAAAATGTAATGCCAAAATTTTCACATGCATAATAAGCCAATAATAAATATGTTCATATTGCATAATAAACATATCAAGCAACTAGTATCAATTTAATGATAAAATACTCGTTCTCATTGGTAAATACTTTTGATCCGTATTATTGTACTAATGTTTGTGGAAGTGCTCTCATGCAATGTAAAGGCTCAGTACTCTCACACAGAGAGCTTGGTGTATAAAAGTAACAAAGAATACATTTATAAATAGTAATACTATATGTACATGCATTAAAATCATGTCTGTTGATAACTTGGTTAAATAGTAATTTTTCAGTAAAATGCATTTTTCACATTTTTTGGAGCAAAATTCACTATGCGTTTAACACGTCAAATAGTTTTAATTTAATGTTTAGGATTTATTTATAATATTTTATTTATCAGTCCTAGATAAGCACAAGGTGGCAGTTATTGTACAGAACTGTGTTTAATTACACTAAGCTAGCTTTAGATTAAGCTTAATCACGTAATGTCATCTTTGTGCATTCTAATAATTAGACATTGATACTATGTTTGTCTTATTAATTGAAGTCTAATTGACTTATTTTTTTATGTTTAATGATTAGTTATGAGACTAAGTTCTACTAGATTACAATAAAATTGGTCATATGTGATCATAAGTCAAAGTATTACTAGTTTCACCTTCTAAGCTATCTTTCACTATTTTGGTCTACACTTGGGTGTATAGGATTGACTAGCAATATGGTGAGTATGCTAAGAATATTTGAACTAGACACATGGAAAGTAAAGTGAAAAATTCTCAAAATACCCCTTAAAACTTAAGTTATGCTATTTTCAGTCATTAAGTATCACTTTAAGACCAAATCTGATCATTTTCTTTCTCTTTCTCTCCAGCCACAATCTAAAGCTATCTAACTAGACTTCTCTCAACTCCCTTTAGCCATATCCAGGAGTTTCTAAGTGGTAGAACTCAAACTGGAGCTCAAGAAAGCAAGATAGGTCCAAACTAGTCAAGGTAGTCCTACTAGTTCTTCTTCCTAGGTTTAATTTTCTTATTTCAATTCTTCACTTGTTCTCACTTAAATAATAGTTTTTTTAGGTCCTCTTAAGTCCTAAAGTCTATTTCTAAGCCTTAGAAGTTAGTTTGGTGGAGGTAGAAAGAAATAAATTCAACAAAAGCTTAAACTTGCCTAGGTGAGGTTTATGTAGGATTTAGAATTTAGAATTATTATTTTTTATTTCAGCCCCGAAACCAAAGCTATTATTTGATGAATAATAGTCCTAGAAACTCTTATATATTGCTAGAAACATAGAATTTAAGTGAAAAATTAAAGTTAGACCTAAAAACACAAAGTTTGCTATTTACAGAGTTAAGGGTTTTCAAGTGTAATAGATTAAGTTTCTATATTGTAATCTGATTTCTTAAATTTAGAATATATATTTTGTTGATCCTACTATATAAATATATTTTTTTGGTTGCTAGTTGTGACAGTAAAAAATTATAAAAGTAGTTTTAAACTTTGTCTAAACTGAAAGGAATTAAAGTACACCTAGGATATTCTAAATGATTCTCTTTGAGGTATATATGTGGGAATTGAATTGTAAAATATTATTGCAGGTTTAAAACCATAATTTAATCATGTGAGGATATCCTAAAAATAGGGGAGGTGCTGTCCATATATTTTTAAAACCAAATGGTACCGTTTAGATGCAAATGGACTAGTTTTTATAAAAGTATGTGCCATTTTGGTTCATTCTGTGATTAGATTTCTTAATTTTGTGAGAGTTATGATTTATGCTTGTGGTTGTTTTCTTTAATTATTTTATATCGTAATGAGCATTCTAGTAATAAAAATAATATCGGGGTCTTCCACGCACCTTGTCATAGAGGATACCGACAAGGTGAGGTTTACATAAATTCAATAAAAGTTTAAACTTGCCAAGATGAGGTTTATATGATTCTCTTTGAGGTGTATATGTGAGAATTAGATTGTAAAATATTATTGTAGATTTAAAACTATGATTTTATTCATGTGGGGGTGTCCTAAAAATAGGCGAGGTGTTGTCCAAATATTTTTAAAACCAAATAGTACCTTTTACAAGTAAATGGACTAGTTTTTATAAAAGTATGTGTCATTTTGGTTCATTTTGTGATTAGATTTTCTAATTTTGTGAGAGTTATGATTTATACTTGTGGTTGTTTTCTTTAAGCATTTTATATGCATTAAAATCATGTCTGTTGATAACTTGGTCAAATAGAAATTTTTCGGTAAAATACATTTTTTTTCACGGTTTTTCGGAGAAAAATTCATGGTGTATTTAACACGTCATAATTCAATGTTTAGGACTCATTTATAGTATTTGTCGGTCCCAAATAAGTATGAGATGGCAGTCATTATATGGAACTGTGCTTAATTATACTAAGCTAGCTTTAGATTTAGTTTAATCGCATAATATCATCTTTGTGCATTCTAATAATTTGGCATTGATACTATGTTTGTATTATTAATTGAAGTCTAATTGACTTATTTTTTTATGTTTAATGATTGGTTATGAGGCTAGGTTCTACTAGATTACAATAAGATTGGTCATATGTGATCATAGGTCAAAGTATAACTAGTTTTCACCTTCTAAGCTATCTTTCACTATTTTGGTCTACACTTGGGTGTATGGGATTGAGTAGCAATGTGATGAGTATGCTGAAGATTTTTTAGAACTAGACACATGGAAAGTAAAGTGAAAAATTCTCAAAATACCCTTTAGAACTTAAGTTATGCCATTTTTAGTCATTAAGTATCACTTGTAGACCAAATCTGATTATTTTCTTTCTCTTTCTCTCTAGCCACAACCTAAAGCTCCCTAACTAGACTTCTTTCAACTCTCTTTAGCTATATCTTGGAGTTTTGAAGTGAAAACTCAAATTGGAGCTCAAGAAAGTAAGATAGGTCGAAACTAATCAAGGTAGTTCTACTAGTTCTTCTTCCTAGGTTTTATTTTTTTATTTCAATTCTCTACTTGTTCCTACTTAAATAATGGTTCTTTTATGTCCCCTTGAGTCCTAAAGTCTATTTCTAAGTCTTGGAAATTAGTTTGGTGGAGATAGAGAGAAATAGATTCAACAAAATCTTAAATTTGCCAAAGTGAGATTTATGTAGGATTTTGAATTTATAGTTAATTTCTTTTTTTTCAGCACCTAAACCAAAGCTATTATTTGATGAATAATAGTCCTAGTAACTCTTATATATTTCTAGAAATATAAAATTTAAATACAAAATTAAAGTTAGACCTAAAGCTACAAAGTTTGCTATTTACGGAGTTAAGTACTTTCAAGTGTAATAGATTAAGTTTCTATATTGTAATCTGATTTCTTAACCTTGGAATGTATATTTTGTTGATCCCACTATGTAAATATAGTTGTTTGGTTACTGGTTATGACATAGAAAATTATAAAAGTATTTTAAACTTTGTAAAAACCGAAAGGAATTGAAGTACACGTAGGATGTTCTAAATGATTCTCTTTGAGATGTATATGTGGGAATTGGATTGTAAAATGTTATTACAGGTTTAAAACTATTATTTTAATCATATGGGGATATCCTAAAAATAGGAAAGGAACTGTCTAAATATTTTAAATACTAAATGGTACCTTTTGGAAGCAAATGGACTAGTTTTATGAAAGTATGTACCATTTTGGTTCATTTTGTGATTAGATTTCCTGATTTTGTGAGAGTTGTGATTTATACTTGTAGTTGTTTTCTTTAAAAATTTTACATCGTAATGATCATTTTGGTAATAAAAATGATATCAGATCTTCCACGCACCTTTTACAGAGGATACTGACTCTTTTCACTGTCTTTTTTGTCGGACAAAAAGTAAGTAAAAATTGATTTTAACTGCATCACAAGAACAGTAGTAGATGCAAGATATTTTCCTATATGCTTCTGTGTATTACTTCAGTTATATGTTATTTATATAGTTATTGTTTTGTTCATGAAATATATAAGCATGACATGATTATTTAAGTATGATTTTCAAAGAAGTGAAGTTTTCCACGCATTAGATTTAGAGTAGTTGATGAGAATGATGCAAATGTAGCTGCTCAACCACACGTGCAAGAGAAGGAGCATTCACGTGGGCTTAGAGGGACTTAAGGGCAGCATTCATGTGATCCATTAAGCTTGCCAAGTGGGCCAATCATAAGACTTAGAGCCAAGAGATTCAAAGAAGCATTAAATGGGTTAATTCAACATATTGATGAGATGGCTAACACATAGAGGCCCGATATAAGCCCAAATTAGATCAAAGGGAGCGTAATCACTATGATTAAGGTTTTAAAAGAGACCAATTGAAGCTAAACACTTCTCTTCATGTTTTTCTAGGTCTTTTGCACTTTTAGGAATCTTCTTTAATTCGGATTTAGTTATTTTTCGATTTAATTGAGGAGAGGGTTGCTACATGTCAAAATAACATTAGTTTATCTTAAATTAGGGATAAATTTGACTCCTATATATAGGATAGAGCCTTGTGCATTTTTGGGGGCTTAGTGATCAATAATATTATGAGTTATTCGTGTGTTTTTCTTCATTCTTGAGAAGATTCTTGAACTTATCAAGTTAACTCTTATGGCGTTCAAAATAACCAGACTTATCCCATTGATTCTTGAGTAGTTCTTGAGGATTCTTGGTGTGGCGTCTTTAATCTTTCATAGTTCTTGATTTGTATCTTACTAGGTTATGGGTCAAGACTCAACAATTGTGCGACTTGGTGATCCTGGGGTTCGAATTCCATAGTAGGTGCTGGGTTTCGTCACAATTGTTGACGGAGTTCATATCATTTGATATCAGAGCTGAGGTTTCAAGGCAAGTTTGAATTATCCCTTACTTTCTTTACTGTCCTTTAATTCTTTAATTAGGGTTACGAAAAAAAAAGGTGGTTGGCTGAATTTCTTGCTTTTGGTAGACTGGTTATATTAAGTTTCTTAATCTGATCAACTAGGGTTTTTGGCCGAATTTGTGCTTTAGGGACACTAGAATTATTTGGTTTCCTAATCTGAGCCAACTAGGGTTTCTTTGTTTTTGCTTGGGATCCAAGAAACTGGGTTACTAGGGTGGCCAAATTTTGTGTTTTCAGTATCCTAGTTTGATTCAAAGTCTTTGTTTCTATTTTCAATTTCTTGTTACTTGATTCTAGTTATCCGTTTCTTTAAGTTTCCCGTTTGTTTAAGTTACCTGATTCTCTTGTGTCTTTCACACGTTTCTGCAACATCAAAGAAAATAAGAGTCTGGAGACACTTCTTAAATTTTTTTGTGTCAATCTTGTTTCTTACTTCCTAAACTCCTTTTTGCCAAAACCCCACGCTTGAGTGTGAAAAATCATCAAAAATTTAGGAGAAATTGTGTGAATTTTGGGGTATTGCTGAAATCGAAGAATTCGTATTACTCATATTTCTTGCATCCGTTTCTTGAGAATTGCTTGTGAGTTTTTTGATTTGATCTGGTTGCTCATCATATTGAATTACTACTGGAATATTTTTGAATCTGATTAAAAGGGAAAAGAAAACAAAACGAGCGGAAAAAGGCAAGAGTGGTGAGAACATAAGAGGGTAAAAGCCATTGAGTGCCAAACATGAGAGTGAGTGAAACACGAGAGGAAAGAGTGCTTGTGAGGTCCTAACCTTGTTTTTGCAGATTTCAATATGTCACATAATCAAGAAGGCAACACAACCAAAGAGGTACAATAACCAACTGTTCCGAACTTACAATTATAGGCATTATTAGGAGAGATGAGAAGAATGATGAGAGCTGAATTAGAACTAATTCATGAGAGCATTGATAGGTCGGAAGGAGAAACAGTTGCGGGTCAGCCTTAAAATGCTCCCATTAGGCAACCACCTAGGCGAGTACACCTAGAGGAGCAATGGGGTGATGATGAAGATGTAGAGGAATGGGAGGAGATGGATGAACCAACAATAAATAGGGGCAGGTTTAGGCATGGCAATGGGAATAGAGAAGCTAGGATGGGTAGGCCTAGGCAAGATAATGACTTGGGAGGCATTAAAGTGAAGATTCTATCCTTCCAAGGTAAAAACGATCCTGAAGCTTATCTAGAGTGGGAGAAGAGAATGGAGATCATCTTCGATTACCACAACTATTCTGAGATTAAAAAGGTAAAGCTTGCTGCAATCGAATTCACTGATTATGCTATTATTTTGTGGAATCAATTGTTAAAGGAAAGAAGGAGAAATCTGGAACACCCTGTTGAGGTGTGGGATGAGATGAAAATAATCATGAGAAGACGTTTTGTTCCAAGCTACTACCATCGAGAGCTGTACAACAAGTTGCAGTGACTAACCCAAGGATCCAAGAGCGTAGATGATTACTACAAGGAGATGGAGGTTGCTATGATCCGAGCAAATGTTGAGGAGGACAGAGAAGCTACCATGGCTAGATTCTTACACGGTCTAAATAGAGAGATAGCGAACGTGGTAGAGATACAATTATGTAGGGCTGACAGATATAGTGTATCAAGCTATCAAAGTTGAGCAACAATTGAAACAAAGGAACTTTCCTAGGAGGGGACCAAGCTCAGCTCCTATAAACTCATGGAGATCAGCCCCTAAACGGGACGAATTTCCATCAGCTAAGCCTAAGTCCGAGTCTTCTAAGGATACAAAACAAGTTGTGGCACCAAAACAAGGTAGCACCGAAGCTGCCACTTCTAGAAATCGTGACATTAAGTGTTTTAAATGTCAAGGCAGGGGTCATATTGCTAGCCAATATCCGAATAAAAGGGTGATGGTGATCAATGCTCAAGGGGAGATTGAGACAGACGATGAACGAGAAGATGAAGAAGATGACATGCCACCACTTGAAGATGATTATGAAGGGCAGTGTGCTGTAGACAAAGAATCATTATTGGCGAGATGAGCTCTTAGCGCGCAAGTTAAGGAAAAAAATAACAACCAGCGGGAGAACTTGTTTCATACTCAATGTTTTGTGAAGAACAAAGTCTGCAGCGTCATAATTGATGGAGGGAGTTGTACCAACGTAGCTAGTACTGAATTAATGGAGAAATTAGCATTACCTACCATAAAGCATCCATGACCGTACCGGCTTCAGTGACTGAACTATTGTGGAGAAGTCAAGGTGACAAAATAGGTGTTGGTGGCATTTTCCATTGGCAAGTATAAAGATGAAGTGCTTTGCGATGTGGTACCTATGCATGCATGTCATATCCTATTGGAAAGACCATGGCAGTACGATCGACGAGCTGCATATGATGGTTTCACTAATAGATACTCTTTTACTATTAAAAAGTAGCCTATATCACTTGTGCCATTGACTCTAAAACAAGTTCTTGAAGACCAACTAAAGATGCAAAAAGTGAGTGAAAAGAGAAAAGAGAAAGAGAGAAAGGCTAAAATCGAGAGAAAAGAAGAGAGAAAAACATAAGAACAAAACCATGAGTGAGGGTAAAAGGAAAAAAGAGAGCAATGCAGCCTTATTGAGTGTAAGAGAAGAAAAATACAAATTTATTGCAAAATAAAAGTGAGATCAAGAGAGCTTTAGTTTTACAACAGCCCCTTATAGTACTCATGTACAAGGAGGCTCTTTTATGTACTGATGATCTCGCTGGTTCTTTGCCAAGCAATATTGTTTCTATTTTGCAGGAGTTTGAAGATGTATTTCTTGAATAGATCCCTCATGGTTTACCTCCAATTCGTGGGATTGAATATCAGATTGATTTCATACCCAGTGCATCAATTCCAAACCGGCCGGCCTATAGGAGCAAGCCCGAGAAGACGAAGGAACTTCAAAGGCAAGTAGGCGAATTGTTGGACAAGGGGTATGTTCATGAAAGCATGAGCTCTTGTGCAGTTCCAGTACTGTTAGTGTGATGCCCAAGATTCTCACATACATAATAAGCTAATAATAAACATATTCATATTGCATAATAGACATATCAAGCAACTAGTATCACTTTCATGGTAAATTACTCATTCTGATTGTTAAATGATCTGTATTATTGTACTAATATTTGTGGAAGGGCTCTCATACAGTATAAAGGCTCAGTACCCTCAAAGAGAGAGAGCTTGGTGTGTGAAAGGGGCAAAGAATACATTATGAATAGTAATATTATACGAACATGCATTAAAATCATATCTATTGATAACTTGGTCAAATAGTAGTTTTTCGGTAAAATGCATTTTTCATGCTTTTCGGAGCCAAATTGACTGTGCATTTAAAACTTCAAATAGCTTTTATTTAATGTATAGAAACCATTTCTAGCATTTTCCAAAATGTTAGTTTCAGGTAAGCACGAGGTGGCAGTTACTATACTGAACTGTGTTTAATTATACT
>JXTB01000426.1:180101-216195 GCA_002914805.1 Parasponia andersonii
TAAAGAATGAGAAATTTACTGTAAAGTTGATTCTAGTCACTTGATATGTCTATTATGCAATATGAACATGTTTATTATTAGCTTATTATGCATGTAAGAATCTTGGGCATTACACATTTATTGGCAGATTTATGGTTGTATATTTTGATGATATCTTAATTTATAGCAAAAACTTGGAAGAACATGTAATGCATTTAAATTCTGTTTTAGATGTGTTAAGGAAAGAAAAGTTATTTGCTAACCTCAAGAAGTGCACCTTTTGCACGGATAAGCTTGTGTTTCTTGGCTTTGTTATTAGTGCTTAGGGAATTTAGGTGGACGAGGAAAAGATAAAAGCAATCCAAGATTGGCCAACGCCTACAACAATCAGCAAAGTGAAGAGTTTTCACGGCCTAAATAGTTTCTATAGACGATTTGTGCGTGATTTTAGTAGCTTGGCCACCCCTCTTACTGAAATCATTAAGAAGAATGTGTCGTTTAAGTGGGGGAAGGAACAAGAAAGTCATTTAATCTAATCAAAGAAAAGTTATGCACTTTTACTTGTTTTGCCTAACTTCACTAAAACTTTTGAAATTGAGTGCGATGCTTCAGGAATAGGTATTAGAGCTATCTTGATGCAAGAAGGCCGTCTAGTTGCATACTTCAGTGAAAAATTGAGTAGGACAGCTCTAAACTATCCCACTTATGATAAGGAGATATACACTTTGGTGAGGGCTTTAGAAAATTAGCAGCATTATCTATGGCCGAAAGAATTTGTGATTCACATTGATTATGAATCCTTGAAGCATTTAAAGGGTCAACAAAAGCTGAACAAATGTCATGCAAAGTGGGTGGAATTCATTGAGACATTTCCTTATGTGATCAAATACAGGTAAGGTAAGGAAAATGTTGTGGTTGATGCATTATCCCGAAGGTATGCCTTACTTTCTACTTTAGATACAAAATTACTTGGCTTTGATTATATTAAAGATTTATATGCACAAGATTATGATTTTGGTAATATGTTCAATGCATGTGAAAAAGTAGCATTTGTTAAGTTCTATAGGCATAATGGATTTTTGTTTCGGGAGAATAAACTGTGTGTGCCTATGTGTTCTTTAGGTGAATTACTTATCAAAGAAGCTCATGGTGGTGGTTTGATGGGTCATTTTGGTGTGGCTAAGACTTTATGTGTTTTGCATGAATATTTCTTTTAGCCTCATATGAAACGTGATATTGAAAGAATATGTGAAAAATATATCACTTATAAACAAGCTAAGTCTAAGTTGAAACCCCATGGTTTGTACACCCCTCTGTCTATACCTAGTGAACCTTGGATTGATATTTCTATGGATTTTGTTTTGGGATTACCTAGGACTAAGAGGGGGAGAGATTCAATCTTTATGGTGGTAGATATGTTTTCTAAGATGGCACACTTCATTGCATGTCATAAAACTGATGATGCATCACATATAGCTGAATTGTTCTTTAAAGAAATTATTAGGTTGCATGGCATGCCTAGGACCATTGTTTCTGATAGAGATGCTAAGTTCTTAAGTTACTTTTGGAAGACTTTATAGGGAAAGTTAGGAACTAAGTTATTATTTTCTACTACTTGTCATCCATAAACTGATGGTCAAACTGAAGTAGTGAATAGGACTTTGTCTTCTTTGTTACGTGCTATCATTAAGAAGAACTTGAAAATATAGGAAGATTGTTTACCACATGTTGAATTTGTTTACAATAGGAGTGTACATTCTTCAACTAAGTTTTCACTATTTGAAATTGTTTACTGATTTAATCCATTGTCACCTTTGGATTTAACTCTGTTACCTTTGAGTGAACGTGTAAACTTAGATGGCAAAAAGAAAGCTCAAATGGTAAAACAGATTCATGAAAAGGCACGGCTGAACATTGAAAGAAGGACTGAGTAATATGTCCATCAAGCCAACAAGGGACGTAAAAAGGTAGTATTTGAACCAGGAGATCGGGTCTGGGTGCAATTGAGGAAGGATCGTTTTCTAGAGCAACGGCGTTCAAAAATCCTACCTCGGGGAGATGGACCATTTCGAGTAGTGGAATGCATCAATGGTAATGCCTATAAGTTAGAATTACTAGGTGAGTATGTTGTTAGTGTGAGCTTTAACATTGCTGATTTATCTCCTTTCGATGCAGGTGATGATTTGAGGACAAATCTTTTTCAAGAGGGGGAGAATGATACAAATGTAGCTGCTCAACCACACGTGTAAGAGGAGGAGCATTTACGTGGGCTTGGAGGGACTCAAGGGCAGCATTCACGTGATCCATTAAGCTTGCAAGTGGGCCAATCACAAGACTTAGAGTCAAGAGATTCAAAGAGGCATTAAATGGGCTGATTCAACACATTGGTGAGATGGCTAATGTATGGAGGCCCGATATAAGCCCAAATCATATCCAAGGAAGCCTAATCACTATGATTAAGGTTCTAGAAGAGTCCAGTTGAAGCTAAACACTTCTCTTCACGTTTTTCTAGGTCTTTTGTACTTTTAGAAAACTTCTTTCATTCAGATTTAGTTATTTTCAGATTTAATTGAGGAGAAGGAAGGTTGCCACATGTCAAAATAACATTAGTTTATTTTAAATTAGAGATAAATTTGACTCCTATATATAGGAGAGAGCCTTGTATGTTTTGGGGGGCTTAGTGATCAATAATATTGTGAGTTATTCTTGTTTTTTTCTTCATTCTTGAGAAGATTCTTGAACTTATCAAGTTAACTCTTGTGGCTTTCAAAACAATCAGACTTATTCCATTGATTCTTGAGTGCTTTTTGAGGATTCTTGGTGTGGCGTCTTTAATTTTTCGTAGTTCTTGATTTGTATCTTGCTAGGTTACAGGTCAAGACTCAACAATCTTGCGACTTGGTGATCCTGGAGTTCGAATTCTATAGTAGGTGCTGGGTTTCGTCACAATTGTTGGCGGGGTTCATATTAGTAGTACCATTGTGCTAATTTTTACGAGATATATTTTAAGTATATTATTTTGTCTGTCTGTATTGGGTAAGTATGGTTTATACTGACATCCTTCCTACATAGGTGGGTATGGCTTACCAATTACCGGGAGTGAGCATTGTACTATAAGATTTATTAGGTGTATTTCCTAGTCAGTCTATGTTGGGTAGATATAGTTCACATTGGTCAAGTGTTTCCTTCCTTTATAGGTAGGCACAACCTACCAATTGTCATGACTTTGTAGTATACTCAAGGGTCCTATAAAGAAATATTTTCTAAGAAAAGTACATCAAAATGAAAAATTATGAAATAAAGTGTACAATGGGAATTTCAATGAAGTTTATGCATGAAATACATTCATGAGCATGCATGATCTTTACTTATTGAGCATTAGCTAATTTAGTTCGTGTGATGTAGGTGATGAGATATGTGATGTATAGAGTTGCTGGTTCACTAACATGCTTTCTTGTCACTATGATCATATAGATGTAGACGAGCTTGACTTGTGAGTGATGTTTGTGTCTTTTAACATTTTGATATGCTGTAAATATTACTGCTGATAGCAAGATAAACTGATACTATTAGGTTGTACATTTTATAAAGACATTTTTAGAAAGTAATGTCATGTAGCTTCTTTTATTTTACAGATTGAAAAGTTTAAATTAGCCCAACTTTTTGAACAAAACTAAAGTTATGGTTTATAAAAGAATAATACTTCCTAATTTGACTTATATAGTCATATAGATAAGCTAAGGGGTGTTACATAAAAAATAAGGAAAAACAAATTTTTCCTCCCTTAAAAGTCGTTATGCTTTCTGTTAGAACTCAAGATCTTCTAGAGAAATTATAATTACCCTTAGATTATGCCTGCAGTAAATAAAAAATAAGAAAAATAAAACTTAGTCAAGAATAACTAGCAGCTCAAATACATGGAAGTTTTATGACCCTGAGTGTGATATTGGACATTAGGTCAACCTTATTATCGTTCTAATAAAAGACGACGACTGACTCATTGAATAAAAAAAAAAGATGACTACTGACGAACAATACAATATATTGGTGTTAAGAAACATATTGGAAGTATAAGCTTATCAGAACCAAAAAATAAATAAATAATAGAATTCAATGAAAATTCGATAAATGAGTTCTTCATTACGGTTTGAGAAATAAATACATAATATATATATATATATTTACAAGTGTATATATGATACTTGTCGCGAACAAAAAAACCAACATGGTGACTTTTAGTAATTTTAGATTAAAAAAAACTTAGATAAATACTTAATTTGCAAAATCCCAAACGAACCGGGTATTTGGGTCTCAATATTTTGATACTCAAATCGTTACAAGTCCTGTACTAGAGAAAACATTCCTTTAACTTGTCCATTTCGAAAGCATCTTCATTAGATTATGAGAAAAATTTAGTTAATTTATCTATAATACTAAGTTGGCAAGTCCATAAGTTCGTTAAAATAAGCTGCATGGAAAACCAGTCAACTGTCTAAAGGTAGTTTACAAAAGTCTAGTCATAAGGCAAGTAATTCAATTTAAAAAAATAGGATTTAAAGGAGTCTATAATATCCAATTGTACAAAAAAAAATCCTCCATTATAGTGATAGACATGTCATACATCCATTTGTTAATAATTTTAGTCCAAACTAACATATCATACATCCATTTGTTAATAATTTTAGTCTAGACTAAATAATTAAGCACGTGAAATATTGTAACAAGTAATAGACACCAATCACAAATGAAGAACCGAACCATGAGAGTGACTCAAGTAATCTCACTAGCTAACCATACAACTATTCCGATCAATCAAACACATTAAAAGGGGAGGAAAGAAGAGGATGAGCTCGAGAACTCAATAGGAAGATAGTCACCTTTTTTAAAAGTATCTGTATAACTAGTTTAATCCAAAATAAGTTAGCAAACCATACACATATACTATTTCCAATACTAGTAATATATACATATATATATATATATGAAAATATAATCATAATCAAAATCGACTCACATAACATATGACACAAAGTACTCGTTGCCCATACGTTCACATTCTCTCTTTATGGACTTAAGATACCAACACTATGTGTTCTAAGTAGTTGACTTGACACCTAATCTCATAACCAGAGGGACACGCATATACCGCCTACTAAGCTCAAAGTGGCAACCAAATGCCTATACTTACCAAATGTGAGGTAATCAAATGAAAATCCCATACAGGTTTACATAATTTGCACTGACAGTAGAGAACATCATCATTTATAAACCTATGATGTTAACATGATACTCATGTATGATCATATGATACATAAAATATGAATAAGTATATAGAGTAACCATACAAAAGTTTCTAAATAGTACTCTTGTTTTTCACAAAAGTATCATTTTAGGTTTTTAGAAAAACGGACAATATAACAGTTGTATTTTGATAAATCAAAAATTTTCCTTGCAACAAAGATCCTAGCACAGTATAACATATAGAACGGAACTGATCCTTTAGTAACTCAAAAAAATAAATCTCATGAAAGTAAGTTTAACCAACAATAGGATTAAGGTCCATATGCATAGTGCTAATTTAGTAATAACAAGAAGATTAAATTACATACTTAATCTTAATTTTTTGTATTACTTGGTCCAGTTCAGTGCTCTTATAACATTTATAACATACTAGTTTTTCTACTAGAAGTCAAATAATTTTATAATTTGAGATATAATATTCTCGTTGAGATAGACAAATACTATAATTTATTATAAATAAAGTAGGGTAAACTGTAAAAAAATACCATGAGTTCAGGTATTCTACAATTTAAACTCTGAAGTTTAGACTTTATAAAATAATACCTTGAGATTAAGAATTCTGAAAATTAATATCCTAAGTTGATTTTTTGAATGACTTTAATTGATAAAACACAATAATATTCTCAAAATTAAGGAGAACAATAAAGATTAATCCAGTTTTAATGGAGAATATTATTGTTTTTTGTTACTAAAATTGCAAGTCGGGTATTAATTTTTAGAAATTCTTAATTTTATGGTATTATTTTGCAGAGTCCAAACTTCGAAATTTAAATTACAAAACACCCGTGGGTTTTCACAATACTAGCTAGGTCCACTCACCAAAAAATAAATAAATAAATAAAAATACATATACATAATGGTTTCAAAGTGACAAGTTTATTGTGAACATTAAGCAAGAGAAAACGACAGGAGGGTGTGAAGGCATTGAAAACACTTACGGTACCCAAAAAAATAATAATAAGAAGAAGAAGACAGTGCCAGCCAATTTCTTGTTAGCTGCGTCATAAAGTGTGCATGTTTCCATTATATCCCCATCATAACCCCACTACTACTACCACCACATCTCATTCTATCCTCTAGTACTTCTTTCTACAATTCTATTTCACTCTCTTAGCAATACCATTTTTCTAACACTATTTTTCCAATTTAATCTCCAAATATATATATATATATATATATATATATATAATTTTGCTTATATATATAACAACATATGTTACTATTCACTTTCTCCATATATAGATCTCTAAATTAAAAGACTCCCTAGTTATTCTCTCTCTCCCTAAACCCTACCAAACAATGAATATGAAGAGCATAACCAAGAAGAAGATGGGAGGATTTATGTGCCAGTCTCCGGGGGCAACCGCTGTTTGCATGACTCCTGATTCGCGCTCCGCGATTGCGCCAGGGCGGAGACTGGTACCCGCTGATCGATGTGTTACTACTACTGCTACTACTAGTGATGATCATAGTGCAAGATTATTCAACATTGCCAAGTACTCTAAACTTGTTGATCATCATCATCCTAAGCATCAGTCAAGAAGGAAGTTGATCAATAGTAATAGTATTACTAGTACTAATACTAGTAATAATATGGCTGATCATCACAAGAAATCTGCAGTCATTTTGCCTTCTTTCAAGGGAGAAAATAAAGCTTTGAGGATTCAAGGTAATGATTATCAACAAAGGCCTCTCCAGAAATCATCGGCACAGATCAATTCAGTTCCAACTGATAACTTATTCCAGGTAACATATTAATTTCCTCTTCATTGAAAACTTTAACTCCTTTTTGCTCTTTTAATTCATGGTAATTAATTATATATGTCCAAAAAAAAAAAGGCCAAAAGGGTTTGTTTTGATTTTTGAGCAATAATATTATCAATATCCTGAATATATATATATATATATATATATATATTATGAGGTCAGATTTTTGTAATGTTTATTAGTCAAAGGTTTTGGGTTTCTATTTGTTTATTTATTAATTTATTTATTTTAAGGAAGACAAGACAAAAATTAAGGAGAATAATAAAGTGGCCTTTGTCACTAGCATATATCCCATCCGTTAAAACGTTCCGTTAAAACGTTCATGATTATCTCGTATCTGCAAACTGGTACATTATAGGTATACGTGTCAGCCTGTTTTTGAGGTAATGTCTTGCAAAGAGCAAAGATATTGAAGACAGTACTAGTTGGTTTTGCTTTGCTTTCCCTTTATTTTGGTCACCCAATATCTGGTCAAACGAAAAAAAATTTTGGCCGTGAGCGTTAGTCTTTTATTTTATTTTATTTTATTTTGTTGGATATCTATACTTAATATTTAGTAATTAGCTACTTTGGCTGCAAATTTATAGTCATGACTCATAGGTACCAATATTATTGACCTTCAATATTAAGTTTTGCCGTTCTTATTCTCTAGGTCTTCTCAAAATGATGAGATTAATGTATAATTGTAATTAGTCATTTTCTATTTAATTGCTCATGGCATAATTAGTTCCGTAATGACCAATAACATAATGTATCTGCTACATGTAGTAAAATGTAGGACCAAACTGTATTATGTGAAGAAAAAAAAATAATTACTAGAAACGTGGGATTTCTAGTACCCTTAATGCTTTTTATAAGTTAGCGTTTTTTTTTAAAAAAAAAAAATCAAATTTTATACTGTCTTACGTATATACGATGAGAATATATACATCATAAAATATTTATCGAGTATGGACAATATGGTTCTCTCCCCGAAAGAATATGGTGCATTGGTGGTGATAGTAACGTCTACTTACATTTATCTGGTTCATCATCAATTCTGAGGTAATAGTAGAGGTAGTAATATGGTTCCCTTTTTTCTTTTCAGCCACTAAACAGCAAGGAATAGGGACGTCATTTAATACTAAAATATGTTCACTTTTGAGCAGGAAAAGTCTTTTTCATCAATTTATTTCTAAATTATGCACATTTCTGCTGGGGATTAAGTCTAGCTTTATTAATTAGTATGGTTTAGATCATATTGCATTGGCAAACATACTATTATTAGAAAAGCATTTTCAATGTTTGTGATAGTTAGATAAATCATTGGATCAGGTGATTAGTATTTGTTTTTTAATTTTTTTATTATTGTATTATTATTATTATTATATATTTATTTTTTTGCTGAAAAGATACTATAAATATCACGACCCAAACCCCGGAGTAATGACAGAAGAGGAATTTTACTAAAATTGGAAATTTTTTTTTTTTGTTTTCTTTTTCTTTTTAAAACAAAAGTATTGGGAATTCTAACCAGTGGATCTATCTCACAGTTCATAATCACCAATAAACACAGACTGAAAATTATTAGAAAAATCAAACTCTCAGATCGTTCACTGAGCATCATCATTCATACCTCGACATCAAGCTGGTATGACATATATAGTTTACAGACATATTCAAAGTAACACACTTAATTTGAATGCTAGCAATATCCATTTATTTAACAAGACTTAAACATAAGTCTTAAATTCACGCTCCTAGTATTACTAAGTCACAAACTACGAATAAAAGATAGTCTTTTATTCCGCTTGTTGATCATCAATATTACATTAGACAGCACCTGTGGAAAAAGTAGAGATAGTGAGCATAAAATGCCCAGTAGATTACTCAATTTCCCTTTTTGGGAAAGTTTTTTATAAATCTCAAAATATCTCCATGGTTAGTAGTACAAAAAAGCATTTCTATAAATATTAAGGATTTAAACTATTTACATAAAGTCATGCTAAGGACCAAATCAGGAATCAAGGTCAAACATATAGAAAATCATAATAAAACAAGCATAACGCACATCACATAAATCAACACATCACATGAGCTCTCACCCTTTCATCACGACTCGAGCAACTTATACTATATGTATCGAGTGCTCCATATCTGACATCTATCTCTGGAAACCGGAGGGACAACCATGTGTCTAATCCTACCGAACCGGAGGGATACCGAATGCCTACGCCTACTGAATGGAGATAGTCAAAAAACAAACCCCGCGCGGGTTTATGGGCTCTCACCGAAGACGGATGTACTAGTCTGCCTACTACAATACAGTGATGACTAAGACGACTCTCATGCATGTTCGTACGAAATGTGCAATATTTGGAGTCTCAAACAACCATGCAGTGGTTTAACATTTTAGAAATGCTTTGATTTTTAATTTAAAATCCATTTTGTACTTAAAAATCCAAAAGTACAGTTTCTATGCTTTTACCAAATCTCAAATATAAAAACTTGTACAAAATCATATGTAAAAATATCTAGAGCAGTCCACAATGTTTCACAAATTTATAGTTCATTAAAATAATTATTCAAATAACTCAATTTAATAAAATCACGAAATTTCATTTTTCTGAAAAAATTCCAATTTTAATGAAAATAATAGAAAACAAGGAAATTGAATCCCATACCTCGAAATAGTAGTTTTGTTGAGCTAATGACGCTCAAAATATCCTCAATTGATCACCGGGTTGTTCGGACAATTGTTTTCGAATCTCGTCACGTTCACTTGAAAAGTTGACATTTCAAACGGAGTCTCGGATTGAGAAACAGAGGTCACTACTGAATTTAGAACACCCAAAAACATTGAGTTAGATATAAAGTTTGTCGAAAACGGGTCCCGGTACGGAACCGGCCCGTGGCACGCAAAAAGGTGCAATTCACGAGTTATTTTCTCGATTTTCGTGGCACTTTGGAAAATAGTGGTGTTTTATATAAAATTTCATGTCCCGACCTCACTGAGTCCAAATTTGCAATCAGAACTCAGTTTCGAGATCCTGAACATTAAATGGGATCAAAAATCCAAAAATTATAAAAATACCATATTTTGAAAATAATTAGAAAAATACCACATTTTCATCCCAATAATTAACAATTTTCCGGTTACCGTTTTAACACTTCAAAATAATCAATTTTTGTGTTCCAAACTCCTCTTTTGCATGGTAAAATTTTCTCGGAAAAATAACTCAATTCTGAAATAATTACGAAAATACCACAAAAATTAAATATTAAAATATTGCTATAATAGTCAACCGGAGCCGAGCTGGAGGCCGAGAGTGGTCGGAAATGAAAGCTGGAGTTGAGACGAGTTGAACAGTGGTGGTGGTAAGGTGATCGGACGTCGGAGGAGGAAACGGCGAGTGAAAAATCGTTTTGGTGGCTCGACCTTCGGAGTGCTTTTTCTTCGGCAAGGCACGACGTTTCACGGCGGCGTTGGTTGGCGTTGCTTCGTCGGCAGCTAAGCAAGGACGCGGGGTGACGCGTCGGGCGGTACGGTAGCTAAAGTAGCTTCGGGTGAACAGTAGTAGAGGTGGGAGTTTCGGGGACCTTGGTAAAGAAGAAGAAAGAGTTGGGGGATTTATATGCAATTTTCGGAACTGTAGCAGTGGGACACGTGGCGTAATCTAGTTCAACCGAAAATTTTTTTCTGAAATTCTACTTTTGCCATAATTTTAAAAAGATTCTTTTACTTTAGTCTCTCCTTAATTACACTTTTGTCTCCGGTTATAATTTCTTTTTCACTTTTGTCTCCGGTTATAATTTCTTTTTCACTTTTGTCCCAAATGCATTTAGACTTAATCTTACCTAGATTCAACACCAATAATTTAATTTAAAATAATTCTAAAATATAGAATTATCAAAATATTTTTGAATTAAAATTACTTAATTATCCTTACAAAATTTAAGATTTTACAATAAATATGTGAAGTTATAAAAATATTATGACTCTTGGAAAGCAAAAGAATCCTTACTTCGCATTCACATAATAAGGTTGTTTGCAGGTGGTTGTTATGCGGGTCTCTCTTCACTGTCAGGGATGCGCTGGTAAACTCAAAAAACATCTTTCTAAAATGGAAGGTATTTTTCTTCACAATGGAAATTATTTCCACGTATTTTTCTTCCATAAAACAATATTAATTAAAGATATATTTTTAAAAAAATTAAAATTATTTTAAGCAAAATAAAGCGATGAAGTTTAGAATATAAATTTGGTGCTAGCTAAGGAGTAATTTGCTGGGGGTATAATTCCAGAGGAAAAGATTAAAAGATTGCATTATTAATGAAGGGTAACTTACCGTGATTTTAGCAGCCAAGATATATTTATAACTTAGTAAACAGAAGATAAAATAGATTTTAATTGGTGGCAACTAGGCTCTACTTTGTTGCTCACTCCTATAAAAGAAAAGGGGAAAAAAAAAAGGCCGCTGTAGTTGTAAGTGTTTAAGTTTGAGAATCATCAGCATATATAGTCCAGTAACTAAGTTATGCACAACGTAAAATTTATAAGTTTTATGAAATATATAAAGTAGATTTGTCGGGGAAAAAAAAGAAATATATAAAGTAGTAATATATATATAACTGTATAGAAATAACGAATAAACAAATTAAATAAGTACATACGTACGACTAAATTTTTCTTCGCAAGTATCATGCATTCTATCACGTAAATAGGCAACTCTTTACAACCACTTAGCGGAATATAGTAGTTGAGATTCATTAATAAATCGTAACAAATATATAGATCCATAATTATTATTCATCAATGAATATGATAAACTAGAGCTGTACTCAACTAATATATACATGGTTTTGGGATAATATTTTGGTGTAAATTCAGGAGTGACGTCGTTTAGTATAGAGCTGGACACGAAAAGGGTAACTGTGATGGGACACGTGTCACCGGTGGGAGTGTTAGAAAGCATTAATTCGAAGGTTAGAAGAGCGGAGTTCTGGCCCTCCACATGTTGATCAACTGTAGTTAACCGTATTTATCTATTTTTCTTTTTCTTTTTTTTTTTTTGGGTTTTGGAGAAGTTAACCTATTTATTTGTTAAGTAAGGTTTTCAAAATTACCCCAAAGTGAAACCTATTTGCAGTGTCAGCCCTCTCTCAGCTGACTCAGAAGGAATTTCAATATTTCAAGCTTTGTCGCTTTGTTGTAGGGCAACTGTCCAATTTAGATCAATGCTAGGCAAAATGGTCCTATCCCAAAATAAAAGAGGTAGGAAAAAAAACCAAAATGGGTAGTTGAGACTTTGATCATGTTATGAGCAATTAGCTGTATTGATAGTGATATCATGTTCAAAATGTATGAATTCTAATATGTTTTTCACTTATATGTTTAAGACATGCAAATAACCTTCGCTTATAATTACTGCATATTATCAGGTACTAGTAAATATCTTTCACTATCAGGCACAACAGTCTCTCAAAAAGTTTTGCGCAAAAATTTTACGGCATTTTCCAAAGCTGACAATCTAGTATTATTTGCAATTTGAAAAAAAAAAAAAAAAAAGCCTCAATGTAATTACGAATAAAAAAATTAAGAACATTATTTTCAAAATTGCAGCAAAATTTTTTACGATATTTATATTAGCGGTGGGAATCATTTTTATAATTATCACAAAAATTGTTATGACATTTATGTTAATGTCCGCGCATTTATATTAATATCGGGAACCACTTTAACACTATTGCAAGACTTAGAAGTGTTACAATGTTTATATTAATGACGGGAATCGCTTCACCATTGCCGCAGAAAAGTTTTACTATATTTATATTAGGGGCTAGTAGAATAGGTATTTTGTTTTATTCTCTATCAATAGTGTTGGAGCGGTTTTTCACCAGCCGTCCACGTATCTTTGAACCGCTGATGCGTCCTCTAACTGCCCACGTGTCCTTGCTATTCCAAAGTGTCTGAACTTCAAGCAGGATTGGAGAAGCGGGGGTGGCCACCTGCAAAGACTCTCCGATGCTTAAGTTAATGGCCTTTCTTTGATTCAAGGTAGCAAAGATTTAGTTCTATATGAGTATATATTTGTTTATTGCTTATAAACTTTTTAAATATCTCTTTTTTTGTATGCATACATGCCCCTCTCAGGAACGCATGGCTCATATATATGTAGTCCTGAGATTGTAAACCATCTGGGTCTCAATCTCAGGACTAAGTACCTTTTTTCTCAAAGTGTTTCCCAGAGGTCACGGGCCGAGATTATCGTGATCACCTCTGTATCGTTGTAGCCTAGTTTCTGCCGCCTCTTATGGCTTGAATCTGTCAGGGGTGAGATTTGGACAAATCGCCATTCGGTCAGGACAGCTTGCCCCACTGCGCACACCTACCCAAAATCGCATTAAATGCTCTGTCTGGGTCTGGAGTTGTGAGTTGCTTTCCATCGTATTTTGGTGGAAGACCCTTAGGACTTCCGACCCCCCAACTGTCGAGGTAAGGGTCCGACTGGGCCGAGTCTGTCCAGGGTCTATGATGGACTCGGCCCTAACCTCGGATGGCCCAACGGCCGATTGTGATATCACGTGTGACCCGCGTGGCCTTTAGCTAATCACTCTCGACACCTGTTTATGACCTGTTCTACCGCTTAATCGTCCACGTGGTGTATGATTTAGGAACGGGTCCCACAACTGCCCCTATTTCCCTACTTGATGGATTCGTATCCTTCAAGTAGGGAAATCGTTTATCCGTTCCTCCAATCTGGGGGGTGCACGTGGCTCCCTCCCTGCCGACATGGAGGCACGCCATCCCATGTTATGAAATCTGTTTGATTTTCAAAGTTTCGACTGTACGGTCTCCTTTGCTCTCCCTTTTTCCAGAAAAACTCTTCGGCTCCCCCTCTATAAAAGCCGTAATTACGCTCATTTGCCACTTTACTAAAATTTTCAATCATTCTAGCCTCATAAAATCCTAGGGTTTCCAATTTTCTCCCTTCTAGAGACTTTTACTCTTTCACTCGTATTCAGAACAATGGCTTCAAGTCAAAATCAGGAATTGCGTCCCATCCCAGATTCAGAGTTGGATTCACTAAGGAGACATCTCTGCCTCCCCGGTGGAGTGACGCTACAAAGGGTCGAGGGCCCTGCGGATTGGTATCTTCGTCCCTCTACCCCCGAAGGCTCCATTATCTTAGGCAGAAAACACCTGGAATGGCTATGATTCCCTCTACTCCTCTGATTCACCAATTCTTCGCTTTGACGGGATCCATCCGATGCAGTTAAATGTAAATGGGGTTATGATTATGATGGGGCTTTCCGCCCTGTCAGTTCTCTACAATCTGCATATCGACCTGGAGGTGGTCTTTTATGCTTATAAACTCACCCTCATACCCAAGAAAGGTTCTTACCCTAACTTTCACCTCTAACCGCTATCGGGACATCATATCTTCTGGGGCTTGCCGAGGTCAGACAAGCAATGGGACTCCCACGCTAGGCTATACGCCGTTGGAGGGGCGTGGTGCTCCCCTTGGGTGAATGGGGAGTACTTCCAAGTTCCCTCAGCTTTCCTGCAGAGTAAGTGCTTAGTGGTGATTTTTGGGTGTATGTTCTCCTCGTTTGTTATTGCTCACGTTATTTTGTCTTGTGCAGCCTCGGCAGAAGAGACTAGTTTCGAGCCGCATTTGCCAGCGGGGCGGCTCAAAGGCCTGGAGGGGATTGTTATCTTCAGATCTCCTGGAGACTACTGGCACATCCAGGCCACCCTCAACCCCCTGGTGATGAATATGATGCCCAGGATGGTTTCATACCTTCCTTTCCCCCTGGACACCTGGGTCATCATGAAGCATCTGCGGAGCCGACTTGACGTATCTGCCCTGAACTGATTTCACCGGGACGAGCATGATCGGATTGCCATGGTGTGTCGGCAAGTCAAGGCTTCGAGGCAATTGGCGGGCTCCAATGATCTGGTGGCGTCATCTAGCCATGAGCTCGAGGAAGCTGTAAGATTGGTGGCCGAGGAGTGCGTCAGGCTCCGCAGGGAGGAAGCCGCCACCCCCAAGAGGGCTAGGGGTGGGTTTATTTTCGCATCCTTGAGCTTCGTGGGTCAGATTATGGCCGTGACCTAAATATGTTGCTTGTTCTTTGCAGCTTCTGAGACGGGCCCATCGGCTGACCCCTCCCCCGTCAAGGGGGGAGCCGCGGATCATAAGGCTCGCCCCAAGGCACCTGCTGGCCGGCATCTCGTGGTGCTTTCAGGAGATGAAGTGCTTGCGGTCCCCCGCTCCGACACAGGTGGAGGCGAGGAGATGCCGCTGAGTCTGGCCGGGGAGTCTGCTGCACCAACCTTGTCCACCCCTAACTCCGATTCGAAATCGGGTGCTATTTGCCTCGGTGGGGAGATCATCGAGCTCAGTAAGGAGGCTTCGAGGTTGAAGTCCCGGCTATCCTCCCCTCCCCCGGTTCCAATAAAGCAGCGACACAAGGTCGGCTCATCTAACGAAGAAGAGGGTCGGGCGGAGAAGAGGGGTAGGGTTGCCCCCTCGTCTGACAGTGATGACGACGGGGCCACGCTGACCCTTCTAAGGAGAAGAAGGTCAGTGCGCAGTGACCTGCCAAGAGGAGACACACCACCTCCCACCGTGGCCGACGGCACTCTCGGTGGCACCGAGCTTTCCTCCGTCTCTGCCGCCACTGCTTCGGGGGTTTGCCCGGCTGGTGGAGAGGGTGCCCTCACAGCTAGCAGGGCGGGGCAGTGTTCCCCAGGCGCGGGCGATGTCCAAAGAGAGGGTCCAGCCATAGAGCCGGAGCTGGAGGCACTCTCTTTGGAGAACGTCGAGCTTGTCACCACCCGTACCTTCGCACAGGTTTGATCTGGTACTGGACTACTTCCAATGGGTAGACTCCAAATCTGCTCACATCCTGCCCATGCGCAAATAAATCATCTCCCGAGTAGAACCTGCTTTCTTTTAGCTCTTCGTGTAGCTAAAATGTTCCTTAGGGAGGGTCCACTTCTAACGGGTGGATCCCGACCCTGCTTTCCTTTAGCTCCTCGTGTAGCTAAAAAATTCCTTAGGGAGGGTCCACTTCCAATGGGTGGATCCCGACCCTGCTTTCCTTTAACTCTTCGTGTAGTTAAAACATTCCTTAGGGAGGGTCCATTTCTAACGAGTGGATCCTGACCCTACTTTCCTTTAGCTCTTCGTGTAGCTAAAATGTTCCTTAGGGAGGGTTCACTTCCAATGGGTGGATCCCGACCCTGCTTTCCTTTAGCTCTTCGTGTTGCTAAAATGTTCCTTAGGGAGGGTCCACTTCCAACGGGTGGATCCCGACCCTGCTTTCCTTTAGCTCTTCGTGTAGCTAAAATGTTCCTTAGGGGGTCTGCTGGTAAGCTTTTGGGCTGCGCACTCCTTTCCTCCTCGTACGTTTTCCTGGGTCATCGGCAAGCGTTTTATTGCACGATATGATTCCCATAGTACGATCATTTGTGAGGTCTGCTGGCAAGTTTTTGTTGCACAGCTGTTTCCTCTTCGTACGTTTTCTCGGGTCGTCGACGAGCGACGTGACTCCCATAGTACGATCGTTTTTGAGGTCTGCTGGCAAGTTTTTGGTTGCGCAGCTGTTTCCTCTTCGTACGTTTTCTCGGGTCGTCGACGAGTGATGTGACTCCCATAGTACGAGCGTTTTTGTGGTCTGCTAGCAAGTTTTAGGTTGCACAGCTATTTCCTCTTCGTACGTTTTCTCGGTCGTCGATGAGCGACGTGACTCCCATAGTACGAGCGTTTTTGAGGTCTGCTGGCAAGTTTTTATTGCACAGCTATTTTCTCTTCGTATGTTTTCTTGGGTCATCAACGAGCGACGTGACTCTCATAGTACGATCATTGATTGCGCGAGTAGTGCATATGATCCGCAACTTTGGAAGATTCTTTTTCGTGGTAACCCGGTATGATTTTTTGCCTGTGCAACTGAGGCGTGAGGTCTACCACAGTGGGCGGACCCTTCTCCGTAGTAGCCTGGTATGATCTTTTGCCGGTGCAAATAAAACGTTAGGTCTGCCACTATGGGCAGATCCCTTTTCTGTGTGGCAGAAGACCTGACCTGTTTCGGAATTAAGCTTTTTAATAATATAAGCGGTCATATGGGTCTCACACGTGAATAATGTGTGGGGTCTGCCACTGTGGGCAGACTCCTTTTCCATAGCAATCCAAAAGATGAATCCATGCGGCAAAATGGGAACTTGACCTGTTTCAGATTTAAGCTTTTCAATAATATAAGCATTCACATGGTCTTACATCATATACATGTGTCTTACACGTGATACTTTTTCAACTGCTGAGCGTTCCACGTGTTCGGCAAGTTTTTCCCGGTCTTGAGCTCTTTCAGGACATACGCACCATTGTCGAGTGCTTTGATCACCTCATAGGGTCCGATCCAATTGGATTCCAGTTTCTAGGAATTCCCTGTTCTAACTTTCAGGACCTAATCCCTGGCATTAAATCGTCGAGCACTAACCTTTTTTGCATAGTAGGATCTAGCCTGCTAGTGGTAAGAAGCCAGGTGGACCAGGGCCATATCTCTTGTTTCCTCCAGGAGGTCTGTGTTGCGGCTTAGCTGATCTTTGTTTAAGGGGAGATCTCTCACAACTTCGGAATGGAGGGTCGGGAGGCCGACTTCGGTCGGGATCACAGCCTCTGAGCCGTAGACCATGGTGAATGGTGTTCTTCCAGTCGACCTCCGCTCCGTGGTTCAATGAGCCCATACAACAGCCGGCAGCTCTTCTAACCACTTGCCTTTAGCCTCCTATAAGTTCTTTTTGATGTTGCTGAATATGGCTTTGTTCGTTGCCTCTGCTTAACCATTCCCCTGAGGGTAGTTCACAGAAGAGAAACTGAGCCTTATATCATACAGCTCGCACAGATCCTTGACCTTAGCATTTTGGAACTGTGTGCCATGAACGGCGTGTATCTCTTTCGGAATCCCGAACCGACAAATTATGTTCTTCCAGATGAAGTTAATCGTGTCTGTCTTGCTAACGATCACATAGGCTTCAGCTTCTACCCATTTGGTGAAGTAATCCGTGGCCAACAGGACGTACCTCCTTCCTCCTGGACTTCTGGGGAGCTCTCCGACGATGTCCAGACCCCATTTGGCAAATGGCCAGGGGGTTATGTTCGAATGAAGTACCTCCGCGGGCTGGCGTTTCATTGGGGTGAACCTCTGGCACTTATCACATTTCTTGACGAATCAGGCCGCCTCTATCATCATGTGTGGCCAGAAGTATCTAGCCGTTAGAGCCTTACGGGTGAGGCTGTATCTGCCAGAGTGGTTGCCGCATACTCCCTCGTGGATTTCCTCCATTAGCTTTTGCGCTTCGACGGAACCTATGCACCGCAACATCGGACCCATTGTCGATCTCCTATATAGTCATTCCCCCACTATTAAGTACCTGGCAGCCTTCAACCTGACCGACCTTGCTTCTCAGGGGTCAGCGGGTAGGTTTCCCGACGTCAAATACTAGGTGATGGGTTTTATCCACCCTTCGTTAGCAGTTTCAGTTGCGAACACATGGTGCACAGGGGTCTGCAGGGGGTCCTCTATGCTCCCACCTTCTAGGAGAACTCCTATGCTTCGAGCCAACCCCCGATTGACGCACTCTTAGCTAGCTCGTCGGCCCTCTGGTTCATCTCCCTGGGGATCGGTTCGATATTGAAATTGTCAAAGCGAGCTTTTGCTCCCATTACCTTAGAGAAGTACCTGTGCAACCTCGGACCTTTTAGTTCGAAGTTTCCCCTAACCTGACCCAGGATTAACTGTGAGTCGGTCTTTACTGCAACGTTCTCCACTTTGAAGTGTAGTGCCAGCTCAAGGCCTTGCAGCAATGCCTCGTACTCCGCCTTGTTGTTAGTCACCTGGAAGCCGAGCCTTAATGCCTTCTCAACTCTGAGACCCGTTGGAGTCTGCAAAACTATCTCGATACCTGACCCTGAGGCATTCGTGGATTCGTCGGTATAGAGCGTCCAGGCTGAAGGGGGGCGAAGTTGAGACATCTGAGATGGGTCTTGCAGCTCACCGAAGGATTCAATTTCTACCAAGAAATCCACCATAACTTGTCCTTTCTTCGTTGTCTAAGGCCGATACTCAATATCGTATATTCCCAGTTCGATGGCCTACTTGGTCAGTCGTCCCGATAGATCTGGCTTGGCCAAAATTTTCCAGATAGGGAAATCCATATACACGGTGACCAAGTGTGCCTCAAAGTACTGCCGGAGTTTCTTTTTAGCGTTGACCAGAGCGAGGACTAGCTTTTCTACCACACTATATCGTGTCTCGGCATCCATGAGCATGCGGCTTATATAAAACAATGGTTTCTGTTTGCCGTCTTCCTCGATGAATAGTACGGCGCTGATCGCTACTTCGGATACTGCTAAATAGGCGTACAGGTACTCCCCCTCTGCTGGGGAAGCCAAGATAGGTAGGTGACTCAAATACAGCTTGAGATCTGTCAGTGCCCTATCCTATTCCTCCCCCCAGACGACAGTAGAGCTTTTCTTCAAGCATTAGAAGAAAGGCTTGCATCGGTTAGACATCTTGGAGATGAATCGGCTAAGAGCGGCTATCTTCCCGGCCAGGCGTTGGACCTCCCGAACGGTCGAGGGTCTCTGCACATTTGCGATCGAGGTCAACTGGGTCGGGTTTGCCTCAATACCCCTTCTGCTCACGATATGTCCCAGGAATTGACTGGAGGACACCCCAAACGCGCATTTCTTGGGATTCAAACACATCCGATATTGCCTCAGAATCTGAAAACATTCGTCTAGGTGTCTCAGATGGTCTGAATCTTCTCTGCTCTTCACGACATTATCGTCAATATAGACCTCCATAGTCTTCCCTAATAACCCGGTGAACATCTTATTTATGAACCTTTGGTAGGTTGCCCCTGCGTTCTTCAAGCCAAATGGCATACGCCTGTAGCAGTACAAACCACGCTCTGTGATAAAAGCCGTATGGATCTGGTCTTCCATATACAGGGGGATCTGGTTGTACCCAGAGTAGGCATCTAAAAAGCTCATTCTGTTGAATCCCGCCGTCGCATCTATCATTTGGTCGATTCTTGGCAGGGAGAAGCTATCCTTTAGGCAGGCCTTAT
Organism: Parasponia andersonii; assembly: GCA_002914805.1. NCBI lineage: Eukaryota > Viridiplantae > Streptophyta > Magnoliopsida > Rosales > Cannabaceae > Trema > Trema andersonii. The sequence goes on from JXTB01000426.1 coordinate 200,269, forward strand.
TCAGGTTGGTGAAGTCTATGCAAATACAGTCATCGCCATTTTTCTTTTTCACCACCACCGAGTTGGAGACCCAACACAGGTACACACACTCCCTGATCAGACCGTTCTCCAGCAACTTTTCCACCTCCTTGTTGATCGCCCTATTTTTCTCTGGTGTGAACCTTCTGGGTTTCTGCCTGACTGAAGGGAAATTGGGGTCTACGTTCAGCCGGTGGCAAGTGTGCGCGGGGTCTATCCCGGGCATGTCATCATGGGATGACGCGAAGAGTCCTTGTTCTGCTTCAGGAATCCCAACATCTCGTTCTTCTGCTGCTTAGGCAATAAGGCCCTGATTAGAACTACCCTCGACAGTTCTGCCTCTTTCAAAGGAACCGCTACTAGCTCCTCGATCGTGGATTCCAGACCGTTAGACTCCTCTTCGATCCGCTTCATGTACACTAGTAGGCGGTCCTTTGATTGCTATTCGTCCCCAGTCGAGGCGCTTGCACTCGCGTCAGCTCCCCTCAGGGCAGTTGAAAAGCATTTCCTTACAGAGGCCTGGTCTCTCTTGATGTCTATCGTATAGGTACGATCCTTTGATTGACATCTTAAGACCTAGTAGAGGGTGGACGCGACCCCATGCATGGCGTGGATCCATCCCCTTCCCATGATGACGTTGAAGGAGGACTGGCAGTCAATGACGACGAAGTCCACGTCCAAGCATCTCTTAATAGTGCAGACCTTCAGGGTCACGATACCCAAGGGGCTAACCTTAGTGCTGTCGAAAGCGAATAGCAGCTGGCAGGTTGGCCTGAGTACGCTTCTATCTAGGCCCATATTCTCGAATGTGCTAAGGAATAGGATATCGACGCTGCTTCCACCATCGACCAGGACCCTTCCGACCAAGGCGGAGCCGATCTGCAGTTTAATCACCAAGGGGTCATCGTGAGGCAGGTGTACCGTGGTCAAATCTTGCTAGGTGAAAACAATGGGGGCGGCAGAGGCGCAGCTTTCTCCCATCATCAAATGGTTGACGGAATGGTCCATCTCCCTCAGGCGCTTCACCCTTTCTTCAGCCCTTTTAAGGTATTTTTCCTTTTCCTCTTGATCCTGGGTCGGCTCTGGCCTGCCCATGATGGTCGGCACTATCCTCAGGATTTGCTCTCCTGACCCAGAGGCCTGGGTCTGCTTCCCCTTTTCAGGCCTGGAGGCGTCTTCCTGTGGCTGGGTTCTACTAGTTTTCACATACTATTTCAACCTGCCGGTATGGATCGCCGTCATGACCTACGCGTAAAGGTTGCGGCAATGGGTGGTTTCATGCCCGTAGTCTTTGTGAAACTGGCAGTACCTGCTCCTATTTTTTATGTGCTCAGGGACGCCAGATTTGGGCGGGTTTTTGAAGATGCCCCTGTCCCTGTTTTAGAGGTAGATCACATCGATCGGTATGTTGAGCTCATACTTCGGCAGAGGGTCGCGGGGCATCTTCTTCCTCTTGCCACCTTCCTGACTGTCTCGGATGGGGGCTTCCTATTTCGGAATCGGCCCTTGGTCCAGTAAGGGCCCCTTGCAGGACCGGGGTTTGCACCGGCATCGTTGTTATCATGGCGGAGGTCTTGGGCGCCTTCTAGTGGCTTTCCAGAACCCTGAATACCCCTTCTGACTTCGTCTGGACGTCTGCCATATCGTAAAGAAGATTCAAAAGGAGGTGGTCCGATAGCATTGACCCTAGCTACAGGCTCCTGACGAATGAGCATGCGGCTCGGACCGAGTCGGCGTTATAGACTAGGGACATCACCTCGAGGAAACGCAACAGCTACTCTCACGGGGACTCATCTGCGGCCTGCTCCAAACGGTCAAGGTCTCGCATGGTTTTTTGCTGTCTCCAGACACCCGTGTATTGCTTTCGAAAAAGTTTGCAGAAATCTTCGAACCCATTTATGGATTTCTCTGGGAGCTGTCTGAACTATAGCAGGGCTGGTCCCGCCAGGGTCATAGAGAAAACTTTATAGGTCACTGCCTCATCCCTAGTTTCCAAGGCCATCTTCTGTTGAAAGTGGTATATGTGATCGAGGGGGTCAGTTTTCCCCTCGAATAGCTTGAAGGTCAGGGTCGTGAAGTCCCTCGGCCAGGGCTCCATCTGGATCCAGTCGGCGAAGGCTGTCCGGTTGATCCCTCGCATAGTTTGCTCTGCCAGATCATTGGGGGTCTGGCTATGAGGGGCCTCAAGTCTCTTACCTAACTCTGCCATCATTTCTTGCTTCCAGTCGGAAGGTGTACCTCGTGGGCTTCCATGGCGTTCTCCGCCTATCGCCCCCCTGACTTGGAGGGGTCTCGACTGGCTTTGCCGCGCCCCGTGCATCCGTGATCCAGATGGGGCGGGAGCTTCTCCTCGCGGTTGGCTTCTGAATTCTTGTTGGACCTCTTCATCGAAATCCTCTCTCCATTGGCTCTTGTCTTCGCTTGCCAACAGCCCTTCGAGGCGGACGTTATCTCTGTATACCTCTGCGACTTCGTTCCTCAAACCCAGGATGGCCTCGTGGGCCATCTGTGCCTTCCGGTTTGATTCTGTCAGGGCGGCGAGCATCTAATCCAGCTTCTGCTCCAGATCTGGTCATGCTTCTCGGGAGCTCTCTTCGGCGTCAGGACGTGTGCTCCTGGTTGTCATCCTCGAGGGTGCCATCCGACGTTGTATGGCCTTTGCTTTGTGGAGAGCGCGATCGTGAGTCTCCTACTCTTTTTCTCACGCTCAACTGTTGTTTCCCACAGACGGCGCCAAACTGTTGGAGCAGTTTCTTACTAGCCGTCCACGTGCCTTTGAACCGCTGCTGATGCGTCCTCCAACTGCCCACGTGTCCTTGCTATTCCAAAGTGCCCTGAACTTCAAGCAGGGTCGGAGGGGTGGCCACCTGCAAAGACTCTCCGATGCTTAAAGTGGTCTTTCTTTGATTCAAGGTTGCAAGGATTTAGTTCTATATGAGTATATATTTGTTTCTTGCTTGTAAACTTTTTAAATATCTCTTTTTTGTATACGTACATGCCCCTCTCAGGAATGCATGCTCATATATATGTAGTCCTAAGATTGTAAACCATCCGGGTCTCAATCTCAGGACTGAGTACCTTTTTCCTCATAGTGCTTCCCAGAGGTCACGGGCCGAGATTACCGTGATCACCTCTGTATTGTTGTAGCCTGGTTTCCGCTGCCTCCTATGGCTTGAATCTGTTAGGGGTGAGATTTGGACAAATCGCCGTTCTGTCAGGATGACTTGCCCCTCTGAGCATGCCTACCCAAGATCGCATTAAATGCTCTGCCGGGGTCTGGAGTTGTGAGTTGCTCTCCATCATATTTTGGTGGAAGACCCTTGGGACTTCCGACCCCCCAGCTGTCGAGGTAAAGGTCGGACTGGGCTGAGTCTATCCAGGAACTATGATGGGCTCGGCCCTAACCTCGGATGGCCCAATGGCCGATTGTGATATCACGTGTGACCCGCGTGGCCTTTAGCTAATCACTCTCGATACCTGTCGGATGGTGGGCCCCGTTTGTGACATGTTCTGTCACTTAATCATCCACGTGGTGTATGATTTGGGAACGAGTCCCACAAATAGGGATCTAATTTTGACTGTTGAATTTTAATTTGATGACTTCCTTATTAATAAAGGGAAAAAAAATCCTCTCTATTGTATTCATTCCCTTCATTAATATGTCGTGAACATTTGTGTGGCCTTTGAGGAAATGTCATAGAATTTTTAAGAATATTTATAAAACTGTTCAACGAATTAATGAATGAATTTTTTTCTTTTAGAGAAAAATTAATGAATGGATTTGATCTGTTTTTCATATGTTTGTTTCAAAAAAAAAATATTAACTTTTGTTTGTCAGTTTATAATTACTGTGTATAATATATCTTGATGGAGTTTTTGTCAACAACAAATTTAGAAAATTGAGAGATGTAGTTTGTGTGTGAAAAGAGTTGATAAAGTAAAGCAAATAAGGAGACAAGAATTTTATAGTGGTTCAACCCTAAAAAATATGAGCCTATGTCTTCTATTCTGCACTATTTTCTGGAGAATTATAAGAGTTTCTCTAAGTCTCAAGGTGAGAGCAAAGATAGAATTATAAAGAGAGTATATAGTGAAGTGATTGTCAGATGACTGTGAGATGACAAATTATAAGATTGAGCCCCTTTTATCTAGGAGAGGGTAACTTTTGGTTTCCTAATTATGAAAACAAGAAATAACATAATCAGAAAATATAATTTCAGGCAACAATATAAAATTAGATAACAACTTAAATGGAATTGATTGCCTAATATTTACTTAAAAACTTATTTCTCTCTCTTCATGGATTACCCATTTGGAGAAGATTGATCTAATTTTCTTTTCGGTTAAGTGCACTTAACTCATTTGGAGGAGGTCACACTTCGATCAGAAAAGCACACATGCGACCTCACACACTTAACTCGTTCGTTGACTTTCCTTTCCTAGTGTTGACTAATGTAAATTTAAGAACACACAATAATTGTCCCCAGCTCCATTAGTCTTTTATGGCTAAATAGAGCTTCTTACTCTGACAAGTGCAAGCTGAAAAGTGCGACGTTATGAGGTCATCTTGAAATCCTTGAAGAGTCGCATAATCTCAAACAATATCCTTTCAGAATCACACATGTATACTTTTTCCTGATAGACGTAACCACATGTCACTCCTTCTCAAGAGATTAGCGAGATCCGAGGAGACTTCTTTGTTTCTTGAGTAGGTGTTATGATATTGGTGATGTAAGCTGCCATTTCAAACTAAGACTTTTCATATTTCGAAAATTAAATTCATTTAATTTCGAAAATCAATTGTCCCATGTAAATCTTAGCCATCGGATCTGAAAATTAACCCCATTGATTCACGGTTGAGATTTAATAAATCCCTAAATACATAGAAGGAGAATTCATTCCCCTTCTTCTTCTATTTCCATTTTCCAAATCCTTCAGGATTTCAAACCTCAAAAATTTTCTGAAAAACTCAAATATTTTTCAGCAAGATAGAAGAATCCTCTTTCTCGTCGCCAGTGATCTTAACTGTTGTTCCAGCTTTTCCAATGATACCAGTTCAGACTTTTCAGAGGCCTTTTTTAACCAAAGGTTGGTAACTCTTTTTATCTTCTTTTTCAGATACACCTGTTTTTCATAAAAATCTATCAATTATGCTCTGAATAATCCTATCATTCTTGCATTCATGAACTCTATAGTAGAAAAGAAACCCCAAATTTTACTTCTACCAAACTAAACTTCTGGTTCTCATTTTAGATGAACAATAGACATGAAGAAATCTAAAACTGGGTATAAAGAAACTAAATTCCAGAAATTAGAAACATAGATATAAAGAACTATAGAATATAAATGAACAGATATAGATTCGTTTGCATATTCAATTGAACTGAAGATGTGTGAATCACAGATGACTTTCTGTATTCTCTTAAACATAAAAGACTATGTCAAATGTGTTGAATCGAATGACGAATTGTTGAAGAGTTTCTTGAATTTGTAGGATAAAAATCCTATAGATAGACAAATCCATAAGCCGATTAGAAAAACTCGACCAGATTAGATTAAATGAATAGACAGATGTCGGCGTAAATCTTAGGGTTTGTAGCCCCAAATTGATCTTATACCCTTGCTCGCATATAGCGAGTATACCTATAATAGACAAATAGCACGCCATTTTCTAGGTTGCACTTAGGTTACTTTTTATAAACATTAATAAAGTTTATATAAATACCTGCCAACCAGAGCTCACATAGAACTAAATATCATCTGTTTCTTTTCAGATGTCTAGTAACGAAGACATTAGGGAGGAAAATGCATTCTCAGGAGAATCAGAACCCTCGATGAGCTCTGAGTCTATTAACATAGATGATTACATCGAGAGAGATCCCGAACTCGAAGTTATAATTACTGGGATTAGGCGAAGAAGCCCTTGAATAGCCGACCTCCCTAAGGACTAGCACCCTCAACATGTAAGAGAACTCCTTAATATTCTTTTGGCTTCTAAAACATCGAAGGTAAGTGGTCCTGCGGTGACATTAAATCTAATTGCATATGGGTGAAGATCAAGAAGATAAAGAAGCAGTACAACCTCGATCCTAAGTTGAAGACCTTGACTCCAACCGAGTTCAATCGTCTTAACACTCCTCCACTTAAATATGCAGCATTCACCGATGCCCTAATGTAAGCTAGAGTCCTTCTCCCTCTATATCCATTTATACAGTCCGTAGTTGACTACCATGGTGTCGTTCCCTTCCAACTTACTCCTAATACCTATAGATACATGGTAGGATTGTATATATTATACCATAAACATAACTTAGGAATCCCTACCCCAAAGGAATTCGCATGGTTCTACTGCCTCAAATCAAATCCATCTGATGTAGGCTTCTATTATGCATGTAAATGGTCTGTCTCTGATGTGAAGACCATTTCCAACGTTAGAAATAACATGGGCAAGTGAAAGGATGGCTTCTTCCTTCCACTTCGAGTATCCCAAGAACAGTTTCTTCCAGCACACAAGTATTCACCCTGTTATACCCACATGATTTTCATTATTTATTCTAACCTCTTTTCTATACCTCACAATTAGCAGAGAAGAACAATCAGCACTCAGCTCGAACCAACTCACTTGAGTCAGCAAAATCAACAGTCTCTTTGAAGAAGAATTTGATTGGAAGACTTTGGGAACCACCGAGAACTTACTCGCATCTAGCCTTTTTCCTAAAGGTGCGAGTCTGCCATCCTCAATGAATTGCCCCGGGAGTGCCCCGAGTCTAAAGAAAAGACAACCATCTTTAAGATCTAAGAAGCAAAAAGCATCCTTATCTTCTGAAACTACGAGCTTGAAGAAGAAGAAAATTGCCACCTTAGTATAGGATATACAAAGCCACATTCCGACCCAACCTAAAGGTAAAGTCTTATTCTCTCTTTATATACCTGCTTCACATAGTGTTCTCACTTTTCTCGTCTCTTCGTAGAAATGGTTCACATTGGAAGCAGAATGCAGGCTCTTCCTTCAACTTTGGGCTCTAAGCCCAAAGCTCCAGTTAGCTCTTCCTCTCCTATGCTGAAAGGGAAAGAAAAAACCTCTGAAACTATGAAGAAGAAGAGGGTTATCTTCGAAGAGGAACTAGCTAATACATCACCTCCTCTTAACAATACCTCAACTCAACCTCCTAAGACCTCGAATAGACAAGGGTCATCAGGTATAAAATCAACCTCGACAACACCTAAACCTCTAAACCTAGCAAATCATCCACCAGAGATCGAAGCACTCTTGAGCCAACTGCCCCTGAAGACTAGCTTGATAGCTTCCTTTTTCGACTGGCTCACAACTGATGAGGCATGGCAAAGATTGCATAATAGGCCACCTCGGGTTGTATTTAAGGGAGTAATAAGAATGCTTACCAATGTAAGTGTTTCTGACATCGTATAGTTATAAATTATCAATAATCATAATTAATAGCCATTATATATACAGGATGCTTCTGTCGCGATCCTTATATGACCTTGTCCTTAACATAATGTGGGCTGGCGAAAAAAGTGAGAAGAAGGTCAGAGCCCTGTCAAAGACATGCGAAGACCTGAAAAGCTTGCATGAAGCTGAGATAAGCAATCTTTAGGCAAAGAAATAGTAGCTCAAGTATGATCTAGAGAAGGAGAAGAAGACATCCGAAAGGCTTGAGGGAGAAATAAAGAAACTCAATGAAAAGATTTCTCTCCATGCTGATGCTCTGGATGAGGCACGTCGCAAGGTAGTGGAAAATTAAGGAGACACAACTCTCGGAGCTCGAAGATGAAGCTAACAATCCTGTAGTCTCAACCATCGCTAGAGGGAAGACGATGAAAAAAAGGCTGCAGAGGACTTCAAGGATGACGCTGCGAAAGACAATTAATACTTTTCTTGTAATTTATTTAAGAACCATTTCTATTTTATTATGACAATATGGGCTTATCCCATTATTTATAATATTTTTTACTCACACATAAGTGCAGGCTTATATTTATAAAATTCTTTTTCAAATTTTTATCTTGCAAAATAGTTAGAATAAAAAACATATCGCATAATAATAATAATATAAATGCATAATTTTACCAAGTAGTCAATCACTAAGTGACTAATCAATATGCTATTGTGATTCGAATCCAAGTAACTTAAATGGATTTTAAGTGTTAGGATGGATTAGGTTACTTAAAAAAAAAACCACAAGTATGAGTGATGCGAACTCAATATTGTTTTTCTAAAGTTCTATGGCAAAATAGGATTTATAACAATATATCACATCGAACTATAGACGTTTTGCTTAGTCACTTTTATGTTCGATGAAGGATATTATGTAATACAATATGCTAAGGTATGAAGTGAGGAGAAAATCCTAAGATTTTAAGAAATTTTAGAAATTTGGCGATCTAAAATTCCAACCCCACTAATTAAACGTTTGCATAGTCCCTTAGGAGGCAAGTAAAAGATAATGATCTGATTCCACTGCCTCCCAAGTTTTATGGTATTAGAAGATGGCCATAAAACTATAAAAGACAAACCAATATAAAGAAATAAAAAGATGATAAAATCAAAGAAATGATATCTTTATTGATGAATTTGGATGACTGATAACAAGATGCCTCCTAGGCCTTTAAACTATATGAAGATTTACTAATAATAACGACGAAACTATTCTATATTCCAAGAGTGCTCCATCTTTTGTTCTCTAGTACGAGCTAGTTTATATGTCTTAGGTTAAATGACGCCATCAATAACATATTGATGCAAATCCATGCACGGTTATAAAGGAGCCAATTCAAGTTCCACTTGGACCAGTTAGAAGAGTTCGAGCTAAAAGATTCAAAGAGTCTCTCAATGGGCTGATTCAAAGTATTTGCACTGAGATAAATTCTTAGAGGCCCGAGATTAGTGTTCCACGTGGTCTACAAGGTTGGATTTTCATGATTCAAGCTTTGGAATAATCTAAGAAAGACTCAAAATAGGATTGCTTAAGGGTACATGAATTAAAGCTTAGTTTCCTGATTTTGGTGACTTACCAGAATTTGACACAGTAAGGAGAATAGGTGACTGCAACTAACTGAATTACATTTCTTATTTACTTATTATTAGTTTTATTGTTGAGTTATAAGGCTTGCATGCCAATTAAGATACTTTCTTTTTTTATTGATGAGTAGGCGTTTGTTTTAGGGTAAGTGTAGGAGTTTAATTTTTAGAATTCTAATTAGGATATTTTAGTTTCCTTTTCTTGTTTTGGGCAGCTACCTAGGGTCTTTTACAACCAATTTTCGTGACTCTTATGTGTATAAATATCCATTAGCTTAATGAAAAGACAGATGACAATTCATTAAAATTTGCGAGCAATTTCTCTTTGGTTCTTTAAGAACTTATTCGAACTTATCAGATTTCTCTGTGGCATTCATTCCTTGACTTATCAATCGAGTTCTTCATCCTTGATTGTAGTGTCTTCTTTTATACTAAGGTTCACATCTCTTTATAGGTGTTGGGTTGAGGTTTTCCATCTGAATCTGATTGTAGAACGATCCTAGGCATCATCCTTGTATCAGGTTTCGTCACAAGTTGGCGGGGTTCGTATCATTTGGTATCAGAGAACCGGATTCTAGTCTCAGGTTTAATCTATCCTTTTTCTTTTCTTTCTAGTCAAAACTAGTCCATATTCTTTCCTCTTTCTTTCATCTAAAATCGTTGAAAAAAAAATGTAAACTTGATCTGTTCTAGTCGTAGCCAAATTCAGATTCCTCCTTGTTTGCCTTTTGAATCCGAATTTATATCTTTATGCTTTCAGTTAGCCTTTGTATTTTCAGTTATTTTTTGGATTTTCAATTAAAAAAAGGGAGAGAATCCTGAAATCAAAAACCCAAAAAAAAAGGAAGAAGAATCAAGAAATTTCTAGCTGAATCAAAGGTTTTTGATAGTGCTTCAGTAAAACAGTTGTAACTTTTGATCTGGTTATCCAAACGACACATATTATATATCAAATCGAAGCTTATTCTGAGCCCTACAATTTGAATAAACTACATTCCATTCATCCTAGTTTTTGAGCCCAAAATCCATCCTTTTCATCACTTTCTAAGCCTTCAAAGTTTTGTACGCGTTTTTCTCTTGTTTCCTTGTTTCGTGTCGTCCATCAAAGTTTTGTTTGTCTTTGGACCTAGGATTTCTTTTTCTTGAATTTTCAATTTCCTAAAACTTTTATTCTATATTGCTTCATTAAATTCAAATCTGGTCTGTGTGAATTGTTGCAAAGAAATTCTGCTAGTTGTTTGAATTAGTTTGATAAGAACTTTTGAGAAATTACGAGTAGAAAAAGGCAAGAGTGGTGAGCATATAAGAGGGTAAAAGTCAATCTGATTAAGAGTGAGACACGAGTGAAATTGAGTGATTCATTATTTGAGTGAAACACATGAGAGAGAGTATGTGAGGTCCTTCTTTTTCTAACTTTGTTTTGCAGCAAATATATCAGACAACAAGGATAAAAACACTTCTGGAGAAACATCTGGAGTGGGTGATCCGAAGCTTCTTATGGAAGCCTTAATTGGCGAAATGAGGAGAGCGATGAGGGTGGAGATGGAGCAAGTCCATGAGCGAATGGACAGAATAGAGAACGCACATGTGGAACAATCATAGATCACTCCTAATGTGCGTAAAAGAGAGAGATTCCAGCCTAGAGAGAGATTTCAACCTAGAGAAGTGAAGGTTGAAGATGAAGAATACTATAGAGATACTTTTGGTGATGAAGATGATCGAGATTCGATTGTCGGCAATAGGAGGCACGGTGGACAGTTTAGAGGAGCTAGGAATCGGGAAGATAATTTGTTGGGTAGCATTAAGATTAAGGATCCGTTGTTCCAAGGCAAAAATGATCCAGAAGCTTACCTTGAGTAGGAGAAAATGTGAAATCCCACATCGGCTGGAAAGGGGAACGAAGCACTCTTTATAAGGGTGTGGATACCTTTCCCTATCAGACGCGTTTTGAAAACCGTGAGCTGCGGAGGGCGGTTTGGTCCAAGTGGCAAAGCGGACAATATCTGCTAGCGGGGTTCTTGGGCTGTTACAGATGGTATCAGAGCCGGTTCCCGAGTCGATGGTCAGTGGGGACGCTGAACCCTTAAGGGGGGGGGATNACGCGTTTTGAAAACCGTGAGCTGCGGAGGGCGGTTTGGTCCAAGTGGCAAAGCGGACAATATCTGCTAGCGGGGTTCTTGGGCTGTTACAGAAAAAGGTTGAATTAGTATTTGATTGCCACAATTACTCTGAGAATAAGAAGGTTAAGCTAGCTGCCATTGAATTTTCTGATTATGCAATTGTATGGTGGGATCAATTAGTAATAAATAAGAGAAGAAATAAGGATCGTCCTATAGAGACGTGGGAGGAGATGAAAACAGTGATGAGAAAGAGGTTTGTTCCAAGCTACTACTACCAGGAATTGTATAACAAATTGCAAAGTCTGAGGCAAGGTAACCGGAGTATAGAGGAATATTTTAAAGAGATGGAGGTTGCTATGATTCGAGTGAATGTAGAGGAGGACCGTGAGGCTACAATGTCCAGATTCTTGGTTGGTTTAAATCAAGAAATTGCTAATGTGGTATAACTTCAACATTACGTGGAGTTGGAAGATATGGTCCACATGGCTATAAAAATTGAGAACCAACTCAAGAAGAGGGGTAGTACATGTCCAAGCCAAAATCCAAGTACATCCGTTTGCAAATTGAATCACTGGAAAAGGATGAGAGGCAACCTACAATAAAGCCTAGAGCTAAGGAAAAGCAAGAAGTGACCAACCATGTAAATCAATGTAAATCTGATTCTTCTACTTCTAGGAATAGTGATATCAAGTGCTTTAAATGTCAAGGAAGGGGTCATATAGCTAGTCAATGTCTAAACAAAAGAGTTATGGTGTTACGAGACGACGGTGAAATTAAAACCGAAGATGAAGATGACACCGATCCTATGCCACCATTGGAGGATGCTGAATAGGAATACCCTGCCCAAGGTGATTTGTTGGTGGCGAGGAGAGCTCTTAGTGCGCAAGCTAAAGATGAAAAAGAGGTGCAATGAGAAAACATCTTTCATACTAGGTGCCACGTTCAAAACAAGGTATGTAGTATGATTATTGATGGTGGTAGTTGTACTAATGTTACTAGCACTACTATGGTGGAGAATTAGGGTTGCTAACACTTGTTACTGGGTCGACCATGGTAATTTGATAGGCGAGTTAAACATGATGGCTTCACCAACAAGTACTCGTTTATACTTAATCAAAGGACAATTACTCTAGTCCTCTGACACCAAAGAAAGTTCATGAAGAACAAGTGAGGTTACAAAAAGAGACTGATCAAAGAGAAAGAGTGAAAAAGAGAGAGAAGCCGAAGAAAAAAAGAGAGAAAAGGCAATAATATATTCGGCCATTGAGAGAAAAATAGAGAGAAAATAAAATAATTTTTATGCAAAAGCCAAAGAAATTAAAAGAGCGATGTTTTCAAACCAGCCAATGATTGTACTCTTGTACAAGGACGCATTTTTAAACACTAAAGTTCTTGACCCTGTTTTGCATAGTTCTATTGTTTCTTTCTTGCAGGAATTTGGTGATATTTTTCCCGAGAAAATTCCTAGTGGATTACCACCAATCTGAAGAATTGAGTATCGAATTGACTTCGTGCATAGTGCCATCATTCCAGATTATCTAGCCTATAGGAGTAACCTTAAGGAAACAAAGGAACTACAAAGACAGGTTGATGAAGAAAATATTCATGCTATCCGAGAATGGCCAAGTCCAATGACTGTAAGTTTAGGTATTGGCGCAGTTCTTATGCAAGAAGGACGATCAATTGCATATTTTACCGAGAAACTAAGTTGGGCTACCTCAAACTACCCTACTTATGATAAAGAAATATATGCATTGGTTCAAGCTTTAAAAACATGGCAACATTACGTTTGGGAGTTCATGATTCATACTGATCATGAGTCATTGAAGCTCCTTAAAGGTCACCACAAGTTGAATAAGAGACCTGCACGATGGATGGAATTTATTGAGACGTTTCCATATGTCATCCGATATAAACAAGGCGAAGATTTGAGGACAAATCTTTTTCAAGAGGAGGGGAATGATGCAAATCCATACACGATTACAAAGGAGCCAATTCAAGTTCCACTTGGACCGGTTAGAAGAGTTCGAGCTAAAAGATTCAAAGAGTCTCTCAATGGGTTGATTCAAAGCATTTGGACTGAGATATATTTTTGGAGGCCCAAGGTTAATGTTCCATGTGGTCCACAAGGTTGGATTTTCATTATCCAAGCTTTGGAATAATCTAGAAAAGACTCAAAATAGGATGCTCAAGGGTGCGTGAATTAAGGCTTAGTTTCTTGATTTTGGTGACTTACCCGAATTTGACACAGCAAGGAGAATAAGTGGCTGCTACTAACTAAATTACATTTCTTATTTAGTTATTATTTGTTTCATTGTTGAGTTATAAGGCTTGCATGCTAATTAAGATACTTTTCTTTTTTATTGATGAGTAGGCGTTTGTTTTGGGGTAAGTGTAGGAGTTCAATTTTCAGAATTCTAATTAGGATATTTTAGTTTCCTTTTCTTGTTTTGGGTAGCTTCCTAGGGTCTTTTATAGCCAATTTTCGTGACTCTTATGTATATAAATAGCTATTAGCTTAATGAAAAGACAGATGACAATTCATTAAAATTTGAGAGCAATTTCTCTTTGGTTCTTTGAGAACTTATTCGAACTTATCAGATTTCTCTCTGGCGTTTATTCCTTGACTTATCAATCGAGTTCTTCATCCTTGATTGTGACGTCTTCCTTTATTCCAAGGTTCACATCTCTTTATAGGTGTTGGGTTGAGGTTTTTCATCTGAATCTGATTGTAGAACGGTCCTAGGCATCATCCTTGTATCAGGTTTCGTCACAAGTTGGCGGGGTTCGTATCACATATGGTCCTTCCCAAGAATGCCCAAATAGACCAGTCTTGTACTCTTTAGTATTAGGGAGAACTTGTTGAGGAATAAGGTCACTGACTTCAAATTGTCTATTTTTGACTTTAGAATTGTAATATCAAGCAGTATGTTATTGGTATGATGCAATTCATAATTGAGTCTGTTCTCACCTTTCTTCCAGAAGATCGAGCTCAATTCTCATCAATGCATTGTTCTGATCTTTCTCATAAGTAGAACGTCGTAAGGAGCTCACACCAATTTCAACTGGTACCATTGCTTCATATCCATAAGCTAGAGAGAATGGACTTTTTCAGTAATAGTTTGTTAAGTAGTGCGATAAGCCCATAATACTTCCAGAAGTATGTTTGGTGAAGCTCCTTTGCATTTTTCTAACTTCGTCTTTAGGTTCTATTTAAGTACCTTATTTATAGCTTCGACCTGACTATTAACTTGTGCATGAACAACGGTAGAGAAACTGTTTTTGATGCCTAAGTTGTCGCAGAAGTTGCGGAATTCATCATAGTCAAATTGTTCCTAATTATCAGAAACTATTATGTGCGGTATTCCATATCTGTAGATTATAGACCTGTAGACAAAATCTATCTTCTTCTTTGTGGAAATAGTACTCAAGGCTTCAGCTTCTATCTATTTGGTGAAATAATTGACTGTGACCACTACATACTTCAATCCTCCTCATGCTAATGGGAGCATTCCAATAATATTAATTCCCCATACTACAAATAGCCATAGACTAGTAATTAAAGTAAGAGAAACAAGTGGCAATGTAGGAATGGTTGCAAATCGCTGACATTTATCGCATTTCTGAGCAAATTCCATTACATCTTTTTTCATAGTAGGCCAAAAATATCCTTGTCTAAAGGTTTTGTTGACAATTGTCTACTCCCCAGAATGATTTCCATATATATCCTCATGAATTTCCTTATAATGTAGTGTGTTTTTTCTTCATATACACATAATAATAATGGCGAGCAAAAAATTCTTCCATAAAGCTTTCTATCATAGTTGATATAGCAAGTTGCCTTCATTCGAAGTCGCATTGCATCTTCTTTATTCTTGAGAAGGTCACCATTTTGTAGATACTTCATTATAGGATCCATCCATGAAGGTTTTTGCTTAACTGGCACGATTACTCGAGGCTTCACTTCAATACTCAGTTTTACAAGGAATTCGACAGGTACCATCTTCGGCAATTCTGCATCTTTCGTCACGGCAAGCTTGGCTAATGCATCTACCTGAGTATTCTTAGTACGAGGAATAAGTTGCATGCTATAAGCGATAAATGTCGAGAATAGTCTCTGCACTTCCTGCAAATAAGCTAGCATTCTTCACCCTCTAGCTTGGTAATCATCGATCACTTGACAAATGATCAACTGAGAGTCATTGTAGACCTCGATTATTTCGACCCTCATTTCTTGTGCGAGCTTCAGCCTAGCTATTAATGCCTCATATTCTGCCTCATTAGTCAATGCTGAAAATTCGAAATTAAGTGCACAATAAATATTATGTCCTTCTAAACTGATTAGTATAAAAACCCACACTAAACCTATTCTCGTTTGACGATCCATCGACACAGAGTTTTCACAATCTTGATAAATCTATACCAGATTTTTCTATTACTTTTGTGGGAAGATTGACATCTTAACTGAATTCTATAATAAAATCTACGAGAGCTTGACCTTTAATTGTAGTGCAAGGTCAAAAATTGATGTTGAATTGACTCAACTCAACTGCCCATTTGAATAATTGTTCTAATGCTTTAGGTATTTGCAAAACCTGCTTTAAGGGAAAATTCGTGAAACTTCAATGGAATAAGCATGAAAGTAAGGTCGAAGTGTAACATCCAACTCCTCACATAATTAAGAGAGCCAATAATAAACATGTTCTAATTGCATATTAGGCATCTAGAAGTCATTAATGCTAGTTTCAT
>JXTB01000426.1:218207-243450 GCA_002914805.1 Parasponia andersonii
AAATAATTATAGGATTATCTTCCAAAAGTAACACCTTGTAAATAAAAAGTTAATAAATTTCCACTAGTAGTAGGAGGATAAAGAGGGCGTTACACGAAGCCTCCTGGATGCGATAACAAGTGCTAGTGCCAACTTTTCTATCTCCGAATATCAAGCCTCTTAATATGAATCAGCTCAATATGGCCCTTCTTCCTACCAGTCTTTGCACATCTTGGGTTGCGAGGTGATTGCATGTCAATTAGTGCTTGGATTTTTTGAGGGTTAGCTACAATACCTCGTTGATTGATCATAAATCCAATAAACTTCCCAGATCCTACCCCAAATGCACAATTCTAGGGGTTCAGCTTCACTTGATATTTCCAAAGAATTTTAAATATCTCATCAAGATGCTTGACATGATCGTCAACTTTCTTCGACTTCATTAACATGTCATCAATTTATACCTCCATTATTTTGCAAACATCATGTTGACGAGACGTTGATAAGTTGCTCCTGCATTGATGAGTCTAAAGAGCATCTTTTATAGCAATATAATCCTCGATCAGTGATGAATGAGGTATGCTCATCATCTAGCTCATACACAAGGATTTGATTATATCTTGAATACGCATTCATAAAACTTAGCAATTCAGGCCCTGACGTTGCATCTACAAGTTGGACGATTCTCCGAAGTAGAAAGTTATCCTTTGGGCATGCTTTGTTGAGATCAGTGAAATCGATGTAAGTTCTCCACTTCTCTTTGGTTTTCTTCATCAAAACTAGGTTTGTAAGCCAGTTCAAATAAAAAAAACTCCCTAATAAATTTAATTTCGAGCGGCTTCTCTACTTCTTCTTTTAACACAATGTAGCGTTTTAAATCTATTGCCCTTCTTTTTTGCCACGTGGACTTCTTCGTTATATCAATATTGAGGTGATAACACATAACTTTCAAATCAATCCCTACTATATCCGAATGTTGCCATATGAGGACATACAAGTTCAACTTCGGATCAATCGCATGGGCTCTTGAAAAACTTTGACTTTTAACACCTCTGAAGACCCGTCGACTGACAAATCTTCCAATTCTTTTATGGATCCAATTTTTCCCTCTCCATCAATCTCTCGAGGATCAAGGTGATTGATGTTTCACTTAATGCTTTTTTATGTAGCTGGATAATCATTGTGCAATGTGTTATATCTCTCGTTGCGAGCTTCAAAGAGTTCTTATAGCAAGACTGTGCACCATATTGGTTGCCTCGCACTTCACCTACTCCATGTTAGGTTAGGAACTTCATGGTAAGATGATAAATTGATGTGGTAGCTCAAAGTATTGGTCTTCCCAATATGGTATTAAAAGCGAATAGGCAATCTACAACTAAAAATTGAGTCATTACCATTGAAACTCTAGGATAGGTTCTAACATTAACTATCAGCTCAATCATGCTCCTCGGCATTATGCTATCACTGGTAAATCCATAGAGTAGAGTGATAGCAGGTTTTAAATCATTATCACTGAACCTCATTTTCTTGAAGGCATCATAGTATATGATATCGATAGCACTTCCATTATCAACTAACACTTGCCATAGTTGTGTGCTTCCATAGTTGATCTTTATGACAAGCGCATCGATATGCGGGTAATGAACCTCCCTTGCATCCTGCTCTGTGAAGGTGATATCTATGTCTGATACCCATTGAAGCTTCTGTGGTCGCTGTTCGAGATGCATAACTCAGTCAATGGCTACTATCGAGCTTCTCGTGCATACCTGTCTTATGCTTGCCTCGAACTTCTACCAACATGCGAACCTCCAAAGATAGTTCACACTTCACGCTAAACAATTGAAGGTCACTGTTGGTTTTCTTTTCTCCTTTCATAGTTCTGCCTGGTATATTGCTGCCACCACCCTTTTAATTAATCTTCCGATCTCATTTTTCAGGGCATAGTAGTTATTGGTATCGTGTCTAATGTTATTGCGATACCAACAATACTTGTTAGGATCACATCTCGTTCTATACCATTTTATCGACTCTGGTTAACGATATCGCTCCTACTGATTTGTGACTGCATAAATACGATCTATGGGTGCATTTAGCTCGGTATAATTATTAAATCTCAGAGGAGCTTTTGGAATCTCCTGCTTCTTCTGCTTAGGCTATTTTTCAATCGATTACTCATTTTTTCTCTTTTCTGACTTCTTGTTATTAGTATTATTAGTTGTGGTCGCATCTTTGGCCGCGTCTTTTCCTCATTCCTTCTTTGTCTTATGAAGATTCTTACGTGAAGATTCTAACCTTATATGTTGACCAACTCTTCGATAAAAGTCTTCAAGAGTTCTATATTCTCGCTCTAACAACTTCTCCTAGAGTTTAGTCTCTGTTTATACCCCGGCCATTATTAGAGTCAAGACTCTTCCTTTAAGTAGGTTGTTGACCTTTGCCACCTCTGAGGTAAAGTAGTTGAGGTAAGATCGCAGAGTCTCCTTTGGACCTTGTAGAATTGCAGAGAGACTGATTAATAGGACAGTAAAGTTCTTCACAGCCTGAAATTGTCTTAGGAATACGGTTTGAAGTTACTGCTAGGACAAGATTGAACCAGGCTTAAGTCCTCAGAACTACTTCTTTGCTAAACCTGTGAGAGTTATAGCAAAGTACCTGTAACATGCGAGGTCATCGGAGCTTTGTCAAGTCATTGAAGTGATCCATATGGTCCTGTGGATCAGTTTTCCCAACAAAAGTATTTATATTGGGAAATTTAAATCCAACAGGTAATGCAGCAGCTCGAACCTCCTCGTTGAAATGCAATTGACGATATCTATTAGCGAGCTCATTGTCCCAGCCAATAAGTACATTTAATGCGATCCTCAAATTATGAATATCGATGTTTGGAAGGAAGGCATTATCTCTTACTAGTGGCAAAGGTAGCCTTTGGTCGTAGTTATCACGATGTAAGGTAGTTTGATTAGGCAGAGTCTGCTACGACTTTTGTAAAGATTCTGCTGAAATAATTTGATGAGATAATGTTTGGCCATTATGATGCGATGCGGATTGCTCATGACTACCTCTTTAATGTCGTTATTCTAAATGTTGTCTCAAGTTAATAGAATTCTACCTCAGCTTTCTACTTATTCTTTCAAAGACGCTCCTTGATTGACAATTTTGCTTATTGCTAAGATGCTTATGGTTGACGATAGCTCTCTGAGAAAGTTATCTACGATCATGATATATGCTGGAAATCCCAGTGCCAGATTCCTAGGGCTAGTCTATGACCTTGCCTTTTCCCTCGGAGTTGCAATCTGCATGGAGATTCTGTTGGGTTCAGGACTAGTCACGATTTCTTGCCTCTTGGATCTAAATTCCTCTTTCAGGCCGTTGAGC
Source organism: Parasponia andersonii (assembly GCA_002914805.1). Classification (NCBI taxonomy): domain Eukaryota; kingdom Viridiplantae; phylum Streptophyta; class Magnoliopsida; order Rosales; family Cannabaceae; genus Trema; species Trema andersonii. The sequence continues at coordinate 221,562 of JXTB01000426.1, forward strand.
AGGACGATCTCTGGGTCGTTCTTACTATGGTGGAGTCACACTATCTGTCCTTCAATAAGTCACCGTAAAGAATTATTAATCTGATTGGTGATTTGCTGAAGGTTTGCAAGAGCATCCTCTATGCGATCTTACCTCGGGACAATATTCTCTGTTGCGGTCATAGTAGGTTGTAACTATGTAGAAGTTGTACTTCAAGATTGATTTTGGTTAACTCCAGCGTTTTTGGTGGTGTTCTTGGTATTTACCATTATTGAAGAAGCAAAATTAACAAACTTTTTGCTAGAATAGCCCTCCTTCTAGCGCCGATTGTTGACAGAGATTTTATCAACAATGAATTTAGGAAATTAAGAGATGTGGCTTATGTGTGAAAAGAATTTATAAAGCAAAGCAAATAAGGAGACAAGAATTTTATAGCAGTTCAGCTCCAAAAAAGATGAGCCTACGTCCATTGTTCTTCACTATTTTCTGGAGAATTACAAGAGTTTCTCTAAGTCTTAAGGTGAGAGCAAAGAGAGAATTACAGAGAGAGTATATAATGAAGTGATTGTTAGATAACTGTGAGATGACAAATTATGAGACTAAGCCCCCTTTATCTAGGCGATGGTAGCTTTAGGTTTCCTAATTATGAAAACGGGAAATTACATAATCAGAAAATACAATTTTGGGTAATAATACAAAATCGAGTAACAACTTAAGTGGAATTGATTGCCTGATATTTACTTAAAAGCTTGTTTCTCTCTCCTCGCAGATTACCCATTTGGTGAAGATTGATCTAGTTTCCTTTTCTGATGGCCAGATTTAACTCATTCAGAGGAGGTCACACTTTGATCAGAAAAACATACATGCGACCTAACGCACTTAACTCGGTCGTTGACTTTTCTTTCCTGGTATTGACTAATGTAGATTTAAGATCGCACAACAATATGTAATACTTTTCAAGAAAAATTCAAAAGGGCACCAATGTTTTATTAATTATTAGCTAAGGTATGATAATTTTAATCAGGACTCTTCTAACCATTACCTAGAACAACAAGAAGTAAAAGCAAACTTAGCTAGCGTATTGGTTGCTTTATTGCCTAACTTGAGAATAAAATAGTCGGAGCCATCACTAACTTCAGGCAACAAAGACTAAATATCATTTACAACAAATCTCTCCTCGGCAAAAACATCCCCTTGAATAGCTTGAATAGCTGAAATAGAACACCCTCAGACAAACATCACATCAAAAAATGGCTTTGGCGGATAGCGGGTATTCAACAATGTAAGGCTCAAAACAACCTTTAATTTCTTTTGACATTACACCTATAACTGCACCTTCACCATCCCTAATAACCGCACTAATACTAATAGAATTAGAGTCTATATTAATGGTTATGTCTACATTGAGCTTTAAAATTCCTAATTCCAGGGGTGCCAATGTTGATCATAGATTATTCTCCTTGACATTTCCACTCGAAGCTTGTCATGTACCTCTTGGATTTCAAACAATCACAAACCAGTATCTTCCAATAAGAGATTTAGAGATCTAACATGATTAATATATATATCAAAAGGAGCTTACTACGGATGTCACAACTTGAACCCCAAGCCAATGGCAGAAAGGGAATTTCACAAGTAGAAATTCAAAAGTTATTTTTGAAAAATTTATAAAAATAGTTTTAATAATAAAATTCTCACAGTTTTATAATTATCGTTAAACGTAGATTATTAATGAAATTTATAAAATAAACCAAACATCATCACTAATATTCTCATAATCCATGTATAATAGTTTTACAAACCGACTCCGTGAAACGGGCCCTTAAGTGTTAATACAAGTCAAGATAATTAACAATAATATTTTACATAGTTACCAAATTATCGAAATTAATAACATACTCCTCACCACTCTGCTCCTGAATTCCCAATCACATATTGAGCACTCTTTGAGAGTAGAAAAGTAATAGGTGAGCATTTACATACTTAGTAGGAATTCAATTACCTTTTTGAATGGATACAATTTCTCAAACCTGCATAGTTAGTACCTTTAAATCTATTTATAAATCAAGTTTATAAATCATTAGAATCTAGAATAATCACATATTCAAAATCAAGACTAAAACCAAAATCATATCCTTGTACATATCATACATCAATAAGATATAAAAGTGAGCTCTCATCCTCCCATCATGGCTCTATAATACCTCTATAATAGAGGAACCTAGCATCCTGATACTGCCCAAAGGCATATCAGCAAAAATATGCACAGGAGCTTAGGTCTCTCACCTAGCATTACAGCAACTCATCAGCGATTTAAAATACCGTTATGTAATAATGAAACTCAAGTGTGTGATCCTATAATATGTACAACATATAACAGTTCACAATAATCATGCATCCAAGAATTAAATCTTGCTTTAAAATCTCACTTGACATTATTCGAGGATTTACTATAACATAGGTAGTACACCGTTGTTTTACATCATAATCACAATTTATAAATATGTATAAAAATTCACACAGTCCAATCCTAGCATAATCCAACATGTTTCAACAATTTGTCAAATCGTCATAAAATCACGATTTTTTATAGATAAATTTTAATGCAATTAAAAATAAAAAATAAAATTAGATAATCGAACCCTTATCTTGATATGGTAGCAATACCAAACTAAAGATACTCGAAAAAATTCTCGTTGGTCGTTTGACTATTCAAACGATTGTTTCGATATCCTCGTAAGCTCACTTGAAAAAGTGATTTTTCCAACGAAATCTCAGATTCAAAAATAGAGGTTAGCACTGAATTCAGAGCACCTAAAAATACTATGCTAAATATATAATTTGTCAAAAAGTGGGGTCCTAGTATGAGACCTAGTCCGTAGCACGCAAAACAGTACTATTTCCAAGCCATTGTCTCGATTTTTGTACTACTTCGAAATATAGTCATATTTTATATCAAAATTCGTCTCTCGATCTTACTGAGTCCAAATTCAAAGTTGAATTCAGTTTCGAGGTCTTGAGCCTTAAATGGGCCTTAAAAATCCGAAAGTTACAATAATACCACTTTTTTGAAACATTTAGAAAAATGTTTACTTTTTCTATTCAAAAATTAATGCATTTCCGGATACCAATTTAACGCCTAACAATTGTAACTATTCATAATTTTTGCTCCTAACAACTGTAACTATTCATAATTTTTGCCCCTATTCAAAATAATTAGCTAATAACATAATTATAAAAATATCACTTCGGAATTATTTGTAAATTGGCATAAATAGTGAAATTCTTACCGGCAGCGAGATAATAGCCGAGACTAGTCAAAAATTGACAGTGATTATGAAATAAAGCTAAAAGTATCAGTGGTGTCATAAAACGATGTCCGACAGTGGAGCTACAATCGAAAAATAGTGCAGTGGTAAGAATCTTCAGGGCCTTCATTTTCAAGGGTCCAGTGACGACGGCGAATGAAACTTCATTTTCCACGGATAGGCGCATCAGCAATGAGTTGTGGCAATGTGCCGGCGGTGGGACTGAGCAAAGCTTCGGCTCTTTCTCTCTCTCTCTCTCTCAGGCCCTTGTTATGAGAAGGAGGACTTCTCTAGGGGGTTTAAATGCAATGTTTTTGAAACTATAGACTTGAATTTAATAATCTAGATAATTTAAATATAATAATCCAAAAATATTTATTTACTAAATTGCCATTGACTTTTAAATTTATTTTTTTGCCCTTTTATTGAATCCGGATTTATTCACGCAGACTTACTCTTTAACTCATAAGGCTTACGTTATACACTAACTAAAAGATTCGAGTATCAACCCTTCCAAAAATCTATACCCATATAATAGGTACATCATATCTAATAGAACCCATATCATAAACTCTTATCATGTCACAACCATACCTCATAGCATCTTTATACATGCACTCAATCATAGACATTCAAAAATTAGGGTTGCCACACAAACAAAGAAGATTTTTTTCTATCAACCATACAAACAGAATTAATGGTGACAAAAATCAAAGGAAACTAAACTATAATTTCTTCAAATTAATAGGAACCCAAATTCTTAAAGCCCAATTTATTACAACCTAATCTAGCAAAAAATAAAAACTTACCCAGGACTAGGGGGAGATGTCATTCGAAGTAAAGATGCAGAGGGCTAGATTAATATAACTTCAAACCACAACTCAAAAACACCCACTAAATTCCTCTCTGACAATCTTCTTCTCGCCATTTCTCTTCTTCGTTTTAAAAAAAATAAGAACAAAAAACACAATACCCTCCAATTGAAGGAGAGAGAAGGTGATAGAAGGTTTAAAAGCTTTACTACCAGTGTTGTATTCACTACCCCTGACAATGAATTGGAATATATACGATTTAGAGTAATTTTCTGAACCATTATATTTATTGTTTATACCATTTAACAGTCCAGATAAAAAGGGGGACTAGTTTTGTTTTATAATAGGGCAAGACATTAACAACCTCTTATAAAGTAGATATAATAATTATAAAGATATATATATATATATATATATATTCAGATATTTAGCTATAAAAATAGAAAAACGGACATTTATCAAAATATAATTGATGCACTTGAGAAAACTAAGCCCAATCTGAATTCAGCCAATAAAAGCCCAAGTTCATTGGAGTCCAATGTGATTTTTTTGAGAGAATTGATGCATAAAGGCCATTTTTTAGGCCTTTGGATGTTTTTAAACTATTTTTTCAAAATGACTTTTCTAGACCAACTTAGGAAAGTCTGAAATGCCCTTCAATTGTACTTTGTTGTAGTTATTTTTTATTATAGTTTTTGTAATAAAAAATTTGAAATCGTAAACCCCACTACCCCACTATTGACCCCATTACTACAAACCCCAACTACACTCTCTTCTCTTTTCGATCAAAGTGGCCAACTAGTCAGGTACGAAAGTAATATTAATTACATAGGTTATTAGACTATCATTTGTTACGGTTTATTATATATTAGTGTGAGGTGCCATAGTTTAAGCATGTATGACTCATAATATATGATTCTAACATATATAATATCTCAGGTAAGCTGGATATATTTAATAAAATTTGATCATAAACTAGAAACTTGAGTACATATAAACTGGGATAAAAAAGATATAGCAACGAAATCAAGTATGAATTAATGTTACAGGTTATCACATATTTGTATTGAGGTATCACAATTGAAGCACATTCTCTATAATTTTGAACTATCATTTATTACCAACCGTCACAAATGCATGACTCTAAGTCCTATTAAAATATGTAATATCTTAAGTAAGATAAATATATTTAATAAAAGTTTATCATAAAGTAGAAACTTAGATATATATAATTGGTTTAATAAAATGTAGCAATGACAATCTGTTAGTTTCGTTATTAACCCAGGACTATCACAAAATATATGATGTTACGTCACAAATTATCTGATTATGTATTCGTCTGATTTTTTGTCACAATAACCAATCACATATTGTTGTCTGCAACGTGAGCATTTTTGTTTAGGAGTCTCTATACTATTTGATAGTATCCTTTTATTCTTAGTCTTTTATCTCATTCAAGATTGAAAACAAAATACTCGTAGCCTTTATCTTATGATAGTTATTATGGTCCTAGTTACCATTATAATTTAGGAAAATAATAACATTGTCCATATTCGTAAAATATAAAATTAAAAAAGTTAACACAGGTTAGCAACTACCTAATATATTATGTGACAAGAACTCATAATATACATAAAGAAGTAAATTAAATATTGGTTGTCAGTCACAATAATGTGACTGCTTGTCACAAAAATACTCTGCATCACACATACTCTGCGTCTCTTTTTTATTAAAATTAACTTACATACACTAACTTTTTCTAAAGCAAACATAAATATCAAACTATGACGTAGTATATCTTTGTATCACAAATTTGTGAAAAATAGTCACAGTCAAATCTTGGATCATTACATCGACAGATTTGGTAACTAACAAATCCATACCCAATTATTTCTACTATATCTTCCATAATGCAACTACCCAATATATTATATGATAGGAACTCAAAGATGTAAACCAAAAAAAAAATATGCAAACTAAATATTTACTGTCAATTACAATAATATGAATTTTTGTTACAAAACTTACATACTTTGCATCATACATACTCAATGTTCTTTTTTTTTATTAAAATAAATTTATATACATTGGCTTCTTCTAAAGCAAATGTAAATATCAAATTATGATATACTATGACTTCGTGTTACAAATTTGTAACAAAAGATCATAATCAGATCTGGGTCCATTACATTGACATAGATCTGGTAACTAACAAATCTATGCATAGTTACTTCTACCATCTTCCATACCCATTAATCTCCAGTAAGAATAAATAAGTGACCAAGAATTAAAAAAACACATACTTTTTCCTCGTAGAATTAATGCGATCAAATGAAACGATGCGAGAATGAGAGCAAGAGACTAAGATATTGTATAGAGCTACGGTGGCCAGAGTTATGGTTGATAGAGTTGACATAGAGGGAATATAGAGCTATGGTTGAGAGTGAGAGAGAGAGAGAGAGAAAGAGATTATGATGTACTATTTCTTCGTGTCACAAATTTGTGACAAATGGTCACAATTAAATCTGGGTCCAATACGTCAACATAGATCTGGTAACTAATAAATCTATACCCAGTTACTTCTACTATCTTCCATACCCAGAAGTCTACAATAAGAACAAATAAGTGACCAAGAACCAAAAAATGAAATAAAATACACATACCTTTTCCTCGTAGAATTAATGCGATCAAATGGGACAATGCGAAAGTGAAAGCGAGAGACTAAGACTTTGTATGGAGCTATGGTGGCCGAAATTATGGTGGACTGAATATGGAGCTATGGTCGAGAGAGAGAGAGAGAGAGAGAGAGAGCTACGAAAATGGAAATCAATTAAGAGGAAGGAAACATGTCGGGGGAAAATGAGGAGAAGCATTAAATCTAGTCATTTAGCTATTTCTAATAGTCAAACTAGTCTAGAAACATCGAATATGGTGTTGTCTTAGAACCCTAATTCTAATTATTCCTATTCTTGGAGGGTTATTCCAAGTATAAAGCATGGGAATTACGAAAATTAATCAGACTTTTGTTCAGTATTCGGATTTCAACTTTAATATTTGAGATTATCTCTCCTAGTTTTTTTTATCTCTTGGAGGATTCCTTTGAGTGGTGAGCTAAACTAAATTCTTATTTTTAAGGTGGCGATTTCTTCTCTTTAAAGTAGTGAATTATTTAAGGATTTTTGGCATGATTGGCCCCTATAATTTTCGTGATTGGCAAAATAGTCCCTGAGTTATTATTTTTGGCAATTAAGTCTCTAAGTTTTAAAAATTTTGGCAATTAAGCTCTTTTCATAAGTAATTTTTAAAATATTTGATGAAATTAAGTATTTTTATGTCACATGCAAGGTTTTTAAATGTCAAAATCAATATTCTACTGACATTAGGTAGAATTGGAAGGAAAATAGCTAAAAATTAACAATATTTAATAACATAATATAAAAAATTAAAAAAAAAAAGATTTTATCAAAAATTTAATTTCTTATAATTTCTTTCTATTTCCCTTCTAAGCTAATTAATGTTAGTGAAATACCAATTTGTTTTACTTAAACATGTTCAATTTCATGAAAATCTTAATATCAACAAACAAAAAAGACTTAATCGCCAAAATTTTTAAAACTTAAGGACTTAATTGCTAAAAAAAATTAACTTAGGGACTATTTTGCAAATTAGTGAATAACATAGGGACCAAATGTGCTAAAAACCATCTATTTTATTCTTAAAACGGTATCAAAAACGTTTAAAAAAAAGGACACCCATCGTCAAATCTCTATATGAAATTGATGTACCAATAAATGATCATTTTACAAAAATGTAAAAAAAAAATGCGGCTATTTAGAAAAAAGAAGAGAAAGAGTCATTTATTAAATAAAGTGAGAAAATTTGATATTTTTTTGCAAAAAAATTCAAAAGAGGAAATATGAATTTTTATTGTAATTTTTCAAAAATTTTGAAAAATCACGGATTTTGAAATTATTCAAAAATATCAAATTTTAATTAGAAAATACCACTTTTACAAGTATTTAGAAAAATACCACTTTTATTAGTTAATGAGATAACTGAAGTATCCAATCAAGTTACCTGAAATAACTAGACTGGTTACCTTGGCAACTTCATTGAAAAATATGAATTTTGAAGAGAAAGTGTTATTTTCTAAATATATATTAAAAGTGCCATTTTATTAAAAAAATAAAAAGTGATATTATTTAAATCTGGTATTTTTAAAAAATCCAACCTATTCGGGATTTTTTAATTTTTGATACTTCGGGCCAGGAATTTTGTAAGAAGCTCAATTGAAAAATGTTATTTTGAGGGGTTTTGGACACTTATGCCTATTTTTTAAAAAATATTATCAAATTTATGACCTTTCAAAAATAATGTGACATTTTTAGGACATTTTTCTAAATACTCTAGGAGCTAGAAACATGGTGGCATTTTAGTAAATAAATCATCCTTTTTTTTTTTTACAGGAAATCACAAAGGTTTCCTAGAAACTAATTTGGTTTCCTATTAGCAGAATATCCTATACATAAGTAAATCATAAAAAATCATGAACATTTCTTGGAAACTATTATGATTTCCTTTTTTACAGAATGCCTTATAGCTAAATAAATTATAGGAAACCAAAAAGATTCCTAAAAACCATCGTAATTTTCTTTTTGTAAAATATCATGTAACTAAATAAATCACATGAAATCTTCAAATCATTGTGGTTTCCTTTAACATAATGCTATATAGCTAAGTAAATCACAGAAAACAAAGAAAATTTTCTATAAACTATTGTGGTTTCTATTTTGCAGAATGCCCTGTAGCTAAGTAAATCACAGAAAACCACGAATGTTTCCTAAAAAATATGAAAAAAAAAAAAGTAATAATTAGGTTCAACATAAAAAATATTTTTAAAAATGAAAAAAAAAAAGTAGCGGGCATAATGTAAAATCAAATTATGTTTAATTCGATCCTCCTATACCCTATCTTTGATGGTTCACTATCCTCATAACCATATTCCTAATTATCTCTCTCATACTTCTTGTATTATATTCGAATTTCGGGACGAAATTCCTTTAAGGAGGGGAGGATATAAAATCTAGTTAAAGTATAGGGCAAAAGAGACTTCTTCTAAAGTAATGGCATTATTGTAATTTCAAATTTCTGAAATAAAATAAGTAAAGTATCTGAATTTAATAATCAAATACTATAGTTCTTATAAATTGCTTAAAAAAACCTCTATTTTCCCTTCTTCCTCACACAAGATCCTTGAAATCCACAAAAAAATGCCAGAATCTGTTCAAGCCTCGCCATCGTGCCACTGTGCCTCTGACCAGCCAACTCGCTGGCCCGTCATGACCACTCCCTTTGAGAAGCCACGCCGCCAGGTCCCGCCAGATTTCATCACCAAAAAATGGAAATCGGCTACCTAGAAATTTCTGGCCACCGCAAGGTTTTTCAGCTATCAAAACTTCACCAAACCTCCGTTTGACTCACTTTTAGTACGGTTGGATTCGTCTCGTCGTCACCTACCTTTTCCAAGTGGTTACATATCAAAATTAATCTCTAGTAAGTTTTTACTACTTTTACCGTTTTTACTAACAATGTAAAAAGTGATATTTTTATAAATTTTTTGTTAGGTAATTATTTTACCTGAGGTAAATATATGAGGTGAAAATTGGTTAAAAATCATGAATAATTATAATTGGTAGAAGTAAAAACGGTATCCGATAATGTACTAATCATTAAATAGAAAATATGATATTTTTCTAATTTAGAACAAAAAGTGATATTTTTGTAAAACTAAGTAGTGTTAGAGTAGAATCTGTAACTATTCATATTTGGGCCAAGGGATGATATTAGAAAATTATTCCTTTCCGAATATTATTATAAAATGACATTTTAACAATTAATCAATGGAGTTGATACTTTTTCAAATTATTTTAGAAAGTGATATTTTCTAAAATAATTCTGTAATAATAATATTTTCTAAATATTTTTAAAAAGTGATATTTTTGCAAATAACTAACAAAAATAATATTTTTCTAAATTCTTTTGAAAGGTGATATTTATGTAATTCTCGGATTTTTGAGCGTAATTCATGCTCGGGACCTCGAAACTAAGTTCTGACTTCGAATTTGGACTCAAAAAGGTCGAGACATGAATTTTGACGTATAATATCACTATGTTTCATTATGAAACAAAAATTAGAATTTATTAGCACAAATTGTACTATTCTGTGTGTCATAGATCGGTTCCGCACTAGGATCTTTTTTGACAAGGTATATGTCTAATCTAGTAATTCTAGGTACTCTGAATTCAGTGATAACCTCTGTTTCTCCATTTAAGGCTCTAATGGAAAAGTCATTTTTTCAAATGAACTTACTAGGGTCCAGAAACTACTATTCGAACACCTAAGTGACCAATAGAAGTTTCTTCGAATATTATTGGCTTGGTATTATTACAATATTATTGAGGTAGGGGTTCAATAACCTGATTTTATATCTATTTGACTTATAATTATATTAAAATTTATTTATAAAAAATCGTGATTTCACAATGATTTGACAAATTATTGAAAATTATTGGATTATACTGGGATTTGACTATGCGGATTATTTTATATATTTTATATTATGATTATAGGGTAAAATAGCGGTGTGTTTCCCATGTTACAGTAAATCCCAAAATAATGCCAAGTTGGATTTTAAAGCAAGATTTGATTCATAGATGCATGGTTATTATAAATTGTTACATGTTGGACATACCATAGGATTGCACACTTGAGTTCTGTTATTACATCATGGTAGTTTAGATTGTTGGTGAGTTGCTGCAGCACTAGATGAAAAACTTAAGCACTTGCGCAGGTTTTTAGCTGATATACCTACGGGTAGTATCAGGATGCTAAGTAATTCTGCTACAAAAGTATTATAGGGCCGTGATAAGAGGATGAAAGCTTATTCATATACATGGTTGATTTATAATATGTACAATTATGTGAATTTGATTTTGGGTTTTGAATATGTAATTATTCTGGATATCAATTATTTTATAAATTTGGTTTATAAATGGATTTTGAAAATTACATCTATTCAAAAAGGTAAATGAATTTCTACTGAGCATGTGAATGCTCACCCCTCTACTTCTCCCACTTTCAGGTATATGTCTAATTAAGATAATAATTTCGGTGGTCAGATGAGCTACATAGCTTATACAGACAATTCTATTCTAAATCCCTGGTGGGTATTCGTACAATATTATCATTTTTTTCTTGTTCAGTTATTTAGCCAAGATTAGTAAGTAGATGTATGAGGATGATTTTATTGTTAAATTGAGTATTTAAAATAATAAGTGATTTTATGTAACACTTTTTGGATATTAAACTAAATATTTCAGTTAAAGTCAATTTATCAAAGTTTATAATTTCTCAATAAGATCTAAAAGAGAGAGTTGAAAATTTTCTTAAATTTTGATGAGTATTTTTTTTTTATGAAATTAAAACTAATAAGTGTTTTAATGAATAAGGAATTTATAACAATTTGAGTATCAAAATGAAATTATCTAATATATGATTTCTCTTATATTTTATAACATTAATATTTTATTTTCACTTAAAATTATTAAAAGTCACGGCTTCAGATTTTCAATCGTGACACGTAAAGTAGAATAGTGGATGAGTAAGGATGAAGGGATTTGAACCCGTGTCCAAATAATAGATGTATTTTAGCCTAGCCACTAGACCAATTTTTGGTTTTATTTAATCAATGTGACTTTTCATTTAATAAAGTTGCTGAGCTTTAAACCATATAAAATGACAAATTTTTTTCCTAGGCCGTATGGAAAAATAATTATATAGGCTAGGTCGTATTTTTGTCATTAGTTTTAAAAAGTTAGTACTCCATGTCTTTTTTCCTAGGAAAATGAATAGAATTACCCCATTTTTAATCCCATGCTTCAATATATATATATCCCATGCTTCTATCGGCTTATTTCTTTATACTAATTTTAACCTTCATATTGTCTCTATCATACATTTCCTTCAATTTCTTAGCCAATGAGCTTACCTTCCTTTGTAAGCTATTGTCATTGGTGGCGTAAGAGTGAATTAGACCTCACTCGCTTGCTTGAGCATTGAATGGAAGGTGTTCCCTCAATTGATCTTGGTCATCGCCTCCAACAAATTCAGATCAAATCTGAACCATTCTCGAGTTCTTGATCCATCTTCGATGCCATCGATATTTATAGTTTTCATAAAATAATATAGGAAAAAATGATAAAGAACTGGTATATAAGTCTAAGATCAAGCGATACCATTAGCAATGTTAAGTCCAAGATCCATGACAAGGGAAGGTGAGAATTCATCAATTTTTTTTTTGTTACAATTTTTTCATTATATATACTCCATTAATAATTCTGTTTGATTAAATTTCAAATTCTTAGGTATTCCTCCGGAGCAACAGAGGCTGATCTTCATCGGGAAGCAACTCGAGAATGGCCCCACTCTTGCTGATTTCAACATACAAAAAAGTTACTGGTCTTTTTTTTTTTTTTTCCAAGAGGGCCTATTTGGTTGTTGAATGAGATTACAAGATAATTTATTATAGGTTATAAGGTTGAGAGAATTTTTTGTTTGATTGGTGAAGAAATGGAGAAAATGAATGAGATTCTTAGATGATTGATTATTGATTATAGTTTGAAATATTTTTTTTTCTTCGTTTAAAGGGATTAAAGCTTCATTGTGTTGTATTTTATTCTTATTTGATAGCCTCAATGTTGCACTTGCATACGAGGCTCCATGGTGGAAATATTGAGCCATATCTTATATATTAAAACTATGTAGTTAATTAATGATATAGTATTATAAATCAATTTCATACACTGCTAATTAATTATGCAGATTGATAAATGAATTGTATATTATGACAAATGATTTTTATGTTAGTAAATGAATTGAATTATATACACTAATAAATTACTTGTATACTATGGTAATTATATACCCAATAAATGCATTATATACACTGGTAAATGAAAAATATTTATATATTATGGTAAATTAATTATATACACTGGTAAATGAATTATATACACCAGTAAATGAATTACGTACTATGATAATTGAATTATATACTCTAGTAAATGAATTATATATATTGGTAAATATATTATATACATTAGTAAATGAAAATATACACCAGTAAATGAATTACATACTATGGTAAATGAATTATATACTCCGCTAAATGAATTACATACTATGATAATATATTATATACACTCCTAAATAAAAATATACACCGATAAATAAATTACATATTATAGTAATAAATTATATACACCGGTAAATGAAAAAAATACATCGATAAATGAATTATATACTATAGTAAATAAATTATATATTATGATAAATGAATTATATATACCAATAAAATGAATTATATACACTGATAAATGAAAAAGATACATTGGTAAATGAATTGTATATTATAAGAAATGAATTATATATGTCGGTAAACTAATTATACACATTAATATGTCAAATTAACTTAGATAGGAGTATAATGGTAAAATATAATTATTAAAATTTTAAAAAGTATATTTTTGTCAATAAAATGAAAATAAGATATTGAGTAACACATAGCCTTAAAAGGGGTACGTGGTGTAATTTCCTATTGGAGCCTAAATGCTTCCAGTGGGTCCATTTATCTCTAAAGAAGAAGTGAGGTGGAGCCCATTAAGGTGAGGCCCATTTCAAAGTTTAAATGGAACGTGGATGAGCCAATCCGTATACCTTCTAGTAATTTCCAAGCGAAGCCAAACCTAAGTTGCTTACGACCTCTCTGAGTACACACTCAGAAACGAAAAGCTCCACAAAGGCATTGGTGGATTTTTCCAGAGGTAAGACTCCATTTTCTTCTTTCTTCTCTCTTATTTGAATCAGTAACCAGATCTGTCAATTATAGATTTTCGATTGAATTGTGCTGCAAAATGAATCTGATTTGATCCTTTTTTGTTTCTTAATTTCAAGATCAAGTTTTGTAATTTGATATCTTAGTTGTCTTTGTTAGCCGAAAAAAATGGTTGGAAGATAAATTGGGGTTCTAGATCTCTATTTAGTTGCGAAATAGTTAAAACGGAAATCGATTACGCTTTTTCTCAGTAAGTTTATTTCTTTGGGGTCTAAATATGAGTGTACTAGAAAATGAAAATGCAAGGAATAATATGTAAATCCCAGAAAAACCCTTATTCAGTAGTACATCTTATTCTTACTGTTTAAATCTTTTTTGGTTTTCCCATTTTTTTTGATACCAGATGGAGCTCCATATTTGATATCTGGGGTTGTGATTTTGGTGTCAGTGACACCAATTAGGGTAGCAAGATTTTTTTTCCCCTCTATATATCCGATACTCGGTTTAGTGAGAATCATGAATGTTAATTGTATCATTCTCATTACTAAGGAGAAAAAACATACAACCATACCACCCCCCCCCCCCAAACAAAAAAAAAAAAAAGGAAAGGAAAAAGTTATTAGGAATCCAATCAAAATGCAAAAGAGACAGCTGAGTATTTATAATCATACAAATAAAGAGCTAGCTCTTTGTTGTTCTAATGCTAGAGATCATAATGGTGCTTATTCTAATTTACTTGAAATGTGATAGCATCATTGTTTGCTGGGTGGTGATAAATGTTTGCCCTGTATTTTTGCAAATGATTACAATTGTGTGATGATGAGTTTGTATATGTATCCTTTGAAAGAAACTTTGATGATTTGCCTTGTGTTTTATGGTTTTTGTGGTGCAGTCAGGTGACTTGGCAGCCTTGTTTGTGCTGTGTTGTTTTCCTTGTCCTATCTCTTCACAATGTAAGTGTCATGCTTTCTTTGTTTTTGTTTCATTTCATGATTCTCTGTTGCTTAATTTTTATCGGTATATGTTTTCGAAGCCACTTGTTTTTATTTAAATTCTTTGAATTTATGAGGCTTAATTTTCTTCTCTTTTCTTTTTTTCTTTCTTTTTTTTTCCCCCTCTTTTTACTCTTTTATTACTAGTATTATAAAAGACTAGGATTTTTTGTTTAACACGAGAATCTAGAGGACAAATATTAGCTACCCAAGAACCTGGGGTCAAACTTTGCATCCACTAGGGTTATGGAGGAGGGTTAATAAGAAGGAAGGCGATATTACCACTTGATGCTAGTTTTTCTCTTTTGTGTGGGTGACTCTGTGTGCAGTGGTCCAGGTTTCAAGTCACTGTAAATGTATCTTATCAAAAAGTAAAAATAAGAAAAGAATAAAGATGGATGATGGTATCCTACATTGTGTATCTCATGAGTCAGGGAAAAAAAATGGGCATGAGTATTCAAGCCTTTGATTATACTTGTTAGGTTGATCCCTGTTGTGTTTTGAAACACACTGAACTACATATAAATTGATGCTAAGTAACCAAGTCTATGATAGAAGAAAATATACGGATATACCAAAATGCATTTTTGAAATATTATTTGTTATACTCGTGACCTACACTACACATGCTTCACTTTAATCAATACCTCACCGTATTTTTCCTTTGATGAGATACGTTTACCAGGACTTGAATCTCAACCACCACTCACACTCACTCATCCAACCACTTGAGCTAGCCTTGAGTGGCTTAATATATCTCACCTTTTTAAATGTGCTTGCTTGTTTCTCTCATCATGGGCAGGCTGCAGCTAAATCATTGAAAATATCTTAAGTGAAAACATGAGAGGAGAGCCCTTCTCTATTGGATTTGGCTTGTTTGGGTGGAATACATGACATAGGAGCCCCACCAGTTAAAGCAAAAATGTAGAAAGCTGTCTTCATTGCTGGCTATATAATTCAATTTGTGAACTGTGGTTTGGAATTAGGATGCTTGTGTAACCGTGAACTTTTAAAGCGAGAAATGGATTACCATCACTGGATCACAGGAGTGCTTCAATCTATACTCGCGTCACTAAATATAAGCAACTTTTCCTTTGACAAATTTGCCATGGCTAGACGTTTCCTTGATAATTGCTTGTC
Source organism: Parasponia andersonii (assembly GCA_002914805.1). Classification (NCBI taxonomy): domain Eukaryota; kingdom Viridiplantae; phylum Streptophyta; class Magnoliopsida; order Rosales; family Cannabaceae; genus Trema; species Trema andersonii. The sequence continues at coordinate 237,686 of JXTB01000426.1, forward strand.
GTAGCTGTGTAGTTCTGTTTGTTTACTCTTGGTGTGTGAGCAACCATCAATAATAAAATTTATCTCATCCAATGAACTGTTCGAGTTACAATTTAGAATGTAAGATCTCACAGATTTGTTAGAATGATACTTTTCATTTTCTAACCCGCATACTATGTAGTTCACATGACTAAGGTTGCTGTCTATACTCAAGAATTTGTCTATAATCCATGGACTATGATCATTTACAGCTGCTAGCTTCACATTATCTCACCTATTGTGGGAGATTTGAAGTTTGAAACTAGTTGATGAAGTTCACAAATTCGACTTAAACAGCTACCCCTTTGTATTATTTTAGCTAATGCAGTTAACATGATAGATCTCATAAATACGTAACCTACCTTCGAGAACATGCCAAACTCTAGGTTACGTTGGCCCCTACTTGTGACTTACCATAGAGTTGTAGAACGTGATCTTGATAAGAATAAGCTAGTTAACTCTTTGTATGCATTGCCAAACATTGAAAACAAATAATTCTGATACATGGATATCTACATGTATCCTACACTTTTAACCTAAGTCCATGTAGCAAGGGAACGCTTTACTTATAACTTATTTGGTTAGTTATTGCAATTTGTCCTCTAGTAGACTCCAAATTATAATTACTTATTATCCACTTGTCTCATAATTGATTGTACTATTAGTTTTGGTTTACTGCTTCTTCCTATTAGAAGCTGACTTTTCAGTACTTATACACCACAAAGAAATTAGAAATTTGATGGTTAATGAAGATTTTGTAACATTAAGAGGATGACGACAAAATATTCGGTAAGATGTTCTTTATTAATTTTACATGGATAATCAAATTGGTTTTCTACTTCTAAAAATAATAAGACAGAAAAATTTCACTAATCCCTGCTTTATGTCAAAATATTGACATCTCATGGACCAAAAATAATTTACACTGACACCCCCTAGCTTGAAAGAAAGATTACAAAATCAATAAAATTATCATTCTTTATCTATTTTGTTATTTTAATGTAAACGATTAATTTTTGTTATACTTGAAAAAATTTCATATTTAAATGAAAATTGAATGGGAAAAAGTGAAATTAAATTTAGGATTTTCTGTATTATTATTTTAATTTTAGGGGATGTCAACTGTCAATGTAAATACCTTTGTTCAGGGTGGTAGTTTTGACTTTAAGTCAAGGGATGTGGTATAATTTTCTCTGATATGATTGGAAATCGTTTATTGCTAATCTATATGTCTGACTTTGTTCATAACATCAGAGACCAATTCTGAATCTTCTTTGTATTTGATGGTTATAAGTTGATAATTTGGTATATTTATTTCCAATTGTGAATATAGCATAGTCAGTAGTCATGTTTCATCTGCAACTTGGCTTTATATGTACTGCTGATGTTTTGATTATTTTTCATCAATTGTATTTTCTTTAGGGCGGATGATGAAGTTGTTGATCCGAAGAAGTATCTTGAAGAGGCATGTAAGCCAAAGTGTGTGAAACCATTACTTGAATATCAGGTCTGCTAAAATACTGGAGAATTGATGTAAATAATTTTGCTAGTAAATCTAACTTTTCTCTGATTAACATGTATGTTGTCTATGGTTGTTTCTGCATGGATATGGTGTACATTTTAGTGGCTTACTGGCTTTACATAGCGTTGATAAAAAAATTTAGGGAATGGTTTGAATTTCATTTTGTTTCGTGATATTAGAGCATGTCACTATATTTTTTCAAATAAATGGTTTTTTTCCAGAATATCATGGGATCAAGACCTGTCTGCTCTGTCTTATAATGTCCCTAAATTATGGCATTGTGAGGTATTTAGGCTCTTCAATGTTTCTGTGTCATGTTCCATCTCCCAATGGCACTGCCGAAAAGCACAATTTGAGATAAATTTCAAATCAATTAGACACCACATCAGCCCCAGAATGTCCTCTAGACCCTTTTTCCTTATTTTCCACCAAGTTCCTTTGAAGATCCATCCTTCTGCAGGAATCAAACAATCTCTGCTCCAGCCTACTACAGATTATTTTCATCTTGATGACTCAAAGTCAAAGTCAAATATAATTGTCATTCCACCACCCTTATCTTTTCGGAAGATGAGGAAAACTGGCTTTCAGTGCCTACTAAATTTGTGGGAACACGATAGTTGAGGTTAGAGAGAGCACACAATTTGGGAGCGTATCTTTCAGCATCATTTGCAATGTATTGGAAGTATTTAGGCAATAAAAGCTTTGAATGGGAGTTGGGAAGAAAGTATATAGGCATTTATGTTTAAGCGACTGTGGATTTAACAGCTCCAATAGTAGGTTTATTCAACAGGATTTATGTTGAAAAAACTGATTTCAAACACGAAAAATATTGTAAACAAGGTTTCTATAACTGATGAATGGTAAGTCTATTTTGATCATTAGCAACTGTTCTAGGACTCAAGGGTGTGTGTGAGTGTAAGGAAGGTCATGGTTCGAGTCCTAGGGGAGAAAAAAAAATAGGCATATCTATTTTTTGAATATCGATTATTACCATAACTTGAATATCTATTTTGATTATTGATTGTCATATGATTTCCTGCAAATTTAAGTTTTTGGTTAATCAATTGCTTAAAATCAAGTGTTCTTTCGTTATCTGAAGTTTGAAATTTGCTTATGAGTAGATGCTTAAATGCTTCAAATTTACTATTTCTTTAGGCATGTGTTAAAAGGATCCAAGGCGATGAATCTGGGCACAAGCATTGCACTAGACAATATTTTGATAATTGGTCTTGTGTTGACAAATGTGTAAGTATCATTATACTGTGAGCCGGCTGCATTTTTTGGTTGTGTTTGTGATGTTTTTCTGAGACACTATGGCGGTACGATCCAGGTGGCGCCGAAACTATTTGACAAACTGAAGTAATGGGAGCTTTTGTCATGAACATTGCCATTTTCCTTTCACTGTGCAAATTCAAGAAACTATTTTCTTGAGTAGTTGACTTGTTTTATGGCTTGAGACGCCTAAGTTGTTTTCATCCAGAGGACCTCCCCCCCCTCTTCCCCCCTCTCCTCGTCAACAGTGGAGAGATTCGAACAACAATTAATAAAAGGAATCCATAATGTTATTTGACCAATATAAGGTATATTTATTTAAATTTTGGAGTTGCAGGGAATATTTATGTTGAAATCTGGAATACTAACATCTTTATAGGGTGGAAATTTATCAAAAGAATGAAATGGGCAATAAAAGTGCTTGAAACTCTAATGTTGCACTATTTACATGCCCAGAAGCCAAAACTGGCATCAAGTATTGGTAGTTCAAGGTTTTGAGTTGAATATTTTGGTTTTTACTAAAGTGTGGTTGTCCATAAATTAGGATGTTAAAAGGTCCAAATCAAACTGCAGCCTAGTTTGGTTTGTTCAATTTTGCCTTCTAAAGGGAAATTGGAGGTCTAATTTGTATCATTTATGTTTAGTTTATTTCGGTTCGGGTTCGGGTTGTTTTTCTTTCTTGCAAAATTCAACATTCTGGAAAGTATTGCCCGCTGAATTGATATATTTTTGAACTCTCTCTTCTTTTTTTTTTTTTTAATTTTTTTGTTGTTCTACGAATGCCCCTGCTCACTAGACAAGGTGTGATCCACATGGATTAGCGAAATTTTATTGGACAAGATGAATATGCCATTGGTTGGAAGAAATGTCTTCTAATATTGTATGTGTTTCGACGGTCGCCGTTAATACAGGAGAATTTATTTACGTCTGAGGGTTTACTAAATCTTTATGATTAAAATTAAGACTTACCCAATTAATGTTTTCAAAAGTAATCTCAAAATTATTTTACCTACTATTATCGGTCCTATCTCGACCCTAGACCCAGTGCTAGTGCTTTTGCTCGACTGGAGTTGTTAAGTTTTGATTTTAGTTGAACATAGTTGATTGTTTTTATAGCGTTGTTTTCACCAATTTAGATTTTTTTGACTTAGTCGAAAATTTTCAATTAAGATTGAGTCAGAGGTAATTTTAAAATTTTGAAATATTCATTAAATAATAAGATAATGAAAGGTCTATTTTTGTAAATGATTTATAAGTTATCTATTTTTTTATCATAAGTATTAAAAAGTAGTCAAAATTGATAATCTTCTTAATCCAGAAATTTTGTTATATTCGAAAAAATAACGACAGAACATTTCGCCCTAATCCTTTTCAGCTTTTAGCCGATCGAATAAACTCCCAAACTCAAGTTGCACACCCCTTTAGAAGGATATGGGTTGTACTAACTTAAGCTAAAATAACTTTTTTGACAATTTTTTAAAAATGACAATTTTTGAAGTGTCAAAATTGTTTTGATGTAGAGTCAATAATTGATTGACCATGAAAAAAATTTAATATTATGACATTTTTAGGAGTTAAAAAAATTCTTAACTACAGATTAATGTTTAAGACACTTCTAAAAATGTTATTTTAAAAAAAATCATAAAAAAAATTATTTTAGCACAAGTTATGTCATTTTCTCCGCACCTTAACGGGACGAGGTAACCCTAAGCTCACACAAGGTGACTCAGGTGGAAATTGGACGTAAAATAGAAACAGTATGGTTAACAAATTAGCTACTAATTACAAAATCATACTCCGTCAAAAAATAATTACAAAATAATAATTATATGTTAATGCACAAAAATAAACTTAACATTTGCTATAGCATCACTAAGTAAATGAATTTTCTTATTGTCCTTTTTTATATAAAGAAATATTACATAACAGTGTTGCATAAAAATAATAATGACTATGTTATATTTATCACTTTTTTTTCTCTATTTTTTGTAACTTTTGTTTTCTCACTAGAATTATTCTTAGTACTCAGTATTATATATAGATAAAATTGAAAAAAAATAATTCAATTTAGGTTTTTTATTTGTTTATTTTTTTGAAAATTTAGTTGGATTTGGTGTATATCACTTTTAAAAACCTAAGGCACGTGGCTTAAACACAAATTTTTTAACAAAAAAATAAAGACAAAATAGGTAAAAAAAGATCATTATTTGAAGAGTTAAAAGCTCGTGTATGATCGTAGAAAAAAACGATTCTCTTCAAAGACCTATCTTTTGTATGAACTTTCACGGTTGTTAGAACAAAGAAAATATACTTTTTTTTGTCTGGCAGATAAGGACATTTATTTTACACAGTCCAATCAATAATTCAAGTCACTCCCACAATCCATTTTATCTTCAAAAAATTTACTTCAATTATGAGTGTCAAATAAATGTAAATAATATATTTATATATTTGTGTGGAGTTCGAAAAGAAATATCCACTTGCATGTTTTATTTTTTTTAATAATTCATATTTATAGCGACGAAATACTATTGTTACTTATCCCAAGTGATAAATGATTAATTGGAGATGGTAGAATTTAGACCCTTTGCGCCGGAAATATCTTGCTTACGTATCATTAGGAAGTGCATTAACATAAATACGGCAGAAGAGGTAATACAAAAAGTGTGTAATCACATAATCACAGCCGTTCAAGTTCCTAGCTCCTAGATTTGATTAGATACAAACCCTCAAATCTCCCTCCCCTCGCTCTCTCCCAAATTCTTGGCCGTCTCCCTCTCTCGAAACTCTCCTCCGAAGTATTCGCAATGAAGCTTTTATGAAGGCAAGAAACACGATCCTGAGGGAGACACAGCCTCTGCCTTCGCCAAACCCTAGCGCCGCCACTAAGATCCGGCCATTGCGGAGGCAGAAGCCGTCCAAGGGGAACGCTCCACCATTGGATTCCCCACTT
>JXTB01000426.1:260122-279027 GCA_002914805.1 Parasponia andersonii
CTGAAATCTGCTCCATTAGGGAGACATGGTATCCTAGACTGGTTAAGTGATTCTATGCTAGTGCCAATATCTCTAGAGGATAACATGCTATCTATTGTTCCCTTAAGCGAATAGACTTTGAGATCACCGAATAACTCAGCTTATATTTTGAATTTACCTTAGAGTGGTTACAAGTTTCTAATAACCAACTCTTGGCCTATGCTTGATGATTTTAACCCTCAATAAGCCCTACTTTGAGTACGTTCCCTTGACAGCTTTCAGCCTAAGCCTCGTGTCATTGATCTTACTCTTGAGGATAAGATTCTATTCCAATTTGTGTCTCAAAACATGATTCTTAGAGATGGTCATAGGGATGCACTCACATTTTGTGATCTTAGTTTTGTTGATTCGATTCTTATTGGGAGAAAGCTGAACCTACTTTATTTCATTATTCATGAGATGATCAATGCTATAGAGAATAGGAGATCCTTTCTTCCTTATGGTTTCCTCCTTACTCGCATCTTCCAACACTTCAACATTCCACCATTCAATGAGGCTAAATGTAAACCATGGACCATCAACGTTGAGATCAACAATAAGACTTTTAGTTTCATGGGATTCAATTTTATCAACAATGAATGGGTGGCCAAAACCAAGCAAGGACATGATCAATGAACGAGCGCTCAGCGAGAAGCTGGTGGTAGTGGTGCTGAAGGTATTGAAGGTGCTCTTGACGGTACTCGTGCGGAGGAGGCTCCTGCTCAGTAATTTGACTCCACTGATGCTTTCAACAGCCTGTCTGAACGCCTCAACACCATTCAGCTTGACATCTAGCCTTTGTATGACACAAAGCTGGAGCACTTGCAGATTCTATCAGTTGATGTCCACTCAGTCCGCCAACACCAAGAACGACAAATCTAGATCATTCAAGACCAATAGGACGAGATGACGAGGATGATATAATCCTTCTTCTGCCGCTTTCCTCCTCCATAGCTCGTTTCTGCAAGTGCGTTTCTTTAGCTATTTCTTGTATGAATTCTATGTTTTGCTATGGTTGTTTGCACTCCTTTATTTGAACTCTCTATTTTATTGGATATTTTATGGTTACAACTTATATTAGCTTTATTCCTCTTTCTTGTAGATTCTTTTTGATTATATCAAAAGGGGGAGAAGAATGTGTTTTGATTTACAATTGGTATCAATTTGGCCATTATTTTTTTCTTACTTTAAATAAATTGGTGTCAATGTGCTTATTCTATGTCTCCCTCACACAATTGGTATTTATGAGCAAAAATACTCAAATATTCCAAATGTGCACCCTTTATAACTTTAAGAGGGAGTTTAAGTTTTTTTTTTTATTAAGCATATTTTGAGGAGGAGCATTTAATGGTTGGTAAGGGTACTTATCCGTGTTTATTTCTTATTCCTTACCTTTTTTTTTCTAAATCAATTGTTTGTTACCATAAAAAATGAGGAGATTATTTAGTCATGCTTTGTATCATCAATCATACACTTATATTTTGAAGTTAACAAATATATGATTAAAAATAAATAATCTACTTGAGTGTATAACAAGTTAAATTAAAAGGATCATAGGACATTCAAGATGGATTATAGAAAAGAATTTGAAGACAAAATTCAAGATTAAAGACACCTAAACTAGCAAAGGTTATACACTTAGTTCTTGTATTTGAATACTTGTTTGTACATAATATGATTTAAATGGCTCAAATTTTTCATAAAATTAAACTTTCTCAAAGTAAAACTTTTAAAATTATTTATTTCAAATTAAAATATAAGATCTATTTTACACAAGCCTTTAAATTAATTTATGAATTTTTATAGTTCCCATATTGTAAAAAAAAAAATCAATTTATGAAGTCACATTTTGAAAATAATTGAAAAAGACTTCAAATAAAATTCAAAACATGCTCTCGGGTATTTTCAGCAGATCGGCCGTGATTTTCGGTTTACTGATTCTTTGCCGAGTTTTTAGGAGTTTTCAGATTTGACTGTAAGAATCGTATTTTCAATGGCTAGTATTTTTGGTAAACCATTTTCAGTCTACCGAAAATGACAGATTGTCAAATAATCTAAAATAGTTAGTATTTTTTCAAGTCTATAAGTAGAAGCTTTATTAACACTTAAAACAAACATTGCTACATTGTTTTAAACTTACTTTAAGTTATTCAAATAAATTTTTGTGAATCAAATTTTCAAATCCACTTTTTTACAAAAATCATTTGAGCCAGATTAGATTATATATTGTGTTCTCATTTATTCTGTCTAGGTTTATCTGTATCAATTATATTCTTAAGAGAGATTCTAGTTAAATGTATCAATAATCAAAAAGGAAAATTGTATTTGTGAGGTGAAGTTGACATCGGATTCATAAACAATTCAGTTTAGGTGAAATTAGTACTAGAGTGTAAACAATCTGAGTTCGGTGTGATAGAGTCGGATTCAAAGCTATTGTGAAGGCATAAGTGTGCTTAAGAAGAAATTACTTGTGTATAAGGGTGGTTAAGCCTATAAGCTCGAAGCGGATTTGTTGCTAAGAGCTGGGGACGTAGACATTCCATCGAGTTTGTTGAATGCCGTAAAAATAGTGTTTGCATTTTTCTGTACATATCTCTTTAGTTTATTTATATTAGGCTTGTGCATACTATTTAGCTATTTTTACTTATTATTGACATTACTTACATAATTTGCTTGTTTATCAAGAAAAGTTTGCAAAAGTTTTTAAAATCCAATTCACCACCCTCTTGGGTTAGCTAATCTTAGGCTAACACTATAATGCCAAAAATAAATATCTCAACTATGATCACAGATGGATTTACCTCAGTCTCAAGTCCAGTGTTTGTCTCAGTCATGGCATATAACCTACTGCCGGGTTTCTTCTGATTTCTTGCCACTTCTAGGCAATGCTTAATGAAATGACTATTTTTATCACACCTAAAGCATAGCCTTGCAGCTTTATGCAATTCTCCAATATGATTCTTGCCAGAGAGTTTACACTGTTGTAAACCAGTGGTAATGATCTCTTAGTCAATCCTGGAATGCTTACCTTGATCAGGTTAGCACTGCTGAGCAGGAACTCCCTTTCTCTTCATATCCTGAGGACGTTGAAACTGAGTTTGTCCTCTACCTACTTGAAAATTAGGTCTAAAACCTCTTTGCATCTCTATACCCAGTCTTTCTCTCCTGATCTTTTCTTCATTCTGAATATCTTTCTCTACTTGCTTGGCATCTAGTGGCCTCTCTGTAATCTGAGCAAATAGTATACCTTGAATTCTACCAGATTTCAAATCTCTCACAATAGTCTTCTTTAGGTCCTGCATAAACTGATTTACCTTTAACTCATTGGTGGCAACTATGTGAGGTGCATATCGCGGTGATTCATCAAACTTGCAGATGTATTTTGCAGCAAACATCTCTTCCTACTTCAAATTGGAAAACTCAACTCTCCTACTGGCTCTCATGGCATCGGTAAAGTATTTTCCATAGAATAATTCTCTAAGTCTCTCTTAGGTCATAGTAGAAACATCATGAATAGTACTCGTAGTATCCAACCCGTACTTAGCATGATATCTCAGTATAAAACTAGTACAAGGAACCTTATTTGCATTAACAACCTTGGCATAGGCCAGCATACGCTCAATGGTCCTAATCCATTACTTTGCTTGAATCAAATTAACTCCGCCAACAAAGGTTGGAAGCTGGAGTTTCCTGAATCTCTCTCTATCACTCTCACTAGTATCCTATCTCTATTGAGGTTGTTGTAGTGGAGGGTGAGGTTGATTTTCTTTCTCAGACATTGCTCCAATATATTATGTATCAAAGAAGCCAACTATTCAACCTGATTACCAACCTGTGAAGAAGATGCACCTCTATCGGTGTTATCTTAACCCCTAGTATTCATGACTAGAAATCCAAAGCCATGATTTTTAAAAATTTTAAGTGAAAATAAAATAAATATTAATTTTTCAAAAAATAAGAAGAAATCAAGTATTGGATAATTTCATTTTAGTCCTCAAATCATTATGAATTCTATAATCATTAAAAACTCTTATTAGTTTTTAATTACATAAGAAAAATACCCTTTAAAGTTGAAGAAAATTTTCAGCAATCTCATTTAGATACTCGTCGAGAAATCATAAATTTTGATAAATTGAGTTCAACTGAAAATTTTATTTCAATGTCCAAAATAATTTATATAAAATCATTTGAAGTTTTTAAGTTCTCAAATTAGTAATAAATAAGGAAAGAAAGTTAACAAAGTATACAAGCTGCACAATAGGGATTCAGAGTAAAAATGCATACATAAGATGCACAACTTATTTATCCATAAAGACAATTACTTCAAATAGTTAAATACCTGAAAGTTAGAGAAGTAAGGGGGTGAGCATTCACATACTCAGTAGAAATTCAATTATATTTTTGAATGGATGTAATTTTCACCAAACTTACATAGTTAATACAATTTTCAAAAACCATTTATAAACGAAGTTTATAAAACGATTATATCTAGAATAATCACACATTCAAAATGAAAACTAGAAACACATGAGTGTACATATCATATATCAACCAATGTAAATAAGTGAGCTCTCATCCTCCCATCACGGCTCTACAATACCCTTTACCAAAGATATCCAGTATCCTGACACTACTCGAAAGTATGTCAGCCAAAAACTTGAGCAGAGGCCTAGGTCTTTCATCTAACATTGTAGCAATTCGCCCAGCGATCTAAACTACTATGATGCAATAATGGAATTTAAGTGTGATTCTATGGTATGTACAACATGTAATATGATATGTAATAATCATGCAAAATATTCACTAAACAATACTTTAAAAATACCACTAGCCATTATTCTGAAATTTACTATAACATGAGCAGTACATCTTTGTATTACTCCATAATGACAATTTAAAAATATGTATAGAACTCTACATAATCCAATCCCAGTTTAAACCAATGTGTTTCAATAATTTATTAATTATCGTAAAATTCACTATCTTTCATAAATAAATTATAATGCAATTATAAATCAAAACAAGTATAAAACTAGATTATTGAATCCATACCTCAATATGGTAACTATACAAATCTAACGATACTCAAAGAAACTCTCGTTGGTCACTTGGGTGTTCGAGCAGACGTTTTGAGATCCCAGTAAACTCACTTCTGGATACCGTTTTAATGTCATAAAATCATATTTGTTTATGATTTTAACTCCTCTAGCACACCGTATAATTTTTACACCCTCAATAACTTTTTTTATAAAAATAATTATAAAAATACCATATTTTAAATTAAAAAAGTTTGCCATATTTGGAAAATACTCACCAGCAGCAAATTATCGTTGATGACCTATTGGAAACAAATGGCGAGCTCGAGAGAAGACCTTATGTGCCATGGTGAGTGAGGCAGATGTGGGACGATCAGTATTTGGCTAGAAAACACCACGATGGGCGTTGTATTCGGTAGCTTCCAACTCTGACGTCCAAGCTCGGATGGAGGCGAGACCACCGATGTTGGCTTCGTCGATGTCTGCAAAGAAGCATGGATCAGTGCGTCTAGGTGTTGGACAAGTGGTGCAACGATGGTGTGGATTGGCAGAGCTTCGACTACATGGAAGCTTTTCTCAGGTTTGACGACGAAGAAGGGGGACTTTAGGGAAAAATTTAAAGAAGTTCAGGGGCATTGTTGATAATGGGACACATGGCAGCCCATAGTTTGACCGAAAATCTTTTAAAAAATTTAAGTTTGGCCACAACTTTTAAAAGATTCTTTCGATTTTATCTCAGATGCACCTAGTCTTGATTGAGTTTAAGTTCAAGTCAGATATTTTTTATTTAATACTAAAAACTTTAATATTACAAGATTGCCATTAGCTAAAAAATTTATTTCTATATCCCTTAAGCAAATCAAATTTAAACTAGTAGTTACCATACTAATGTCTTGAAACCTAGAATCTATAATTTTAATTATAGCCAATAATTATCTCTAATAAATATAGAAAGTAATTATAAAATTGTAATAGATATTAAATAAATAATCAACATTATAGAGGAGTGAGACTCTCTTTCCTTCCCGATGTATATAAGCAGTTTTCAAAATCGTTTTAAAACACAACCTTTGATACCAACTATAACATCTCCCAATTTTACTAACACATGTAGGCGATATTTGTATAAATGTTTAGTGAATTTGGAAGACGTTACTCAACTCATACTAATAAAATAACAGGTAATTAAAACTTTTGCAAGAAAATTGAAACTTTTTAAAAGTTTCTCGAAATAAAAGGGAAAAACTTCACCGGTAATCATAGTATAATGTATACGTATATATACACTCACAAAGTGAACTTCTCATATAACTTATATAATATACACACACATACAACAAGTATAAAATTGCTTATCAGGAAACTGTGTCAAAATGTTCATATACATAAGCCCTAGTCAGAAAGTCACACTCTTCCTCTAAACTCATATATCAACAATATCATTAGCAATGTGAGAATACGTACGAGGATAGAACTCTACAAGTAACGAGTACAAATATAATATACATATACCAAAGAATAGACATTTGTATGATTGAGATTCACGTGTATATTGTATTTATAGTCAATTGTTTTGAGAAAATTTTTGATTATTTCTGAAACAATCTTTTACTACGAAAATCATTTTAAAAACTAACAATGTATATGATAGCGGTTATATGAGTGTATAGTATTAATTATCTGTATGCATGAGTAGGTATTGTATTATTTTTTTTATATATATTTGATGATGAATGGGTAAGTTATCATATGATGGATGTATAGTTGGTACTTAGTCGTTTATTATATGGTTCCTTAGATTTTAATTTTTTACAATTTATTTTGATTAGATCAAATATGTAAATCATAATTTTGGGTATAGACTTTTTTGTATGTTTCTTTCTTTTTCTTTGTAATGTACAAAGAAGATGATGAAGATGTTTTTACTTGAAGCTATCCCGACATCCCAAAGAACTCAAAAAAGGAATTTTTTTTAATATAATATATATATATATATATATTAATATATCATTTTATTAAATAGTTTAGTAATATATATAAATTAATATATTATATATATGCACGACTTACTTTTAAAAAATATAATATATGTATTTATATATATATATTTTTAACATAGGAGAAAAAAAAAGGGCCCAGGTCATAATCATATGGGTCAGGCTGGTTTTGTAAAGTATTTACAGAAATATAATCTTTTTCAAATTTGATTTGTAAATATACCAAAAGAAGAAAGAAGACCCAAGAAGACTAGCGGACTACTTTCGGACTTGCGTGTTTTTTATTCTTTATAATTTTATTATTTTATTGGGTTGTAATTTTCTAAGAGACCCAGTCAAATATCATTATTATTTTATTTTATTGTTATATTATATGTAATATGTATAATATGACCATGTATTAATAGTATCTTGACCATAAAACAGTAGTTAATAAATAAAAGAAAATCTAAGATATTTTGATGTTTAATTTATTAATTGAGAATGTCTCAATTCAATTAATAATTATGTGACTTATCCTACAATGACACCTAATTAGAGAAAATTAAATTATCGTGGAATTAGTAATTAAGTTTATGTGTTTACTTACTAGCATCATGCGTCACATTTACTATTTCGAATTCTTTGTGATATTTATTTTTAAATATATTGAATGTTATTTTATTTATTTAATTTTAGCAAATATGTCAACTTTGAATCTCATTCTCGTTTTACTCGCAAATGAAAAATTAACTAGAAAACATTTTATCAAGTGGAAAAGTAATATGAATATTGTGCTTGTTAATGAAGACTACAAGTTTGTGTTTACGAAGGAATTTCCTCCATAACTTGCTGCTACTGATATTTGCGCTGCACGAGAAAGCTATGAAAAATGGACTCATGCTAATAATAAAGCTTGCTGCTACTTGTTAGCAGGAATGACCGACGTGCTCAAATCTAAGCACAAAAAGATGGAGATTGCTTATGAGATAATAGAGTACCTCCAGGCCATGTTTAGGCAACAATCTAATCAATTTCGCCATGATGTCATTAAAAAGTGATGAGGACATGACAAGCACAAATGCATGGAGTGCGGATCCTATTCAAGTTCTCATTGGTCCACTTACAAGAGCACGTGCAAAGAGATTCAAAAATGCATTAAGTGGGCTGATTCAAGACATTAGGGCTCAGGCATGCACGTAGAGGCCCATTGATGGAGATGAACGGATTCCTAAGCCCATAACAAGCTTAATTCAAGTGCAAGAAAGTCACTTGGATTGATATTTCGATGGGCTTTATGTTAGGTTTGCCTAGGTCTAAACGGGATAGAGATTCAATTTTTGTGGTGGTAGATAGATTTTCTAAGATGACACATTTTATTCCATGTCACAAAACTGATGATGCTTCCCATGTTGCTGATTTGTTCTTTAGAAAAATTATAAGATTGCATGGCATGCCTAGAATAATTGTTTCTCATTGAGATGCTAAGTTCTTGAGTTACTTCTGGAAGACTTTATGGGCTAAGTTAGGAACTAAGTTGTTGTTTTTAGCTACTTGTCATCCTCAAACCGATGGCCAAACTGAAGTAGTTAATAGGATTTTGTCTACTTTGTTGAGGGCTATTATTAAATAGAATATCAAAATTTGGGAGGAGTATTTACCACATGTTGAGTTTGCTTATAATCGTTCTGTTCATTCTGCTATTAAATTTTCACCATTTGAAATTGTTTATGGTTTACTCCTTTGGATTTATCACCATTACCTTTGTCTGAGCGTGTGAATTTAGATAGGAAAAGAAAAGCTGAACTTGTAAAGCAGATTCATGAGAAAGCAAAAGTCAACATCGAACGACGAACAGAGCAATATGCCAAGCAAGGAAATAAAGGCCGAAAATAGGTGGTCTTTGAACATGGTGACTGGGTTTGGTTGCACGTGGGAAAGGAGCAGTTTTTGACTTAAAGGAATTCCAAGCTGCAACCTAGAGGAGATTGGCCTTTCTAAGTTTTGGAACGGATTAACGACAATGCAAATAAGCTTGACTTGCCTGGTGGGTATAATGTCAGTGCAATTTTCAATGTTTCTAATTTGAGTCCTTTTGTTGCAGGTGATGAACTTGATTTGAGGACAAATCCTTTTCAAGAGGAGGGGAATGATGAGGACATGACAAGCACGAATGCATGGAGTGCGGATCCTATTCAAGTTCCCATTGGTCCACTTACAAGAGCATATGTGACCATTGGTCCACTTACAAGAGCATGTGCAAAGAGATTCAAAAATGTATTAAGTGGGCTGATTCCAGATATTAGGGCTCAGGCATGCACGTGGAGGCCAATTGATGGAGATGAACGGATTCCTAAGCCCATAACAAGCTTAATTCAAGTGCAAGAAAGTTAATTGGCGCATAAAAATCTGATTTGTAAAGACTTGGACACCAAGTCCTAGTTTACAATCCTATTTTCGTTATTTTAGGTGCAAATTGGTAGTTACCCAAAACGATTTACTTACTTATTTCTATTTGTTTAGTAACATGTAATAGGCTAAAAATTAAGAGAATAAAATCAGATTGATACCCTTTAATTGAGGCCGAATTTAGGTAGTTATTAGACGGATAGTTTCCAACTTTCCTTTTCTGGTTTGAATAAGTTACCTTAGGAATTTTAGGGTCTTTTTAGGATTAAAATTTCGTGGCCTAGTCCTATATATTGTACACTTTTCATTCAATAAGATCAGATTACAATTCATTAAAATTTGAGAGCAATTTCTCTTTGGTTCTTTGAGAACTTATTCGAACTTATCAGATTTTTCTGTGACGTTCATCCCTTGACTTATCAATCGAGTTCTTCATCCTTAATTGTAGCGTCTTCCTTATACCAAGGTTCATATCTCTTTATAAGTGTTGGGTCAAGGCTTTCCATTCGAATCTGATTGTAGAACGGTCCTAGGCATCCTTTGTATTTCGGGTTTCGTCACAAGTTGGCGGGGTTCGTATCATTCAAGCATTATCCTCAAATGTTCGGCATAATCTTCTTTAGTCTTGGAATACCCCAGAATATCGTCAATAAAAACAATCACAAAATGATCTAAGTACAACCTGAAAATCTGATTCATGAGGTCCATAAAAGCTGCAGATGCATTCGTCAAACCAAAAGATATTACCAGAAACTCAAAGTGACCGTAACGAGTCCCGAATGTTGTTTTTGGTATATACTCCTCTATTATCTTTAACTGGTGATAATCTGACCTCAAGTCAATCTTTGAGAAGAATCTTGAACCACTAAGTTGATCAAACAGCTCGACAATCCTTAACAAAGTATACTTGTTCTTTATTGTCAACTGGTTTAATTTCCTATAGTCCACACAAAGCCTTAAAAAGTACCGTTAGCTTTCTTGGCAAACAAAATAAGATCACCACAAGGAGAAGTATTACTCCGAATGAAACTCTTGGATATCAAATCATCCAATTGTTCTATCAATTTGTTCATCTCTATAGGAGCTATGTGGTAGGCTGGAATAGAAACTGGTTGAGTCCCAGGAACAAGGTCAATATAGAACTCGATCTCCCTATCTAGTTGTAGCCCTGGCAAATCCTCTGGAAATACCTCTGGATATTTGCTTACCACTGGTATCCGTAGGTCTTGATCATTAGTTTTTATCTCGCAATCAATGGCAAATAAGTTCTCATAATACTCAAGTTTCTTCCTACTATCCAAACAGGCTTTCAGTTTAGAACTTGGTATCAATGAATTCATTCGAGTTTGACATATCATGGGTTATCCATTGCTAGAAAAAGAGTCACTCATTTATTATAACAATCGAAAATAGCTCGATACTTGGATAATTGATCTATACTGAGTATTATATCATATTGTTTCATTGGCAATACAATTAAATCAACAAGTAATTCTTTACCATCAATCAACATACAACAAGATTTACACACACTAGACACATCAGCTACTCCATCCATAGGTGTTCTCAATGTCAAGACATATTCCAATTCAGAAAATTCTCACCCTGAAAGTTTAATAAGCAATAAGGATATGAATGAATGAGATGCACCAGTATCAAACAAAACATGTGCCTAAGATTGTGAAATAAGAACTATACCGTCAATAACATCTCGGCCAGTGGGTTCATTTGTACCATCGGTTCCAAAAATTACATAAGCTTGGCCAGTGACTTTTTCTTTTCCCCTTATTGCATCTTCCTTGTCCAGGACGACTGTTGCTAGATGCTAGTCCACTACTACCATATCTATGCCCTGCTTGACTCCCTGAAGCCTGAGGATTCTGGAAATTCTGAGTGTAACCCTGGGGGCAGTACTAGTGCTGGTAAGGTGGTGGAGATGAAAAAGCTTAGGAAGCACCTTGAGATAGCTGAGACCTAGCTTGAGGGTTCTAGTAAGGTGCTGAACTAAAATAGCTTCTAGATGGTCCTTCTTGAGAAAGTGGGGATTTCTGTAGACGTTTTGGGCACTCATTCCTCTTAAGGCTCTACTGACCACAGTGATAACATATATAGGGACTGAACCTCTTTTTACCTAATGAACTACTGCTCATATAGCTTTCACTATTTGGGGAACCCTGAGCAAACTATTGTCCTTGGTTCCTCTTGTTCACTTTTTTATCATTGCTTTTATTCTTTCTCGCATTCTGCTCATTTTCTATGGCTTCAGCTTGTTGGGTAGCTAACACTACCTAGAGAGTGTGGCAAATGAGAGAATAGCAATATGGTTGTAGATGTTTCGATTCAGACTATTCTTAAACTTCACAATTTGATAAGTGTCACTCACTGTTGGGCTAAGGATAAGGTTTGCCAATTTTGTAAACTCCATCATGTATTGGTTTACTATTCTATTCCCTTAAGTAAATCTCTTAAAACACCAACCACTTCAGCTTGATGATCATCATTTGCATAATGTACTTTGAAGAGTCTTTCAAATTCTTCCTATGTTATGCCTTCTACATTCTGCATAACCTCAATAGTCTCTCACCAATGAATAGCATTCCTTGTCAAGCGAGATATAGCAAATATAGCCCAAAACTCCCTAGGAGTACCAAGGGTTCGAAAGTATCGTGTCATCTCACATAACCATGTGTTGGCAACTAGTGGGTCTAGGGTTACATCATATTGTCTAAGCTAAAGGCGCATAAATTTCTGAAGATGGTTGGCTTGATCAGGTTGACGCTCTTACAGTGGTTGAGGTTGAGGATGGGGCTGATGATTAGGACCTTGCATCTCAAGGAAAGCATGATGTATTGCTTCGATAAGTTGGTTGAGGTCTTGTGGAACTAGAGGGGCTCAGTACCAAGTTGGCACCTCAGAGCTCTCTTAGGAGGTATTTTTGAAAGTCTGAAATGATATACCAAACTATTAGTGAGGTAATGATGGATATCGTCATAAAAATAATTTAAATCTAGTTTAATGGTGCTATGTTCGAGGTATTTAAGTCTCTGGCTTTGATACCACAATTTCTGTCACAACCCAAACATCAGGGTAGTGGCAGAAGGAGAATTTCACTAGAATTGGAAATTCCTTAAATTATAAAGAAAACGTTTTAAGAGTTTTGAATTTTTAAAACAACATTATAAATAAAAATAATTGGAATTCCAACTAGTAAGCCTAATCCACAGTTCATAGTCACTAATAAATATAGACTCAATAATTTAGAAAAAAAAAACCAAATTCAAATAGTTAATCGAGTATCACCATTCATACCTCAACATCAAGCTAGTATGGCATATATATATATATTTTACAAACATATTCAACATAGTATAATCTATTTATTTAACAAGACTTAAACACAAGTCTTAAATTTACACTCCTAGCATTACCAAGTCACAAACTATAAGTAAAAGATAGCTTCTTAATCCGCTTGTTAGTCGTCAATGTCACACGGGATACCACCTGTGGAAAAAGTAAGGGAGTGAGCATAAATGTAACACCCCCTAGTTTAACCATATTATCATATACAGTCAAACTATGAAGTATTATTCTTTCTTAAACATTATCTTTTGTTTTGATAAAAATGTGGGCAAATTTTTGAACTTTCTAAAACCTTTAAACAAAAGCAACTGCGTGACATATATTGTTAAAAGTGTCTTTAAAAAATGTACAATCAAAAGAGATTTTTACCAGTCTATTTTGCCATCAACAGTAGTATTACATCACACCCAAAATATCGTAATTCAAAAACGTCGCCCACAAGTCATTCTCGTCCACATTTGTATGATCACGACGACAAAAGGCAAGCCAGGCAACCAACTAGTCAATACCAAAATGTGTCTCCTCATTTGCATCACAAGACTAAAATGAGCTAAATCTTAGTAAGTAAAAACTATGCATGCTTATGTATGCTTTAAAATCTCGTAAAGTTCCCAGTGTACCCTCTTCTTTCTTAAACATTTTAGTCCATATATTTTCCTTAAAACTTATTCATAGTTGGGCCCCTTAGTGCATTACTAGTCCCGTAAGTCGATAGGCCGTGACAACATTGGGCGGAAACTCTGGCCAAGAGTAAAAATAAGGTTTTTGAAAACTCCTTTCTTTATCAAAGGGGCATCCCACATTGCGCTAATACTGTCCCGCTTCAACGAGACACATCATAAGATCCGCACGTCTCGCTTCAACGGGAGAGTCTACATCAACAGACTTACCTACCCAGCTCCGACAGACTAGCAATTACTATTAAAACTTATCTTATAAAATTGGTACAACGATACTCACTTTTAAATATTTTGTAATGAAATTCTCAATTTGCATGCAAGACGTGCCATGCATATGCCATTTTGTAACTTTCAAGAATAAGTAAATTTCATATAATGACATCTTCCATGTAATTCTCGTGACGCAGTTGTAAGTCTTTACTTACCTCGTGTCCTGAATAGAAATTGATAGTGGAAAGAGTCAATATCCTCTAGAGATTGGTGTGCTAATTACCTGTCATAAATTACTATTATTCAAGGTGCAAATTTTACAAAAGAATGCATCAAGATAATTGAACAAGACCGAAATCAGAACTTTCACCAATTTAGGAAACTTAATCTTAAAATGACTCAGGAGTGTATAAATTACTTAAAATACTTAACAGCTAATAACTAGCATTGAAAAACTGTTCAAAAGTGGTAAAATACGAATGCTAGTTCATTAGCACAAAATGATCCAAAATGGCACATAATTTTTGTGAAAGCTAGTCCAATTGTCTCTAAATGGTGCCATTTCATTTTAAAAATATTTGGACATCACCTCCCCTACTTTTAGGACATTCCCACATGATTAAAATCATGGTTTTAAACCTGAAATAACAATTAATAATTCAATTCCCACATATACTCATCAAAGAGGATCACTTAGAATGACATAAGCACACTTGAACTCTTTTTTCGGTTTAAACAAAATTTAAAACCACTTTTATACTTGTGTGCCATCATAACCAGCCACCAGATGAGTGTAAGAAATAATAGAATCGATAAAATATACACTCCAAGTTTAAGAAATCAGATTACAAATATAGAACTTAATCTACTACACATGAAAAAAAAAACTTAATTCCATAAATATATAAGGGTTCCTAGGACCATCATTCGTCAAATAATAGCTTAGGTTTAGGAGCTGAAAGAAAGAAAATTCATTACAAATTCAAAATCCTACTTAAACCTTACCTTGACTAGTTTGAGTCTTTGCTAGACTTCTTATCTTCTATCTCCACCAAACTGATTTTCAAGGCTTAGAAATAGGTTTTTGAACTTAAGAGGACCTGGAGAAACCAATATTTAAGTGGGAACAAGTAGAGAATTGAAATTAAAGGACAAGACCTAGAAAGAAGAACTTAGTAGAGCTACCTTGACTAGTTTTGGTCTATCTTGCTTTCTAGAGCTCTAACTTGAGTTCTACCACTTGGAAACTCTTGGAGATGGTTAAGGGAAGTTGAGAGAAGTGTAAAAAAGTATTGGAGAGGCTCATGTCGTGGCTGGAGAGAAAGGGAAAGCAAATGACCAGATTTGACCCAAAATCAACACTTAATGGCTAAGAAAAGGTATAACTTAAATTCTAAGGGGTATTTTGGGTATTTTGCTCATTACTTTCCATGTGTCAAGCTCTGAAACATCCTTAGCATACTCACCACGTTGCTGGTCAATCCTATACACCCAAGTGTAGACCAAAATGGTAAAACCTAGCTTAGAAAATGAAATCTAGTCATACTTTGACTTATGATCTTATATGGTCAATCTTATTGTAATTTGGTGGAACCTAGCACCAAAACCAATCATTAAACATAAAATAAGTCAATTAGACTCCAATTAATAATGCAAACATAGTATTACTTTCATAATTATATTCTTTGTTCTTTTAGCACACCGAGTTCTCTCTCTGAGGGTATTGAACCTTTACACTGCACTGGGACACTTCGACAATCATTAGTGTAATAACATGTATGTAAATGCACATAACATAATGAATGAGTATATTACTATAAAACTACTATTAACGACTTCTAGATGCCTAATATATAATTAGAAAATATTTATTATTGGCTCAATATGCATATGAGAATCTTAGGCACTATAATAAAATTCTCAATAGATTACTTAATTACCCTTCTTAGGAAAGCCTTATTATAATTTTCAAAACATCTACATAGTTAGTAGTATTGAAAAGCATTTTTATAAATATGAAGTGTTCAAAACATAAGTAGAAAACTATTACAGAAAGTCATGCTAAAGACCAAATCAGGAATCAATGTCAAAAATATAGAAAATCATAATAAAACAAGTATAATGCACATCACATAAATCAACACCTCACATCAGCTCTCACCATCTCATCACGACTAGAGCAACCTATAATATATGTGTTGAGTGCTCCTTGCCTGATATCTATCTCTGGAAACTAGATGGACACCCGTGTGTCTAGTCCTACCGAGGCAGAGGGGCATTGAATGCCTACACCTTTCGAGTGGAGATAGTTAGCAAACAAACCCCGCGTGGGTTTACAGGCTCTCACCGATGGCGGGTGTACTAGTCTATCTACTACAACATTGTGATGCCTAAGATGACTCTCATCTATGATCATGTGAAATGTGCAATATGTAGAGTCTCAAACAACCATGTAGTGGTTTAACATTCTAGACGGTGCAATTCACGAGCTATTTTCTCGATTTTCGTGCCATTTCAGAAAATAGTGATACATTATATCGAATTTCATGTCCTGACCTCCCTACGGCCAAATTTGAAGTCAAAACTCAGTTTCGAGCATTAAATGGGCTCAAAAATCTAAAAATTATAAAAATACAACATTTTGAAAATAATTTGAAAAGTGCCACAAATTTCATCCATTTTCCACAAATCTACCACTCTTCATCTTATCTTAAAACATATTTTCATCTCCTAAAGTTTCATGAGCACTGGATGAACATATCAAAAATAATCGCACAAATGACACTTTTTGCGATAATGACATAAAAAGTTTTAGAAGCTTGCTGGAGCTTCTAAGCTGTAAATTGGTGGCAATGGAGGGTCAACCCAGGTTGGAGAAAGCTTAGGGTTCAATTTAGTGCTGGTGGGTGGCAGCTAATGGTGGCGAACGATAGAAAAACAACCACGAAACGTTGAGGCTTAGGCTCGCGCGATGTTTGCAGTAGCTAGGAGGCACGAAGGGCTCCGATGACCAGCGGCGAAGCTGTGTCTGGCTGTGGGGGAGGCACGACGGCTAGAATCCGAGCTTAGATCATCACTGGTAGCAAGTGATGGGTGGCGCATGTAACGTCTCCTAGCTTAACTATACGACTATGTAGGTTAAATTTGGGCCATGACTCTTTTATAAACCATGACTTTAGCTTTACACAAAAATTTGGGCCAATTTAAACTTTTTAAACTCTAAAACAAAAGAACCTGCATGACATTACTTTCTGAAACTATCTTTACAAACTGTACAATCAAAAAGTCCTTATCTATTTATTTTGACATCCGCAGTACTTTTTACATCACACCATAATATCAAAATACAAAGAAAACATCGCCCACAAGTCAAGCTCGTCTATATCTGTATGATCATGGCGACAAGAAAGCGTGCTAGTCAACCTATGACATCCCCTGATCCCACACACACGTATGTAAGGATATTTATATTATTAGTGAAATCGGGAGACGCTACTCGACTTAGAACTGATAAAATATAAGAAAATTTAAAACTTTTAAACTTTCTAGAAGAAAAGGAAAACTCCACTCATAATTATACATGCTCCAATATATACAAATATACACCCTCGCTGTGTGGGCCTCTCATAAAATATACATAATACACACACACACAAAATAACTACAAAATCGTCTATTAGAAAACCACAGCATCAAAAAGCTCATACACACAAGCCGCGGTTGGAAAGTCGGTGCTCCTCCTCCAACTCACATATTATCTGTACCTTCTGCAATGTAAGAATATTAATGAGTATAAAACTCAATAAGTAACATATGCAGATGCAGAGTGCACATGACAGAGAATAGATAATTATATGATTGGGATCCCTGTGTATATTGCATTGCCTGACAAGACCGTGAATTGCATACTGAGCCACTCAGAGAACGTATAACATATCATGAGCTATATGGAGGTCTCGAGCCCTAGAAAATCCCCTCTGTGTACAGCAGAGGTCCACCCCATATTGCCGTCAAAGTGTTCTCGTAGGAACCATAATGTCCCCGAGAGGACCAAAGTGTTCCCGAAGGAACCATATCATATATTTGGGCACTGGCTCGCCATACCCTATTCATCAATACTTGTTAGACAATATAAAGACACCACGTGTTCATGTCTCATCCAAAGTTGAATGACAAATACGTATGTACACATATCCACAGATTCTATATTCATAAATTCCAGAAATTCACAGAATAAAGAATTTCTTATATTGCAGGTGTAACGTTACTTACCTCGAATTTAAGCTTCTAAAATTCTGTTTGTGAAATGCTCATAGCTCAAGGTACAAAGGACGTGTGCCTAACAATTTCCGACCACAAAAATCTTAATTCCTTAAAATCACAATTCAGCATGCTAGTGGAACTAACTCCTATAAAATAACTCCAACAAAATTAAACAAGATACAAACCAATGTCTCTAATTAAAAGCCTTCCCTTTTGAAATTCATATATGATCCAGAAAGTACATAACATTTATTTCAACTATACGATACTAATAGTCAAAACATTAAGCTATTATAAAAGTACTCATTAAATTTTATGATATAAGAATACTATGTGTAATTTTTTTGTTTTCTACTAACATTCCTATATATATAACTATTAACAATGCAATAAATGGTGGAGATAACTTAGCTCAAATAACAAGAATCTAATCAATAAGGAAATCGAGAATCACCTAACTTTTTCCACTAATATATATATATATATATATTAACAAAGCAACAACAGAAGGATATGACTTAGTTTAAATAACACGAATCTAATTAATAAAGAAATTGATCAAGACCTAGCCTTTTCCCCTAAAAACATGAATATCAAAGGTGAAGCGTAATCAAATAAGCATATATGTATATTTATTACTACCATAAACTACTATCTCTACAATTAAATTCTTTGCTGGTAAAGATATATATACAACTATCGGAAAGCATCAACCAGATTTTAGAACATATAAGGTCAAATAAATATATAAATCTTTATGACAGGAAAAGAAAATTCTCAACATAACAAAACTTGGGTAGAGAGTAACGAAATAGAGATCAATCTTGATAAACAAAAGTGGAGACCAACCTTGATAAACGAAATTGGAGATGATAATACCTATTACTACTCAGTGATGAAATGGAGAGGTAAAGTTTATCATGAAACTAGTGAAGTGTTAAGTACTGGTAAAG
>JXTB01000426.1:279080-289080 GCA_002914805.1 Parasponia andersonii
GCATTTCACTGCAAGATTACTTAGAGAATTACGATCAATAAGTTACTAAATTAATATTACAAAATATAAATAGTATGCACACATGAAATAAATTTCTAAAACAAGCACCATATTATCTAAATAGGTAAGATGGATATATAAAAATGCTATGCATGATATTATTATTGGCTCTTTTAAATTTGGGTGTTGTTTAGGAATTCAGGATATCACAATCCCCCCTTCTAATAAAAATTTCGTCCTCGAAATTTGCTTACCAAATAATTCTGGATATTGACTTTTCATTTCATCTTCTCATTCCCATGTAGCCTCCTTAATCGAATGGTTTCGCCACAAAACCTTTACTAAAGGAATCTTTTTGTTTCTTAATTCTTTCTCCCTTCTGTTTAAAATTTGAACTGGATGTTCCTCATAGGTTAATTTTGGATTTAGTTCAAGCGGTTCCTAGCTAAAAAGATAAGATGGGTCTGATACATACTTTCTTAATATAGAAACATGGAAGACGTTATGTACACCTGATAACTCTGGGGGTGATGCAAGCCTATAAGCGACATTCCCTACTTTCTTGAGGATCTCATAAGGACCTATGAATCTAGGATTTAACTTCCCTTTCTTTCCAAATCTCATAACACCTTTCATAGGGGTAACCTTGAGAAATACCTTGTCACTAACAAAAAAATATAACGGTCGACGTTCTGGATCTGCATAAAATTTCTGTCTACTTTGAGCTGCTGTCATACATTTTCTAATTTTTTCAACTGCCTCAGCTGTATCTCTAACAATATCGGGACCCAAATAACATCGTTCTCCAACCTCATCCCAGTGAATAGGAGATTTGCACTTTCTTCCATACAATATCTCATAAGGTGCAACACCAATCGTCGCTTGAAAGTTGTTATTATAGGAGAACTCAATCAGTGGTAGGAAATAGTTCCATGACACTTGAAAATCCATGACACAAGCTCTCAGCATATCTTCTAAGATCTGAATAGTCCTCTCAGCTTAACCATCTGTCTGAGGATGGAATGCAGTACTAAATTTCAGTTTAGTTCCCAAAGCTCATTGTACACTCTCCCAGAATTTTGAAGTAAATCTAGCGTCTCTATCTGAGACTATGGAAACTGGAATCCCATGAAGTCTAACAATCTCCTTAATGTATAATGCCGCAAGTTTATCCATGGAGTAGGTCATAGAAATTGGAATAAAATGAGCTACCTTAGTGTGTCTGTCGACTATAACCCAAACTGCATCCTGACAAGATACTGTCTTTGGTAACCCAACTACAAAATCCATGGCGATCTCCTCCCATTTCCACTCAAGTAATGGAAGTGGTTGCAGCTCTCCTACTGGTCTTTTATGCTCAACCTTAATCTACTGACATGTTAGATAGTGTTCGACAAACTTGAAAATATCCCTCTTCATTCCTGTCCACCAGTAAAGACTCTTCAAATCGTTATACATTTTAGTAGTACCTGGGTGGACTGAATATGGAGTATTGTGTGCTTCTACTAGAATTTCTTCCTTGATATTTCTGTCATCTGGTACGCACAGTCTACCTTGAAATCTGATAACTCCTTCAGCAGAATTAGTGAAATCTGACTTTTTCCCTGACTCTATTAATTCCTTATATCCAATTAACTCAGGATCTTCCTTCTGGCCTTGTTTAATTCTATCTAACAAGGTAGATTGTAAAGTCATAGCAGATAATTTCTCAGTAATTAATTCGATACCAGTTCTGCATAAATCCTCTGGCAAAGGTTTCTCTAATTCATGTAAAGCTACCAAACTACCAGATGATTTTCTGCTGAGTGCATCCGTCACAATATTAGCTTTTCTTGGATGATAACTGATGTCGCAATCATAGTCTTTTACCAATTCTAGCCAACGTCTTTGCCTCATATTCAATTCCTTCTGAGTGAACAAATACTTCAAACTTTTATGATCGATAAAAATTTCACAATGAATACATAACAGATAATGTCGCCAAATCTTCAATGCAAACACCACTGTTGCTAATTCTAAATCATGAGTAGGATAGTTGCATTCATAATCCTTTAGCTGTCTTGAAGCATAAGCAATAACTTTTCCACTTTGCATGAGAACGCATCCCAGACCTTGTTTCGAAGCATCACTGTATATAACAAATCCCTTAGTACCTAAAGGTATGGTCAGGATCGGTGCTGAAATTAATCTCTGCTTCAATTCTTGAAAACTCCTTTGACACTCCTCTGTCCATATGAACTTATTGCTCTTCCTGGTCAACTGTGTAAGTGGCATAGCTATCTTAGAAAATCCCTCAACAAACCTTCTGTAATAACCAGCCAAACCCAGAAAACTTCTGACCTCAGTAACATTGGTAGGTCTAGACCAATTATTGATTGCCTCAACCTTGGTAGGGTCAACAGAAATCCCATCCTGAGAAACGACGTGACCAAGGAATGACACTTTTTCTAACCAGAACTCACATTTCTTGAATTTAGCATATAATTCCTTCTCTTTCAATATCTGAAGAATGATTCTCAAATGTTCTTTATGCTCTTCTCTAGATCGTGAGTATACTAAAATGTCATCGATGAATAGAATAACAAACTTATCTAGAAATTCCTTAAATATCCTTTTCATAAAGTCCATAAACGCTGCTGGAGCATTGGTCAGACCAAATAGCATTACCAAAAATTCATAATGACCATAACGAGTCCTAAAAGTAGTCTTCGGAATATTTTCCTCCTTGACTCTTAACTGATGGTAACCAGATCTCAAATCAATCTTTGAAAACATAGAAACACCCTATAGTTGATCAAAAAAATCATCGATGCGAGGTAAGGGATACTTATTTTTAATTGTCACTTTGTTAAGTTCTCTGTAGTCAATACACAATCGCATAGTGCCATCTTTCTTTTTCACAAACGACACTGGTGTACCCCACGGTGAAAAACTAGGATATACAAATCCTTTGTCTAGCAATTCTTGTAACTGAGTCTTTAGTTTCTTTAATTCTACTAGGGCCATTCTATAGGGTGTTTTAGAAATAGGCGCAGTACCTGGTACCAAATCAATAGCAAAATCAATCTCTTTTACTGGTGGCAAACCTAGTAAATCTTCCTGAAACACTTCCAGAAAATCTTGCACAACTGGCACATCTTCTGGCCTCAACTTCTGCTCAACAGATGTATCAACAATACTAGCCAAATACCCTGTACCACCTTTCCCTAACAATTTATGAGCTTTCATGGATGAGATCAAAGGAAACTTGGTTTTATACTGAGTACCCATAAGTGTGAACTGATCAGCATTAGGAGGATGAAATGTCACCATTTTGTTCTTACAATCAATCTTAGCAAAATACTTTGACAGCCAATCCATACCGAAAATGATTTCATAGTTATCAATGTCAAGCACAATTAGGTCTGCAAATAACTCTCTATCATCAATTATCACAGGACAAGCTTTCAAAATTTTGTCTGAATACATAACCTCTCCAGAGGGAAGTGTGGTACCAAATGGAGTACTCATTTGATCAATTGGACGACCCAATCTCCTCACAAATATTAATTATGCATGTGAATGCGTGGATCCTGAATCTATTAATGCATGAGCTATGATGCCAAAAATAAATATCTCACCTGTGATAACAGCTGGGTCTGCCTCAGTCTCGTCTCCAACAACTGTCTCAGCCATAGCATACAGCTTTCCACTAGGTTTCTTCTGATCATTTTTCATTTCAGGGCAATTCTTAATAAAATGACCACTTTTACCACGTTTGTAGCATAATCCTGCACCCTTATGAAACTCCCCAGAATGATTCTTTCCACATGATGGGCAAGGTGATATAGTGGTAGTTGTAGTCCACTGGTCAGTCTTGGGATGCTTACCCTGATCAGGTCGGGTCTGTTGAGTTGGAGCTCCCTTCTTTTTCATATCCTGAGGATGTTGAACCTGAATCTGTCCTCCTTTGTTTCCTAGAAAACCAGGTCTGAAACCCCTTTGCATTTCTCGGGCCTATTTCTCTCTCCTAATCTTTTCCTCATCCAAAATATCTTTTTCTGCTTGCTCAGCATCTAATGCCCATTTGCAATCTGAGCAAATGGTACACCTCGAATTCCACCTGATTTCAAATCCCTGACAATAGTCTTCCTCTGCCTTTGCATAAACTGATCTACCTTGAGCTCATTGGTGGCAACCCTATGAGGTGCATATCGTGATAACTCGTCGAACTTTCGGATATATTCAGCAATAGACATCTCTCCTTGCTTCAGATTGGCAAACTCAACCCTTCTACAAGCTCTCATAGCATCTGTAAAATATTTTCCATAAAATAATTCTCTTAACATTTCCCAAGTCATAGTAGTGACATCATGAATAGTACTCATAGTATCCCACCAGTATTCAGCATGATGTCTCAGCATAAAACTAGCACAAAGAACTTTATCTGCATCAGGGACCTTGACATAAGTCAGCATCCGCTCAATGGTCCTGATCCACTGCTCAGCTTCTATTGGATCAATCCCACCATTAAAAGTCAGAGGCGGGAGTTTCCGAAATCTTTCTCCAGCACTTTCACCAGCATCCTGCCTCTGTTGAAGTGGCAGAGGTGGAGGGTTAGGTTGATTCTCTTGTCTCATACGCTGCTCCAATATGTTTTGTATCAAACAAGCTAGCTGTTCAACCTGATTACCACTCTGTGAAGAAGACGCACCCTGTCGATATTATCTTGACCTCGAGTGATCACCATACTGATATCCTGACACCCAGAATCAATCGCTCCAATTATAGCCAATAATATTCATTACCAGGATATGAATGCAATTTAAAAAATTTATAACAGATATCAAAATGCAAATCAAAACTTACAGAGGAGTGAAGCTTCCTTTCCTTCCCGACGTGTGTAAATAAACGGTATTCAGAATCATTTTAAAACATAAGCTCTGATACCAACTGTGACATCCCCCGATCCCACACACATGTACGTAAGGAAATTTGTATAAATATTTAGTAAAATCGGGAGATGCTACTCGACTTAGAACTGATAAAATATGAGAAAATTTAAAACTTTTAAACTTTCTAGAAGAAAAGGAAAACTCCACTCATAATTATACATGCTCCAATATATACATATATACACCCTCGCTGTGTGGGCCTCTCATAAAATATACATAATACACACACACACAAAATAACTACAAAATCGTCTATCAGAAAACCACAGCGTCAAAATGCTCATAAACACACGCCGCGGTTGGAAAGTCGGTGCTCCTCCTCTAACTCACATATTATCTGTACCTTCTGCAATGTAAGAATATTAATGAGTATAAAACTCAATAAGTAACATATGTAGATGCAGTGTACATGATAGAGAATAGATAATTATATGATTGGGATCCCTATGTATATTGCATTGCTTGACAAGACCGTGAATTGCATACTGAGCCACTCAGAGAACGTATAACATATCATAAGCTATATGGAGGTCTCGAGCCCTAGAAAATCCCCTCGGTGTACAGCAGAGGTCCACCCCATACCGCTGTCAAAGTGTTCCTGTAGGAACCATAATGTCCCCGAGAGGACCATAGTGTTCCTGAAGGAACCATATCATATATTTGGGCGCTAGCCCGCCACACTATTCATCAATACTTGTCAGATAATATAAGTATACCACGTGTTCATATCTCTTGCAAAGTTGAATGACAAATACGTATGTACACATATCCACAGATTCTATATCCATAAATTCCAGAAATTCACATAATAAAGAATTTCTTACATTGCAGGTGTAATGTTACTTACCTCGAATTTAAGCTTCTAAATTTCTGTTTGTGAAATGCTCATAGCTCAAGGTACAAAGGACGTGTGCCTAACAATTTCCGACCACAAAAATCTTAATTCCTTAAAATCACAATTCAACATGCTAGTGGAACTAACTCCTATAAAATAACTCCAACAAAATTAAACAAGACACAAACCAATGTCTCTAATTAAAAGCCTTCCCTTTTTGAAATTCATATATGATCCAGAAAGTATATAACATTTATTTCAACTATACGATACTAATAGTCAAAATATTAAGCTATTATAAAAGTACTCAATAAATTTTATGATATAAGAATACTATGTGTAACTTTTTTGTTTTCTACTTACATTCCTATATATATAACTATTAACATTGCAATAAATGGTGGAAATAACTTAGCTCAAATAACAAGAATCTAATCAATAAGGAAATCGAACATCACCTAACTTTTTCCACTAATATATATATATATATATATATATATATATATATATATTAACAAAGCAACAACAAAAGGATATGACTTAGTTCAAATAACATGATTCTAATTAATAAAGAAATTGATCAACACCTAGCCTTTTCCACTAAAAACACGAATATCAAAGGTGAAGTGTAATCAAATAAGCATATATATATATTTATTACTACCATAAACTACTATCTCTACAATTAAATTCTTTGCTGGTAAAGATATATATACAACTATCGGAAAGCATCAACCAGATTTTAGAACATATAAGGTCAAATAAATATATAAATCTTTATGACANATGATAATACCTATTACTACTCAGTGATGAAATGGAGAGGTAAAGTTTATCATGAAACTAGTGAAGTGTTAAGTACTGGTAAAGGTTTGCCGACATACCAAGTCGGCTCCAGTCCAAATGTTTATCTCTTTTTTTTTTTAATATATATATATTAAGCTAGTATAAAATAGTTACTTGAATCTTCTTATTTTTGTATAAGTCAGATGCATAATTTATAGAAATTAATACTAAAAATAACATGTTGAGAACAATTATTAATAAAGGAACATTATTTCAAATTAATAACTACACTTTCAAATAAAATTATCCTGACAAACACACAAAACATATGTGAATTTATTAACTAGAAAAATTTAAATATATGTGATTGAATAATTCGAAAACTCTAATCATATTAAAATATAATTATTAGTCCCCTCTAAACACATCAGACTTGTACCAAGGAGCTTATTTTGAGCATTTCACTGTAAGATTACTTAGAGAATTACGATCAATAAGTTACTAAATTAATATTACAAAATATAAATAGTATGCACACATGAAATAAATTTCTAAAACAAGCACCAAATTATCTAAACAGGTAAGATGGATATATAAAAATGCTATGCATGATGTTATTATTGGCTCTTTTAAATTTGGGTGTTGTTTAGGAATTCAGGATATCATATAACCAGCAACTTTATACATCATATATTTCATCACCTGCATCACAGGAACTAAATGAGCTAATGCTCAGTAAGTAAAGATCATGCATGCTCGTGAACATGCTTCATGCATAAACTTCATTGAAATTCCCATTGTACTCAGTCTTCCATAAGTCTTCATTTTGATGCACTTTTCTTAGAAAACATTTCTTTATATGGCTCTTGAGTATACTACAAAGTCGCGGCAGTCGGTAGGCCGTGCCCACCTATACGGGAAGGAAACACATGGCCAATGCAAACCATACCTACCCAACACAGACCGACTAGGTAATGCACCTAATAAATCTCATAGTACAATGCTCAGTCCCGGCAGTTGGTAAGTGATGAGGACATCAAGGCTGTCAAGATTCGTGGTCCAGTACAAGTTCCTGTTGGTCCAGTGATGAGGGCTCGAGCTAAAAGATTCAAAGAAAAGCTGAATAACTTCGTCCGGAGAGTTCTACAACAAGAAGAAAGTGTGTTCACTACTGAGGGTGAACAAAGGTTAGTTTACTCATCCAAGTCGATTCGGGAGAGAACCAATCAGCCATACACGTCCATTGAGCCATTGCATGGCAAACTTACATGTCTAATCCATCATACATGTGCAAGGGGGGGTTATAATCTGATGTAGACTTGTTTTCTTTGTAATTTTATCTTTAGTTTTACGTTTTAATTTCTGAGTGTTTCTAGGGTTATTTTAGGCGTGTTTTTTCTTCATTAAGGGAAGATTAGTAATTTTATAATGAAAACCCTAGAAGTGTGATTCGGCTATATATATGCCGCCTACAACATTATATTGGCAGATTTTCGAAATTAATCAAATGGTGAGAATTTTCTTCTCGAGTGCTTGAAGGGACTTTTCTGAACTTATCAAGGGATTCCTTGTGGCGTTCAAACTGACTTATCAAATGGATCCTCCATCCCTATTTGTGGCATCTTCACTATACCAAAGTTCTTGCTTTACTAAGCAACAGGTCGCGGTTTCTATCAAACTTGAAAGGTCTTGGGGTTGCGTTTTCAGATTTGGTAACGGGTTTCATCACGTTGTTAGCGTGGTTCGTATCAGTTGGTATCAAGAGCCTAGGCTCATCAGGTTTGCCTATCTTTTCTTGTTTTTCCTTGTCGAGTCGTTTGTTTAGGTTTAGGTTCCAATTCGGCCAAAAATCATATTCAGCCAGATTATTTTCTTTCTTTTTTAGTGTTTTTTTTATTAAGTCTTGATTTCGGGTTGTGTCCTTATTTTGGGTTCCTCTTTGAATACGTTTGCATGCATTAGAGTTTAAAAACAAAAACACAAAATTCTGATCTTTGCTTTCCAAGTTTTTCAGATATGTTGTTATTCGTTTCTTGTTACCCGTTTCTTTAAGTTACCTTTTTTCTTTAAGTTACCGATTCTCTTGTGCACTTCATTTCTGCAACATCAAAGAAAGAAAAGAAAAGGGAAAGGAAAGAAAACGGAAAAGAGGAAAAATCAAGAGGATCCAAAAAAAAAAAGAAGTACCAGACACCTTCTTAAATTTTTTTTGTTTCAATCTTGTTTCTTATGTCCTAAAACCCCTTATTACCAGAACCCCACACTTGAGTGCCAAAATTCATCAAAATTCGTGACAAATCTGATTTGTTTGGTTTGTTCTTGTCTTGATTTGCTACTTGAATCCTTTATATTAGTTCTTGATTAGTTTTGAAAGAACTCAAAGAAGAATACGAGGGGAAAAAGGCAATGTGTGTGAGATCATAAGAGGGTTAAAAGCCAGAACTTGTTGAGCGATACACGAGTGGCATTGAGTGTATCATATTTGAGTGAAACACGTGAGGGAGTATGGTGAGTTCCTTTTCCATATTATTCTAACTTTTTTTTGCAGATTTCTATCATGTCTAAAAATCAAGAGAAAAACATGAACGAAGAGGTTCAACAACAAGCTATTCTGGACCTACAAATGCAAGCATTAATAGGAGAGATGAGGCAGATGATGAGGGCAGAATTAGAACAAATACATGAAAGGTTGGATAGGGGGGAGGAACACAATAGAGGCAGCCACCGAGGAGGGATAGGGTGCACCGAAGAGAAGTTGAGGAGGTGGATGAAGATGAAGGAGAAGGTGTAGAAGAGGAGTATGATAGAATGTCAATGGGCAGCCATAGGAGATATGGTAGGGATAGAGAAGCTAGGAATCGGGTAGATAACAACTTAGGAAATATAAAGATGAGAATTCCCATTTTTCAAGGAAGAAGTGATCCCGAAACATATCTCGAGTGGGAAAAGAAGATGGAGTTGGTTTTCGATTGTCATTATTATTCTGAAATAAAGAAGGTAAAACTTGCTGCAATCGAATTCACTGACAATGCTATTGTGTGGTGGGATCAGTTTTGCATTAATAGGAGGCGAAATGGAGAACGTCCTATAGATACTTGGGATGAGATGAAGAGAGTGATGAGACGACGATTTGCGCCAAGTCACTACTATTGGGATCTATACTTAAAGCTTCAAGGTCTCCATCAAGGTAACCGTAGTGTTGATGAGTATTATAAGAAAATGGAGATGGCTATGATTAGAGCCAATGTGGAGGAGAATCGAGAAGCGACAATGGCCAGATTTTTGAATGGTTTAAACCGAGAGATTGCTAACATGATTGAGATACACCATTATGTAGAGCTGGAAGATTTGGTGCATATAGCAATCAAGGCAGAGAGGCAACTCAAGAGGGGTGGTACACGGCCAAGACCCACCCCACAAACTTCTAGTGCAGCACCTTGGAGGT
>JXTB01000426.1:314106-319106 GCA_002914805.1 Parasponia andersonii
ATTCATGAATGTATTCTTTGTTCTTTTCACATACCAAGCTCTCTTTCTCTGAGGGTACTGAGCCTTTATACTGCATGGGAACACTTCGATAACCATTAGTATAATAATATATATTAAAAGCATTTAACGATCAAAATGAGCAATTCATTATAAAATTGACACTAGTTTCATGATATGTTTATTATGTAATATGAACATGTTTATTATTGGCTTATTATGTATATGAGAAACTTGGGCATCACAGCGCAAGAGGAAGAACGAAGAAGAAGAAGAAGAAAAAGAAGAAGGATGTGTGGGAGAAAAGAGATAGAGAGTTTGGAGTTATATTTGTAATTTTTAAAACATATTGGTAGTGGGACATGTGGCATCACCTGATTAGACCAAAAATCTTTTCAAAATTCCATTTTGACCACAAATTTTAAAAAAGATTATTTCACTTTAATCCCTCCTTATTTATTTTAAGTCCTTGAATTTTAATTTCTTTTTTACTTTCGCCCAAATATATCTAGACTTTATTTTATCTAGGTTCAACACCAATAATTTAATTTAAAATATTTTCAAATTTCTACTTAATTAAATCTGAAAATAAAAATTACTAAAATGCCCATGAACCAAAATTACTTAATTGCCCTTATAAAATTTAGGATTTTACAAAACATCTAATGTTTTATTTATCTTAGTTATTATATCTAATATAATTTTCTAGGTTAATATATTAGTCCAATCTTATTGGCCCTAAATAAATTATTAGATTTTCTAAAAATCTAAATTTATTATTATAGGAATAAGTCTGCTAATCTAAGTAATCTAATTAATAAGGATAGTCTAAATTA
Source organism: Parasponia andersonii (assembly GCA_002914805.1). NCBI lineage: Eukaryota > Viridiplantae > Streptophyta > Magnoliopsida > Rosales > Cannabaceae > Trema > Trema andersonii. The sequence goes on from JXTB01000426.1 coordinate 314,940, forward strand.
AATAAGTGCGATAATACCAAAATTTAAATCACATTTTTTAATTTTTTTATTCTTATTTAATTATTTAATTCAATTAAATTACTCATATTCTAACTGAACTATTTTAGCATGAATATAATATGTGTGCACAACATTCATAAATGATTATAAGTGAGTATAATAAATGACATGTTATAATGCATGGCCATGTTATACATATCACTTATAATATAAAAATAAAATAAAATAATAATGATGTTTGGCCGGATCCCTTAGGAAATTACAATCCAATAAAATAATGAAATTATAAATAGTTAAAGGCATGCAAACTTGAAAGCTGTCTGCTGATCTTCTTGGGCTTATTTTTTTTTTGGTGTTTTTACAAATCATATTTGAAAAAAAGTGGTATTTCTGTAAATAGTTTCATAAAACTATCCTAACCCATATAATATCTAAATAATCATTTTGGCCTTGGGCATGGGCCCATTTGTTTTTTTTTTTTTNGATCTAACCAAAATATATTGCAAAAAATTAAAACCTAAGGAATCATATAATTAACGACCAAATATCAACCGAATTTTTTCAACTCCTATTTTAGCTATGTATTATCACTTTCGCAAAGTCGATCTCCTAACACGACGAAGGTGCGACATCAACCACCATCCCCGCCTGCGTCACCCAGCCGTCTGGAAGAAAGCTTGAAATCGCGGCTAATTTTGGTGATTTCAGCCGCCTCTCACTACTGTCAACCACCACCATTGATTCAGACTTTCTTTCCAAACTAGATTTGATGCATGTTAACAGATTAAAATTTCATTTTTGATAATAAGATAATTTGGATATATCTTTTTTATCAAATTTAACGAATTAAAATTTCACAGTTAGTTATTAAGTTTCTATTTAATATTAAAAATTCGTTATAACATAATAATTAATATATTATTTTAAACTAAAAACAACAGTGTTACTAAATTGTTACTTGTAAGAGTTTTACGGCTAGACAAAGAAGAAAATGACTTATGGCTAGGTGCCGAAATAGGTGTCTTTTGAATTTTATAGTGAACGACACGACACCAGTACATAAGGCCTTTATAAGGCTGAAAATGAGAGGGTTCCGAATACCCAACGGCCACATTTCCTTCTTCATTTCAATTCCTTTCTTTCTCTAGAGTAGAGTAGAATCAAACCGACCCAATGCCAACGGCTCTCTCCAACGGCTCTCTCTAGAACCGTGGCGCTCTCCACCGTAGGGTTTTGGCTCCATTTGAAATCGAATTTCGGGTCTGCTACATTTGAGGGCAATAGACCTGCTACGTTCTCGTCTTTCTCTGCTTCCCAAGTCGATCGAGTTTGCGGTATCCTCATTTCATTCCCATAATGTCAAGAAGAGGGCTAGAATGGAGGGTCTGGGTCTGCACAAGATGGCTTCCTTCTTAATGGGTTTGGTAACCTCAGTCCACTCTCTCTCTCCCTCTCTCTTCTTCCCGATCCCTCTTTTAATTTCCATTCACCCTCTTTTGTTACTAAACCAAACCATCTACAATTACAATTCTATTAATATATTATATTTTTTGATTTGATTTTTTTCCCTATCTTTCTCGGCTTCCAAACAGTTTTTTTTTGGGTATTTTTTGTTGATTTGTATTTGATTTTGATTCTTCTGTAATTTTTGTAGTAATTTTTGTGTTGTTTTTATGATCAGGCTGGAAACTCAGTGCTTTGATTCTCTCTCTCTCTCTATCTCTCTCTCTCTCTCTTTCTATATATGTGTCCATATATATATATATGTATAATATCCACTAGAATTCGATATTTAACTATCTACATTTTGATTGCTTTTTCATTGAAAATGGGGGAAGCTTTGGATATATATATATCTCTATATATTTGTTACACAGGAGAAGGAGAAGGGAGTATAGAGTCATGATTTTGGGGGTTTAAGAGTGTTTATTCAGCTCTGGGAATTAGTGCTTCCCCATCTGAAGACAATATGCGTTACTTTAATGTCATGATCCTTGGCCCCACGCAATCTCCTAGCGAAGGTAAATCTTTATACCTGTTTTATTTGCATTGAATCAGACAATTTGAGAAGAAAATACCAGTGTATTTTTAATAAGAAAATTTGAAAAACCCACCGTGTTTTTTTCTCTTTTTTCCTGTTACTGTTACGTGGTAGATAATTGACACTAATAGTACACAAGCATGTCGTCATGCTACGTATGTGTCTTTGGATTGTTGCTTTACTCTTGGCACAGAGATTATTATGATTGATGTCTCAACTCCTAAAATCTTGAACAAAGAGAAAGGAGACATCTAATTATTATTCACCATGATTGGTGTTTTGGTTTAGACAAAGTTGGTATTTGATTATATAAACGATCAATCTAATATATTTATAATAAAGCAAACTAAAATAAAAAATCGGGATTATTTTTCCTACTTATAAAACTTTGTCATTTGTTAATCAAATTAAGGTAAATTAAGTAGTTTTAGTGTTTAATATCCATATATAAAGTGCGTACTCGTATGCTTCGCAAGTATAATGACTAGTTTATTCAGTGTTATTGCTTCTAAAATGATGAACCTGTTAACTTTCTAGTTAAAAATATTATCTAATATTTTCCTTTTATTTATCAAGCATTGTTGATAGGTGTTAGGTGTATTGTCGAAAGGATAGTTTCTTCCTAGACCTAGTAATTGGAAAAGGTAAATTTCTTGTGTTGTGGAAAACTTTAGTAGCTAATTGCACATTGTTGTGCTACCTTAATGGACTATCACTGCATATCTTAGGTAAACCTTTATGTAATAGGATTGATGGCTCTTTTGGCCAGCGTCAACTTAGCAAGATACTTGACGACTCTGATCTTGATAGCATCATAGACGTGTATGATAATGTCCAAGATTATTAGAAATTATTTTTTCTATTTTAGCATCAGGTAGATTCATTGTTCAACTTTTGTTTCTTTAAACATATAATATCTGCATTTCTACTGGCTCCTCCAATTACAAAGGATGGCATGGTTTTTGTTTGATTACTACTTTCGAATAATCTGTATGCTGCCATATTTGATTTCCTATCTTAGACAGTTTCAGATCCTAGAACAGTTTCACATTGCTTTCTGCTTAAGTGCATAATTTGCCCCCATTATAGCTCTGGTTTCCTGTTCCTGATTATGATCTGGTCACTTACTATTTGTATCTTTTTAATCGTTATCTTCTTTTCAAAACAACTATTCAGATTTGGAAATCATTTCACTCTCTCTACATGAGGTACTTGTTAAATTGTTATCTTGTTAAGTTACTGATTCTTGATCAGTAAAAGTATACAAATATTCCGGTTACACGCTATGTTTCTTTCTCTTTTCAAAATACTCATCTATCTATTAGTTGTATGCAATACTACTAAACACATGTAGAATGCAAAAAATAGAAGGCCTGAAACCAGAAAATTGTTCTGTCTGAGTTGGTACTAAGCTACAAAACAGATGGAAGTTTTTCTTTATATATTGTGGCTAACAAGTTTCACATAATCGAGACTGCTTTTGAATTGAGTCAATCATCACGTTCTTCACTGGGCTGTCTTTTTTTTTTCCCTCATTTTGGATCAGGTTGATTCATATGGTTGTTGGGATACCGGAAGCTTTGCTGAACCAGATGTTTGGAAGTGATAGAGATGTACCTGAGGAGGGAATCAACCTACTCATCAGCAGAAAACTAGCGAAGCTCATGAATGGAGATGTACAATATCTCAAGGAAGTTCGTAAGTTGGCTTTCATCATAACTGTTGAGCTTGTTGCTGCCCATAAGCCAAAGGCCTCAAAATAACTCGATCCAAATCTGCATGGTCTGGAGTATGTTATGTCATTGAAGGGTAGTACTACTACTATCATAAACTTGTTACTTTTCTAGGCCACTCATCAATATATCTAGCAGCATGTATGATACGAACCCCGACAACGATGTGACGCAACCCGTTACCAAATCTGGAAATACAACCCCAAGATCTTTCAAGTTTGATGGAAAACCGTGACGCGTTGCTTAGCAAAGCAAGAATCTTGGTATGGTAAAGATGCCACAAACTGGATGGAGAATTCGTTTGATAAGTCGGATTGAATGCCACAAGGAAGCCCTTGATGAGTTCAGAAAAGTCCCTTCAAGAACTCTAGAAGAAAACTCTCTATCTTTTCA
>JXTB01000426.1:324106-326424 GCA_002914805.1 Parasponia andersonii
TTTTTAGACATGATAGAAATCTGCAAAACAAAGTTAGATTGATATGGAAAAGGACCTCGCCATACTCCCTCACATGTTTCACTCGATATGATACACTCAATGCCACTCTGTTTTCGCTCAACAAGTTCTGGCTTTTACCCTCTTATGATCTCACACACACTGCCTTTTTCCACTCTTATTCTTCTTTGAGTTATTTCAAAACTAATCAAGAACTAATATAAAGGATTCAAGTAGCCAATCAACACAAGAACAAACCAAACAAATCAGATTTTTTCATGGATTTTGATGAATTTTGGCACTCAAGTGTGGGGTTTTGGTAAAAAGGGGCTTTAGGGCATAAGGAACGAGATTGAAACACAAAAATTGAAGAAGGGTTCTATTTTTTTTTTTTTTTTCGGACCCTCTTGTTTTCTCCTCTCTTCCTTTTCTTTCCTTTAAAGTTGCAGAAACGTGTAAAGAGCAAAAGAGAATCGGAACTTAAGGACAATAGATAACTAGAAACCAATAACAACAGATCTAGAAAACTTAGAAAGCAAAGATTACGATTCTGTTTTTTTTTTTTTTTTTTTTAAACTGTAATGGATGCAAACATATTCAAACTTGATGAACCTAGGCTCTGATACCAACTGATACGAACCTCGCCAACGATGTGACGAAACCTGTTGGCAAATCTGGAAACACAACCCCAAGACCTTTCGAGTTTGATGGAAAACCACGACCCGTTGCTTAGTAAAGCAAGAACCTTGGTATGGTGAAGATGCCACAAATAGGATAGAGAATCTGTTTGATAAGTCGGATTAAACACCACAAGGAAGCCCTTGATGAGTTCAGAAAAGTCCCTTCAAGAACTCAAGAAGAAAACTCTCTATCTTTTCATTAATATCCAAAATCTATCACCTCCTGATGTAGGTGGCACATATATATAGGTGGCACATATATACCCTGCTAGGGTTTTGAATGCAAAATTACTAATCTGCCCTTAATGAAGAGAAAGAAGAAACAAGCCTAAAATAATCGTAGAAACATTCAGAAATTAAAACACAAAATTAAAGATAAAATTACAAAGAAAGCACATCTACATCAAATTATAATTCCCCCTTGCATAATGGATTAGACTTGCAATGACTCAATGGATGTGTATGGCTAATTAGTTCTCTCCCGGATCGACTTGGATGAGTAGAACCAATCTTTATTCCCCTTCAGTAGTGAACACATTTTTTTCTTGTTGCAGAACTCTCCGAACTAAGTTATTCAGCTCTTCTTTGAATCTTTTAGCTCGAGCTCTCATCACTTGACCAACAGGAACTTGTACTGGAGCACGAGTCTTACCGCCATAATGTCCTCATCAATGTATATTACTAATCAATCGAATTTAGGATGTTCATATATGGCTTGGTTGTGGCTATATTTGTTTTTGCTTTGTCTTGTTTGTGAGGAAATGGGAAATTTATAATTTATACAATGAAAATGCGGCTAGATAATAGTGATAAACTAAGGAATGAGAATATAAAAGGACTTGCATCTTTGAGGATGAGGGATCGAATAACAAAGGTTAGTGTTCAATCTCCCTTTGAGTCAGTAGTGAGGGAGATTGGGGGATCTAGGTCAAAATATTTTGTAAAAGAAGTATGTATAAACTATGGTAGTCACAACTCACCTAGTGCACATTTGATTATATTCCCAGGATCTGATTTCTTTTGCTAGAATTCTAGTTCAGACTGCTCAGTCCATTTGGGAGACATGTATCTTTTATAACTTTTTATTTTTGATTTAGTAATATGAGTGAATAATTAAGATTGTAAATATAAACTAAGACATTGCCACATATAAACTCATGTTATTGAAAGTTGTGCTTGAAGAAGAATTGTCTCGGGGCAGCACTTAAAGAATAAAATTAAACTCACTGCCGGAAACATTTTGTACTTTTCATTGTTTTTGTGGTATTTAGGTGCTTAAAACTTACACCATGTAAAGTCATTGAGTAGCTAGTTATGGATTACAAGTCTGTAATCTATTTTTTTTGAAAAAATAATTGAATTTGATTCTTATTTTTGCTCAAATTTTACTTTATATAAGCCTCTTAACATTTTGAGTTGATTAGAAGCTATTTACTACCAACATTTTTGCACTATGATGCTTTCAGTCTTATGGTTATAGTTTTGTAGGTTCAAATTCTACTGAGTACAAAGAAAAAGAACAATCTTGTTTGCTATGTCCTCTGGTAGGGTGTTCTTTATTGGATTCAAGGTGTGTGCTAGTAAATGATTTTAATAAAAGAGTATTGAACATTAGGAACTCAAATATTGCTCACACTTTTC
>JXTB01000426.1:326556-338573 GCA_002914805.1 Parasponia andersonii
TCGTTGTGACTGTAATTACTATTAGAATTTTGTATTATGGATCGTAAAATTTCTTAGTTGTAGCAGTCGTATTTGAGTTGTGTGGTCTATAATATATGATAAAGTTATTACATGCTTTTTTGGTCCTTTCTTAATTCTTAAAATATTTAATTTGTTTCGTCTTTTTGAGAGTAGATTAACACTGTCTTGACTTTAAAGCCAAGAAACTCTAAAGTTATGTGAAGGATCCAAGACAAGACAAGAGAAACAATTGCATTAGCTGACTAGATCAGTCTAGAGGGGCTCAATTTCTTATAGTCTTGATAGACAACTGAAAATAAGTTACAATCTTCTTATGATCTCATTGTCATTTCAAATAAAGGAGATGTGGATTAATGTCAACCTTTTATCTTTCTAGCTAGCTTTTGTAGCATATGAACACTTCTGTTAATATGACACCATTCAATAAATAGATGGGCACTTGTTACAGTATGTTGTTTTATTATATACATACCCCATTTCAAATGTTCTTGTTTTATAAACTTTTAGGATTCTTAAATTGTTTGAATTGAATTTATAGCTAATTGTATAGTTATAAGACCTCTCTCTTATTTTCCTTTTCTTGTTTAAATGATTCAATATTTTCTGTAGTTCATTTTCTTCAACCTCTCCTTTTCCTTTTCTTGTTTAAACGATCCACCAGTTCCTATAGTTCTTTTTCTTCAATTTGCAGTTTCACTTTATTATTAGTCTTTCATAGGTTTATTTTATGAATTTTTATCAATAGGATTTTATTCTCCTCAATTCAGCAATTTGAACCCATGTTTAGGGATACTTTATCTTTCTCATAAGATGTCTACAATGAACCTTAATCCAACTGAGGGTTATATCATCAAAAGTAATTTGATCATATGGTTGTATGTTTTCTTCGTTTTCCTTTTCATTTCTCTTGCATTTTTTATTTCTTAAATTTTAGGGATTGATTTAGACTGGTAATATGTATAGGAAGGCTAGTAGGTAGATTATGTCTTCGTTTGGTGCGACAGTCAACCTGAGTCTATAAAGACTTCTCTTTTTCACTCCACTCCTGCCTTGGACCAATGCAGTTTTCGGACTCTGTTAGTTCTTTCTCTCTTGTTTTCCTTTTCCTTTTTGACGATGTAACAGATTCTATATTTCTTTGTCTTTAAACTACAGCTTCACTTTGTCATCAGTTTTTCATGGGTTTATTTTTATAATTTTCATCTACATGGCTTTATTTCTCCTCAATTGAGCAATTTGAACCTATGGTTGGAGATACTTTATCTTCTCCATAAGATGTCAACAGTGAACTCAAATCCAACTAAAGGTTAAATCATCAAGAGAAATTTGATTGTGTAGTTATATATTTTCTTTATTTTCTTTGTTTTCAAGCTGCAGCTTCACTTTGCCATCAGTCTTTCATGGGTTTATTTAAAAAATTTTCATCAATAGGGCTTTATCCCTATTCAATTGAGCAATTTGAACCCATAATTGGGGATACTTTATCTTCCTCATAATATATTTACAGTGAATCCTAATCCAACTGAGAGTTATCTCGTCAAAATCATTCTGTTATATGGTTATATATTTTCCTAATTTTCTTTTTTTATTTCTCTTGTATCTGTTATTTCTCAAATTTTACAAATTGATTGTCTTGGGAATGTGTATAGGTAGAATACTAGGAAAATTATGTCATAGTTTGCTTTGATAGCCAATCTGCATCTACGAGAACTTCTATTTTTCACTTTACTCTTGCCTTGGACCAATGTAATTTTGGGATTTCGTTAGTTTCTCTCTTTCTTTCTCCTTTTCTCGTTTAAACATTCTAACAATTTCTATAGTTCCTTGTTTTTATGCTGCAGCTTCACTTTGTAATCAGTATTTCATAGGATTATTTGTAATCAGTATTTCATATGTTTATTTAAAGAATTTTCATCGATAGGGATTTATTCCTATTTAATTGAGCAATTTGATCCCATGATTGGTCCTTGATCTTCCTTATAAGATATCAATAGTGAGCACTAATCCAACAGAGAGTCATCTAATCAAAAGTAATCTGGTTATGTAGTTTTTATCTTTTCTTAATTTTCCTTTATATTTCTCTTGTATTTGTTATTTTATAAATTTTAGGGGTTGATTGTGTCTTGGGAATGTGTATAGGAAGGATACTGGGAAGATTACGTCTTCGTTTGATGCGATAGCCAACTTGCATCTATGAGGACTTCTATTTCTCACTCCAGTCTGGCTTTGGACTAGTGCAAGTTTGGGCTCTCTCTCTCTCTCTCTATCTCTTTCTCTATTTTTAGTTCTCATTTTCCTTTCCTTCTTTAAACGGTCTAATAGTTCTTATAGTTCTTTATTTTTAGGTTGAAACTTCAATTTGTCATTAGTCTTTAATGGGCTTATTTTAAACAATTTTATCAACATGACTTTATCCCTATTCAATTGAGCAATTTGAACCCATGATTGAGAATACTTTATCTTCCCTATAAGATATATACTATAAACCCTGCATTTATGAGAACTTCTATTTCTCACTCTACATTTACCTTCGACCAATGCGTATTTGAGACTATATTACTTTTCCCCTCTCTCTCTTTCTCTCTCATTTTTCTCTTGTTTAAAGTTTTAAGAGTTCGTATGATTCTTTGTTTCATCTTGCAGCTTCAATTTATTAACAGTCTTTCATATGTTTATTTTATGAATTTTCATCAACAGGAATTTATTCCTATTCAATTGAGCAATTTGAACGCATGATTGGTCATACTTGATGCTCCCAATAAGATATCAATAGCGAAGTCTAGTCCAACGGAGAGTAATCTTGTCAAAAGTAATCTAGTTGTGTAGTTTTATGTTTTTTAAACTTTCCTTTATATTTCTCTTGTTTTTGTTATTTTATAAATTTTAGAAATTGATTTTGTGTTGAAAATGTGTATAGGAGGGCTACTAGGAAAATTATGTCTTCATTTGGTGCGACAGCCAATTTGCTTCTACGAGGACTTCTATTTCTCACTCCACTCTGGCCTTGGACTAGTGCAAGTTTGGGACTCTCTCTCTTTAGGACTCTCTCTCTTCATCTGTTTTTTATTCTCGTTTTCCTTTCCTTATTTAAACAATCTCATAGTTCCTATAGTTCTTTATTTTCAAGTTGCAACTTCACTTTGTCATCATTCTTTCATGGGTTTATTTCAAACAATTTTATCAACAGGACTTTATCCCTATTCAATTGAGTGATTTGAACCTATGATTGGGTATACTTTATGTTCCCCATAATAAATCTATTGTAAACCTTAATTCAACTGAGAGTTATCTCATCAAAAACAACCGCCAACATGCATCTATAAGAACTTCTATTTCTCACTTCAAACTTGTCTTGGACTGATGCATATTCGTGATTTTGTTACTTTCCCCCCTCTCTCTCTTTTTCTCTCTCGTTTTTCTCTTGTTTAAATTTTCTAACAGTTTCTTTGATTCTTTATTTACACAATGCAACTTCACTTTCTTAACGGTCTTTCATATGTTTATTTTAAGAATTTTCTTGAACAGAGCTTTATTTCTATTCAATTGAGTAATTTGAATGCGTGATTGGTTATACTTGATCCTCTGCGTAAGATATCAACAGTGAACACTGATCCAGCTGAGAGTCATCTCATCAAAAGCAATCTGGTTATGTAGTTTTATGTATTCTTAATTTTCTTTTTTGTTTCCTTTGTATTTGTTATTTATTAAATTTTAGGGATTGATTGTATTTTGAGAATATGTATAGGAAGGCTACTAAGAAGATCATGTCTCTATTTGGTGCAACGGCCAACCTGTATCTATGAGGACTTCTATTTGATACGACAACCAATCTGCATCTATGAGAACTTTTATTTTTAACTTCAATCTTGCCTTGGACCACTACAATTTTTTGACTTTGTTAGTTTGCTCTCTCTCTCTCTCTCCCTCTCTCTTTCTCTTGCTTTTCATTTTCTTGTTTAAGAGTTCTTATAGTTTTTTGTTTAAGCTTCACTATGTCATCAGTTTATGCTTATTTTAAAAATTTTTATCATCAAGGCTTTATTCTTATTTAATTGAGCAATTTGAAGCTATGACTGAGGATATTTATCTTCTCCATAAGATATCAATAGTAACCTGTAGTCCAACTGAGAGTTATCTCGTCAAAAGCAATCTGGTTGTGTAGTTATATATTTTCTTAATTTTCTTTTTTATTTCTCCTATATTTAATATTTATTAAATTTTAGGAATTGAATGTGTCTTGGGAATGTGTATAGGAAGGCTATTCGGAAAATTTTGTCTTCGTTTGGTGCGACAGTCAAATTATATCTACGAGGACTTCTATTTCTCACTCTACACTTGCCTTGAACAAATGCAAGTTTGGGAGTCTGTTACTTTCCTTTCTCTCTCTCTCTCTCTTTCTCTCTCTTTCTCCCTCATTTTCTTTTTCTTGGTTAAACGTTCTAACAGTTCCTATGATTCTTAGTTTTCATGTTGTTTCTTCACTTTGTTAACAGTCTTTCATATGTTTATTTTAAGAATTTTCGTCAATAGATTTTTATTCCTATTCAATTGAGCAACTTGAACGCATGATTGGTCATACTTAGTCCTCCCCATAAGATATCAATAGTAAATAGTAATCCAATGGAGAGTCATCTCGTCAAAAGTAATCTAGTTGTTAGTAATATGTTTTCATAATTTTCTTTTTTATTTCTCTTGTATTCATTGTTTCATAAATTTTAAGGATTGATTTTGTCTTGCGAAGACTACTAGGAAGATTATGTTTTTGTTTAGTGCGATAGCTAACATGCATCTATGAGAAGTTCTATTTTTTTACTTCACTTTTGCCTTGGACCATTGCAATTTTAGGACTTTGTTTGTTACCTCTCTCTCTACCTATTTTTCTCTCTGTTAGCTTCAGCAACAGGGCTTTATTTACAATCAATTGAGCAATTTGAACCCTTAATGATACTTTATCTTCCTAATGCGATGTGAATAGTGAATCATAATCCAACTGAGAATTATCTCGTCAAAAGCACTGGTTGTGTAGTTATATATATTTTTTTAATTTTCCTTTTTATTTCTCCTGTATTTGTTATTTATTAAATTTTAGGGATTGAATCTGTCTTGGGAATTTGTCTAGGATGGTTACTAGGAAGATTATGTCTTCGTTTGATATGAAAGCCAACTTGCATCTACGCGAACTTCTATTTCTCTCTACACTTGCCTTTGACTAATGCAATTTTAGGACTCTGATACTTTCCTATCTCTCTCTCTCTCTCTCTCTCTCTCTCTCTCTCTCTCTCTTCTTTCTATTTCTCTATTGTTTTCCTCTTCTTGTTTAAATGTTCTAATAGATCCTATGGTTCTTTATTTTCATGTTACAACTTCACTTTGTTATTAGTCTTTCATATGCTTTTTTTAATAATTTTCATTAACAAGGCTTTATTCCCTTTTAATTGAGTAATTTGAACCCATAATTGGGGATACTTTATCTTCCCAATATGATATCAATAGTGAATCCTTTTCCAATGGAGAGTCATCTTGTCAAAAGCAATATAGTTGTGTAGTTTTATGTTTTCTTAATTTTTCTTTTTATTTCTCTTGTATTAATTATTTCTTAAATTTTAGGTCTTGATTGTCTCTTGGGAATGTGTGTAGGAATGCTAATAGGAATATTATGTCTTTGTTTGATGTGATAGCCAACTTGCATCTACGAGGACTTTTATTTCTTACTCCACTCTGGCCTTGGACCAATGCAAGTTTATGACTTTCTTTCTCGTCTTCTTTTTCTTGTTTAAACATTCTAATAATTCTTATAGTTCTTTGTTTTCAAGTTGTTGCTTCACTTTGTCATCAGCCTTTAATGGGTTTATTTTATAAATTTTCATCGACAAGATTTTATCCCTATTTAATTGAGCAATTTGAAGTTATGATTGGGGATACTTTTTCTTCTGTATAAGATATCTACAATGAATCCCAAATCCAACTGAGAGTTATCTTGCATAAGCAATCTACTTTTGTGGTTGTATGTTTTCTTAATTGTTCTTTTTATTTTTGTTGTATTTGTTATGTCTTAAACTTTAGGGATTGATTATGTCTTGGGAATGTGTATGAGAAAATTACTAGGAAGATTATGGCTTCACATGATATGACAACCAATATACATCTACGAGAACTTCTATTTTCAACTTCGCTATTGCCTTGAACTAATGCAATTTTGTGACTTTGTTAGTTTCCTCTCTCTCTCTCTCTCTTTCTTTTTTTTTTTCTCTCTCTCTCTCTCTCGTTTACCTTTTCTTATTTAAGCTTTCAAATAATTCCTATAGTTCTTTATTTTCTTGCTGTAGTCTTACTTTGTCATCAGTTTTTTATATGTTTATTCCTATTCAATTGAGCAATTTGAACCCATGGCTGACGATGCTTTATTTTCTCCATAGGATATCAACAATGAACTCTAATCCAACTGAGAGTTATCTTGTCAAAAGTAATTAGGTTGTGTAGTTAAATGTTTTTCTTAATTTTACTTTTTACTTCTCCTATATTTGTTAATTATTAAATTTTAGGAATTGAATGTGTCTTAAGAATGTATATAGAAAGACTACTAGGAAGATTATGCCTTCGTTTAGTGCGAGTGTCAACTTGCATCTACTAGGATTTCTATTTCTCACTCCACCCTTGCCTTGGACCAATGCAGGTTTAGGACTCTGTTACTTTCCTCTCTCGCTCTCTCTTTCTTTCTGTCTCGATTTCCTTTTCTTGTTGAAGCATTCTAACAGTTCCTGTAGTTCTTTATTTAATGTTGGGGCTTCAAATTTTAATCATTCTTCATGTCTTCATTTGGTACGATAGCTAACCTGCATCTATGAGTACTTCTGTATCTCATTTCACTCTTCGCTTTGACCGATACATGTTTAGGACTCTGTTAGTTTCCTCTTTTTCCCGTTCTCTGTCTCTCTCTTTTTTGTTTTCCGTTTCTTGTTTAAACGTTCTAATAGTTCCTATAGTTCATTATTTTCAAGCTATAGGTTCACTTTTTTTATCAGTCTTTTGTATGTTTATTTTAAAACTTTGAATCCAACTAAAAGTTATCTCGTCAAAAGCAATCTAATTGAGTAGTTATCTATTTTCACTATTTTCCTTTTTATTTCACTTGTATTTATTATTTTTTTAATTTTAAGGATTGATTGTGCCTTGGGAATGTGTATAGGAAGGCTACAAGATAGATTATGTCTTCATTTAGCACGACAACCAACCTGCATCCACAAAGACTTCTCATTTTCACTCTAGTCTTGTATTAGACTAATGAAATTTTGGGACTCTGTTAGTTTCTCCTCTCTTTTTCTCTTTTTCTCTCCCACTCGTTTTTCTTTTCTTGTTTAAACTTCTAATAGTTCCTATAATTATTTGTTTACAAACTACAGCATCACTTTTCCATCAGTCTTCCATGACTTTTTTTTAAGAATTTTCATCAACAGAGCTTTATTCCTACTCAATTGGGCAATTTGAACCCACGATTGAGGATACTTTATCATCTCCATATGCTATTTATAGTGAACCCTAATCTAATTGAAGGTTATCTCGTCAAAAACAATCTGTTCGTATAGCTATATGTTTTTTTAATTTTAATTTTATTTCTCTTGTATTTGTTATTTCTTAATTTTAAGGACTAATTGTCTCTTGGGAACATATATAAAAAGGCTACTAAGAAGATTATATCTTTGTTTGGTGTGACGGCCAACCCGCATCTTCGAGGACTTTTATTTTTCACTTCACTCTTGCCTTGGACCATTGCAATTTTGGGACTTTGTTAGTTCCCTTACTCTCTGTCTTTCTCTCTCGTTTTCTTTTTCTTATTTAAACATTCTAATAGTTCCGATAGTTCTTTGTTATAAAGCTATAACTTCACTTTGTCATCAGTCTTTCATATGTTTATTTAAAAATTTTTCAACACTAGGACTTTATTCCTATTCAATTGAACAATTTGAACCCATGATTGGGAATACTTTATCTTCCTGATATGTTATCTATAGTATACACTAATCGAACTGAGAGTTATCTCATCAAAAGCAATCTGGTTGTGTGGTTATATGTTTTCTTAATTTTCCTTTTTATTTCTCTTATTTTCAGTATTTCTTAAATTTTAGGGATTGATTGTCTTAGAAATGTATATTGGAAAACTACTAAGAAGATTACGTCTTTGTTTGGTATGATAGCCGACATGCATCTATAAGAACTTCTATTTTTCACTTCACTCTTGCCTTGGACTATTGCAATTTTAGGACTCTGTTAGTTTCCTCTCTCTCTTTCTCTCTTGTTTTCCTTGTTTATGCTTTCTAACAGTTCCTGTTGTTCTTATTTTCATCCTGCAACTTCACTTCATCGTTAGTTTTTCATATGTTTATTTTAAGAATTTTAATCAACAAATGTATGGAGCAGGGAGTAGTACAAAAATGTACAAAGCAGGGAGTAGTGTGAGCTTCTATCAATATCTCCTTTTTAATTGATCTATTTGGCACACACAGTCTAATTCTGTATTTGATTACACTATCACTTGAAATCTGGAAGGTCACCTCTTTCTAAACTCTATCTTAGTCTTCAAACTTGTCAGATAATGATACGAACCTCGCCAATGATGTGACGAAACCCGTTACCAAATCTAGAAACACAACCCCAAGATCTTTCAAGTTTGATGGAAAACTGCGACTCATTTCTTAGCAAAGCAAGAACCTTGGTATGGTGAAGACGCCACAAACGGGATGGAGAATCCGTTTGATAAGTCGGATTGAACGCCACAAGGAAGCCCTTGATGAGTTCAGAAAAGTCCCTTCAAGAACGTAAGAAGAAAACTCCCTATCTTTCATTAATATCCAAAATCTTGTACCTCCTGATGTAGGTGACACATATATATAGGCGGCACATATATACCGTACTAGGGTTTTGAATGTAAAATTACTAATCCACCCTTAATGAAGAGAAAGAAGAAACAAGCCTAAAATAACCCTAGAAACACTCAGAAATTAAAACACAAAATTAAAGATAAAATTACAAAGAAAGTACGTCTACATCAAATTATAATTCCCCCTTGTATGATGGATTAGAATTGCATTGGCTCAATGGATGTTATGGCTGATTAGTTCTCTCCCGGTTCGACTTGGATGAGTAGAACCAATCTTTGTTCACCTTCAGTAGTGAACACATTTTCTTCTTATTGTAGAACTCTCCGGACTAAGTTATTCAGCTCTTCTTTGAATCTTTTAGCTCGAGCCCTTGTCGCTGGACCAACAGGAACTTGTATTGGATCACGAGTCTTGACTGCCATGATGTCCTCATCAGATAAGGATATGTATTCTGGCTTTGCTTAATTATCTCAAAAATTGTAGGTTAAAAGGTCTACTAATTTCTCTATTAAACCAGTAGGCACAATCACTAATTCCAATGGATGCAAATCCATCAAAAGATGTTTCTGATTAACATACTTTAGTAACATAACTGCTAATGACTTTCTACTTAGAGCATCTGCACTACATTAGCTTTTCCTAAATGATAGTTAATATCACAATCATAGTCTTTCACTAGTTCAAGCTATCTTCTCTGTCTTATATTCAGTTCCTTCTGAGTAAAAAAATACTTGAGGCTTTTATGGTCTGTGTAGATTTGACATCTTTCTCCATAAAGATAATGCCTCCAAATCTTTAGTGCAAAAACTACTGCAACTAGCTCCAAATCATTAGTAGGATATTTTTTTTCATATTCTTTCAATTAACTAGAAGCATAAGCTATAACCTTACCATTTTGCCTCAGAACATAGCCTAAAGCATTTTCTGAAGCATCACTATACAAAACAAATCCTCCTAATCAATTTGGTATAGAAGGTATAGGAGTTATGACCAAACGATGCTTTAACTCCTGAAAACTCTTTTCATAATCATCATCCTAATGAAATTTCACATTCTTTCTAGTCAATTGAGTCAATGGAAAAGCCAACTTAGAAAATCCTTCTACGAACCCTCTATAGTAACCAGCCAATCCTCAGAAACTACGAATCTCTGAAATATTTGTAGGTCTTGAACAATTACTTACAGCTTCAACCTTCGCTGGGTCCATAGAAATACCATTTTCAAACACTACATGACTAAGGAAGATAACTTTCTTTAACCAAAACTCACACTTTTTAAACTTTACATACAACTGGTTTTCTTTCAAGATCCTCAAAACTGTTATAAAATGCTCCACGTGCTCCTCCCTTGAGCGTGATTAGATCAAAATATCATCAACGAACACTATAACAAAACTATCCAAGAAATTCGTGAATACTTTGTTTATTAGGTCTATAAAAGCAATTAAGGCATTAGTTGAACTAAAGGGCATCACTAAAAACTCATAGTACCCGTATCTCATTCTAAAAGTTATCTTAGGAATATCTCCTTCCTTAATCTTCAGTTGGTGGTATCCCGATCCTAAATGAATCTTGGAAAATACTCAAGCACCTGTATCTAATCAAACAAATCATCAATTCTAGGAAGATGATTCTTATTCTTGATTGTAACCTAATTTAGTTCTTTATAATTGTAACACTCCCTAGTTTAACCATATTGTCATATACAGTCAAACTATGAAGTATTATTCTTTCTTAAACATTATCTTTTGTTTTGATAAAAAGGTGGGCAATTTTTTTTGAACTTTCTAGAACTTTAGGATAAAAGCAACTGCATGACATTTCTTGTTAAAAGTGTCTTTACAAAATGTACAATCAAAAGTGGTTTTCACCAGTCGATTTTGCCACCAGCAGTAATATTTACATTACACCAAAATATCTCAAAATAAAAAATGTCGCCCACAGGTCAAGCTCGTCTATATTTGTAGATCACAGTGACAAAAGGCAAGCCATGCAACCAGCTAGTTAACACCAAAATGTGCCTCCTTATCTACATCACAAGACAAAAATGCGCTAAAGCACAGTAAGTAAAAACTATGCATGCTTATGTATGCTTTAAAATCTTGCAAAGTTCCCATTGTACCCTTTTCTTTCTTAAACATTTTAGTTCATGTATTTTCCTTAAAACTTATTCATAATTGGGCCCCTTAGAGAATTGCTAGTATAACAACCCCCGATTCCACACACGTATGTAAGGGTATTTGTATAAATATTTAGTGAAATCGGGAGACGTTACTCGACTTAGAACTGATAAAATCGGAGAAAATTAAAACTTTTTAGAAGGAAAAAGGAAATTTTCACTCATAATTATCCATACTCTAATGTATACATATATACACCCTTGGTAAGTGGGCCTCTCATGAAGGTTACATAATGTACACACACAAAATAGGTACAAAATCGTCTATCAGAAACCACAGCGTCAAAATGCTCATATACACAAGCCGCGGTCAGAAAGTCTGCGCTCCTCCTCTAACTCATATATCATCCGTACCTTCTGCAATGTAAGAATATTAATGAGTATAAAACTCAGTAAGTAACGTATGCAGATGCAGAGTATATATAACAGGAAACAAATGGTCATATGGTTGGGATCCCTGTGTATATTGTATTGCCTGATAAGACCGTGAATTGCATACTGAGCCACTCAGAGAACGTATAACATATCATGAGCAATATGGAGGTCTCGAGCCCCAAAAATCCCCTCTGTGTATAGCAGAGGTCCTCCCTATACCGCCGTCAGAGGGTTTCCGAAGGAACCATAGTGTCCCCAAAAGGACCAGAGTGTTCCCGAAGGAACCATATCACATATTTGGGAGCTGGCCCGCTACACCTTATTCACCAATACTCGTCGGGCAATACAAATACACCACGTGTAACGCCCTCTTGATCCTCCTACTACTAGTGGAAATTTATTAACTTTTTATTTACAAGGCGTTACTTTTGGAAGATAATCCTATAATTATTTTTCCAAAATACGGGCCAATTCAAACTTTTTATTTTCTTTAAACCTCTATGGATAGGTGACTTTACTTCCATACATAATCAGTATATACATATATTACCCAATGAAACATATTAA
>JXTB01000426.1:340849-354130 GCA_002914805.1 Parasponia andersonii
TCAGTGATAAGGTGTGTGGAAGACCTGATATCAATTTTATTACTAGAATGATTACTATAATGTAAAATGCTTAAAGAAAGCAACCACAAGCATAAATCACAACTTTCACAAAATTAGGAAATCTAATCACAAAATAAACCGAAATGGAACATACTTTCATAAAAACTAGTCCATTTGCTTCTAAATAGTAGCATTTGGTTTTTAAAATATTTGGACAGCACCTCCCCTATTTTTAGGACATTCCCACATGATTAAAATCATGGTTTAAGATCTGCAATAACAATTCACAAGCCAATTCCCACATATACACCTCAAAGAGGATCATTTATAACAACCTAGGTGCACTTGAATTCTTTTCGGATTAAACAAAGTTTAAAACCACTTTTACACTTGTATATCATCATAACCAGCTAGTAAATAGGTGTAATCTACATAAAAGGATCAATGTCTTACACATTCCAAGTAATGAAATCAAATTACAAGTGTAGACAACTTATTCCAACAATGAAAACACTTGAATCCACAAATAGCAAACTTTGGGGCTTTCTGTCTAACTTTAATCCTCCACTTAAATTCTACGTTTCCAACCATATATAAGGTTTTCTAGGACCTTTATGCATCAAATAAAAGCTTTGATTTAAGGGCTAATGCAATAGAAATAAATTACCAATTCCAAATTCCATAAAATCCTCACCTTGACTAGTTTGAACCTTTGTTGAAGCTCTTGCCTTCTTCTTCCACAAAACTGATTTTTATGGCTTAGAAATTGATCTTAGGACTCAAGAGGACCTAGAGGAATCATTATTTAAGTGGTATCAAGTGGATAATTGAATTAATAAAACAAAACCTAGGAAGGAGAATTAGTAGAATTATCTTGACTAGTTTGGACCTATCTTGCTTTCTTGAGCTCTAAATTGAGTTTTACTACTTGGAAACTCTTGGAAATGGTTAATAGGAGCTGAGAGAAGTCTAAAAATTAGTGGGAGAGTTTCAGGTCTTGGCTGGAGAGAAAGGAGAAGAAAGTGACCAGATTTGGTCCAAAAGTGATACTTAATAGCTATGAAATGGCATAACTTAAGTTCTAAGGGGTATTTTGGGAATGTTGCACCTTACTTTCCATGTGTCCAGCTCTAAAACATCCTTAGCATACTCACCACGTTGCTGGTCTATCCTATACACCCAAGTGTAGACCAAAATGGTGAAACCTAGCTTAAGAGGTGAAAACTAGTCATACTTTGACCTATAATTCCATATGGCCAATCTTATTGTAATCTAGTGAAACCTAGCCCCATAACCAATCATTAAACATAAAAATAAATCAATTAGACTCCAATTAATAATGCAAATAAAGTATCAATGCCTAATTATTAGAGTGCACAAAAAAGACATTACGCGATTAAGCTTAATCTAAGCTCGCTTAGTGTAATTAAACACAGTTCAGTACAGTAACTGCCTCCTCGTGCTTACCTGAAACCAAAATTTTGGAAAATGCTAGAAATGGTTTCTATACATTAAATAAAAGCTATTTGAAGTTTTAAACGCACAGTCAATTTGGCTCCGAAAAGCGTGAAAAATACATTTTACCGAAAAACTACTATTTGACCAAGTTATCAACAGATATGATTTTAATGCATGTTCGTACAGTATTATTATTCATAAATGTATTCTTTGTCCCTTTCACACACCAAGCTCTCTCTCTCTGAGGGTACTAAGCCTTTACACTGCATGGGAGCCCTTCCACAAATATTAGTACAATAATACAGATCATTTAACAATCAGAACGGGTAATTTACCATGAAATTGATACTAGTTGCTTGATATGTCTATTATGCAATATGAATATGTTTATTATTGGCTTATTATGTATGTGAGAATCTTGGGCATCACAATCCTTCCCCCCTTATTAAATTTCGTCCTCGAAATTTGCTTGCCTAAATAATTCTGGATGTTGACTTCTCATTTCATCTTCTCTTTCCCATGTAGCCTCCTCAACAGAATTGTTTCGCCATAGAACTTTCACCAAAGGAATCTTTTTATTTCTCAATTCTTTCTTCTTTCTGTCTAGAATCTGAACATGACATTCCTCATAGTTTAATTTTGGATCTAGTTCAAGTGGCTCCTGGTTAAGAACATGGGATGGATCTGATACACACTTTCTCAGCATAGAAACATGGAAGGCGTTGTGTACACCTGATAATACTGGGGGTAGGGCAAGCCTATAAGTGACAATCCCAACTTTCTCAAGGATCTCATAAGGACCTATAAATCTTGGGCTCAACTTTCCTTTCTTTCCAAATCTCATTAAACCTTTCATAGGGGCTACTTTGAGAAATACTTTATCACCAACAGAAAAGTGTAAGGGTCGGCGTTCTAGATCTGCATAAAACTTCTGTCTACTTTGAGCTGCTGTTATACGTTTTCTGATTTTTTCTACTGCCTCAGCTGTATCTCTAACAATATTAGGACCCAAATAACGTCGCTCTCCGACCTCATCCCAGTGAACTGGAGATCTACATTTTCTGCCATACAACATCTCATATGGTGCAACACCAATCGTTGCTTGAAAGCTGTTATTATAGGAGAACTCAATTAGTGGTAGGTAATGGTTCCATGACTCTTGGAAATCCATAACACAAGCTCTGAGCATATCTTCTAATATCTGAATAGTCCTCTCAGCCTGACCATCGGTCTGAGGATGGAATACAGTCCTAAATTTCAATTTAGTACCCAAAGCTCATTGTGTACTCTCCCAGAATTTTGAGGTAAATCTGGCATCTATATCTGAGATTATGGAAACTGGAATCCCATGAAGCCTAACAATCTCCTTAATGTACAATGCTGCAAGTTTATCCATGGAGTAAGTCATAGAAATTGGAATATAATGAGCTACCTTAGTGTGTCTATCAACTATGACCCAGACTGCATCTTGTCGAGATACTGTCTTCGGTAACCCAATTACAAAATCCATGGCGATCTCCTCCCACTTCCACTCAGGTAACGGTAGTGGTTGCAACTCTCCTGCTAGTCTCTTGTGCTCAGGCTTTATCTGCTGACATGTTAAGCAATGTTCCACAAATTTGAAAATATCCTTTTTCATTCCTGCCTACCAGTAAAGAATCTTCAAATCATTGTACATTTTAGTAGTACCTGGATGGACTGAATATGGAGTATTGTGTGCTTCTACTAGAATTTCTTCCTTGATATTTTTGTCATCTGGTATGCACAGTCTACCTTGAAATCTGATAACTCCTTTAGCAGAAAAAGTGAAATCTGACTTTTTCCCTGACTCTATTAATTCTTTGTATCCAATTAACTCAGGATCTTCCTTCTGGCCTTGTTTAATTCTATCTTACAAGGTAGATTGTAAAGTCATAGCAGATAATTTCCCAGTAATTAATTCGATACCAGATCTGCATAAATCCTCTCGCAAAGGTTTCTCTAATTCATGTAAAGCTACCAAACTACCAAATGATTTTCTGCTGAGTGCATCCACCACAACATTGGCTTTTCCTGGACGATAACTGATGTCACAATCATAGTCTTTTACCAATTCTAGCCAACGTCTTTGTCTCATGTTCAGTTCTTTCTGAGTGAACAAATACTTCAAACTTTTGTGATCAGTAAAGATTTCACAATGTACACCATACAGATAATGTTGCCAAATCTTCAATGCAAATACCACTGCTGCCAGTTCTAAATCATGAGTAGGGTAGTTATGTTCATAATCCTTTAGCTATCTTGAAGCATAAGCATTAACTTTTCCACTTTGCATGAGAATGCATCCCAGATCTTGTTTCGAAGCATCACTATATATAACAAATCCCTTAGTGCCTAAAGGTATGGTCAAGATTGGTGCAGAAATTAATCTCTGCTTCAATTCTTGAAAACTCCTTTGACACTCCTTTGTCCATATGAACTTATTGCTCTTCCTGGTCAACTGTGTAAGTGGCATAGCTATCTTAGAAAATCCCTCAACAAACCTTCTGTAATAACCAGCCAAACCCAGAAAACTTCTGACCTCAATAACATTGGTAGGTCTAGACCAATTATTAACTGCTTCAACCTTGGTAGGGTCAACAGAAATCCCATCCTGAGAAACAATGTGACCAAGGAACAACACTTTTTCTAACCAAAACTCCCATTTCTTGAAACTAGCATATAACTCCTTCTCTTTCAATATCTGAAGGGTAGTTCTCAAATGTTCTATATGCTCTTCTCTAGATCGTGAGTATACTAAAATGTCGTCGATGAACACAATAACAAATTTTCTCAACGAATTCCTTAAATATTTTGTTCATTAGGTCCATAAACGCTGGTGGAGCATTGGTCAGGCCAAATGGCATTACCAAAAATTCATAATGGCCATGACGAGTCCTAAAAGCAGTCTTCAGAATATCTTCTTCTCTGACTCTTAATTGATGGTAACCAGACCTCAAATCAATCTTAGAAAATACAGAAGCACCCTGTAATTGATCAAACAAATCATCGATACGAGGTAAGGGATACTTATTTTTAATAGTCACTTTGTTAAGTTATCTGTAGTCAATACACAATCGCATAGTGCCATCTTTCTTTTTTCACAAACAACACTGGTGCACCCCACGGTGAAAAACTGGGACGTACGAATCCTTTGTCTAGCAATTCTTGTAACTGAGTCTTTAGCTCCTTTAATTCTATTGGGGCCATTCTATAGGGTGTTTTAGAAATAGGCGCAGTACTTGGTACTAAATCAATAGCAAAATCAATCTCTCTTACTGGTGGCAAACCTGGTAAATCTTTTTGAAACACTTCTAGAAAATCTTGCACAACTGGCACATCTTCTGGCCTCAACTTTTGCTCCACAGATGTATCAACAATAGTGGCCAAATACCCTGTACCACCTTTCCCTAACAATTTACGAGCTTTCATGGCTGAGATCAAAGGAAACTTGGTTTTATACTGAGTACCCATAAGTGTGAACTGATCAGCATTAGGAGGATGAAATGTCACTACTTTCTTCTTACAGTCAATCTTAGCAAAATACTTTGACAGCCAATCCATACCCAAAATGATTTCATAGTCATCCATATCAAGCACAATTAGGTCTGCAAATAACTCTCTATCATCAATCATCACAGGACAAGCTTTCAAAATTTTGTCTGAATACATAACCTCTCCAGAGGGAAGTGTGGTACCGAATGGAGTACTCATTTGATCAATTGGACAACTCAATCTCCTCACAAATGTTAATGATGCATGTGAATGCGTGGATCCTGAATCTATTAATGCATGAGCTATGATGCAAAAAATAAATATCTCACCTGTGATAATAGATGGGTCTGCCTGAGTTTCGTCTCCAACATCTGTTTTAGCCATAGCATACAGCCTTCCACTAGATTTCTTCCGATCATTTTTCATTTCAGGGCAATTCTTAATAAAATGACCACTTTCACTACATTTGTAGCATAACCCTGCAACCTTACGACATTCTCGAGAATGATTCTTTCCACATGAAGGGCAAGGTGGTATAGTAGTAGTTGTAGTCCACTGGTCAGTCTTGGGATGCTTACCCTAATCAGGTCGGGTCTGTTGAGTTGGAGCTCCCTTCCTTTTTATATCCTGAGGACGTTGGACTTGAGTCTGTCCTCCTCTATTTCCTTGAAAACCAGGTTTGAAACTTCTTTGCATTTCTCTAGCCAGTCTTTCTCTCCTAATCTTTTCCTCATTCAAAACATCTTTCTCTGCTTGCTCAGCATCTAATGCCCTGTCAGCAATGTGAGCAAATGGTACACCTCGAATGCCACCTGATTTCAAATCCCTAACGATAGTCTTCCTTAGGCCTTGCATAAATTGATCTATCTTGAGCTCATTGGTGGCAACCATATGAGGTGCATATCATGATAACTCGTCGAACTTGCAGATATATTCCGCAACAGACATCTTTCCCTATTTCAGATTGGTAAATTCTACCCTTCTGCTGGCTCTCATGGCATCAGTAAAATACTTTCCATAGAATAACTCTCTAAATCGTTCCCAAGTCATAGTAGTAACATTATGAATAGTGCTCATCGTATCCCACCAGTATTCAGCATGATGTCTCAGCATAAAACTAGCACAAGGAACTTTATTTGCATCAGGAAACTTGGCGTAAGCCAGCATACGCTCAGTGGTCCTAATCCACTGCTCTGCTAGTACCGGATCAACCCTGCCATTAAAGGTTGGAGGCTGTAGTTTCCTGAATCTTTCCCCAGCACTTTCACTAGCATCTTGCTTATGTTGAGGTGGGGGTAGTGGAGGGTTAGGTTGATTTTCTTGTCTTATACGTTGCTCCAAAATATTTTGTATCAAAGAAGCCAATTGTTCAACCTGATTACCACCTTGTGAAGAAGATGCACCCCTCTCAAAATTATCTTGACCCCGAGTAGTCACCATACTGATATCCTGACACCCAGATTCCATAGTTCCAATTATAGCAAATAATAATCATCACCATAATATGAATGCAATGAAAAAAAAATTGAACAGATATCAAAATGCATATCAAACACTTACAGAGAAGTGAGGCTTCCTTTCCTTTCTGACGTGTGTATATAAGCCGTCTTCAGAATCATTTTAAAACATAAGCTCTGATACTAACTGTAACATCCCCCGATTCCACACATGTACGTAAGGGTATTTGTATAAATATTTAGTGAAATCGGGAGGCGTTACTCGACTTAGAACTGATAAAATCGGGGAAAATTAAAACTTTTTAGAAGGAAAAAGGAAATTTCCACTCATAATTATACATACTCTAATGTATACATATATACACCCTCGGTAAGTGGGCCTCTCATGAAAGTTACATAATGTACACACACAAAATAAGTACAAAATCGTCTATCAGAATACCACAGCGTCAAAATGCTCATATACACAAGCCGCGGTCAGAAAGTCAGCACTCCTCCTCTAACTCACATATCATCCGTACCTTCTGCAATGTAAGAATATTAATGAGTATAAAACTCAGTAAGTAACGTATGCAGATGCAGAGTACATATAACATGAAACAAATGGTCATATGGTTGGGATCCTTGTGTATATTGTATTGCCTGATAAGACCGTGAATTGCAAACTGAGCCACTCAGAGAATATATAACATATCACGAGCTATATGGAGGTCTCGAGCCCCAAAAATCCCCTCTGTGTACAGCAGAAGTCCTCTCTGTACCGCTGTCAGAGTGTTCCCAAAGGAACCATAGTGTCCCTGAAGGAACTATATCACATATTTGGGAGCTGGCCCGAGTGTTCCCGAAGGAACCAAAGTGTCCTTGAAGGAACCATATCACATATTTGGGAGCTGGCCCGCCACACCATATTCACCAATACTGGTCGGGCAGTACAAATACACCATGTGTTAATGTCTCATGCAAGACTAACTAACAGATACGTACATACACATATCCAAATATTTTACATTCACAGTAAATAAAGAACTTCTTACATTACAGATATAACGTTACTTACCTTATGTCCGACAAAAAAGATAGTGAAAAGGGTCAGTATCCTCAGTGATAAGATGTGTGGAAGACCTGATATCAATTTCATTACTAGAATGATTACTATAATGTAAAATGCTTAAAGAAAGCAACCACAAGCATAAATCACAACTTTCACAAAATCAGGAAATCTAATCACAAAATAAACCGAAATGGCACATTCTTTCATAAAAACTAGTCCATTTGCTTCTAAATAGTACCATTTGGTTTTTAAAATATTTAGACAGCACCTCCCCTAATTTAAGGACATTCCCACATGATTAAGATCATGGTTTAAGATTTGCAATAACAATTCACAAGCCAATTCCTACATATACACCTCAAAGAGGATCATTTATAACAACCTAGGTGCACTTGAATTTTTTTCGGATTAAACAAAATTTAAAACAACTTTTACACTTGTATATCATCATAACCAGCCAGTAAATAGGTGTAATCTACATAAAAGGATCAATGTCTTACACATTCCAAGTAATGAAATCAAATTACAAGTGTAGACAACTTATTCCAACAATGAAAACACTTGAATCCACAAATAGCAAACTTTGGGGCTTTAAGTCTAACTTTAATCCTCCACTTAAATTCTACGTTTCCAACCATATATAAGGTTTTCTAGGGCCTTTATTCATCAAATAAAAGCTTTGATTTAAGGGCTAATGCAATAGAAATAAATTACCAATTCCAAATTCCATAAAAACCTCACCTTGACTAGTTTGAACCTTTGTTGAAGCTCTTGCCTTCTTCTTCCACAAAACTGATTTTTATGGCTTAGAAATTGATATTAGGACTCAAGAGGACCTAGAGGAATCATTATTTAAGTGGTATCAAGTGGAGAATTGAATTAATAAAACAAAACCTAGGAAGGAGAATTAGTAGAATTACCTTGACTAGTTTGGACCTATCTTGCTTTCTTGAGCTCCAAATTGAGTTCTACTACTTGGAAACTCTTAGAAATAGTTAATAGGAGCTGAGAGAAGTCTAAAAATTAGTGGGAGAGTTTCAGGTCGTGGCTGGAGAGAAAAGAGAAGAAAGTGACCAGATTTGGTCCAAAAGTGATACTTAATAACTAAGAAATGGCATAACTTAAGTTCTAAGTGGTATTTTGGGAATTTTGCACCTTACTTTCCATGTGTCCAGCTCTAAAATATCCTTAGCATACTCACCAAATTGCTAGTCTATCCTATACACCCAAGTGTAGACCAAAATTGTGAAACCTAGCTTAAGACATACTTTGACCTATAATTCCATATGGCCAATCTTATTGTAATCTAGTGAAACCTAGACCCATAACCAATCATTAAACATAAAAATAAATCAATTCGACTCCAATTAATAATGAAAATAAAGTATCAATGCCTAATTATTAGAGGGCACAAAAAAGACATTACGCGATTAAGCTTAATCTAAGCTCGCTTAGTGTAATTAAACACAGTTCAGTACAGTAACTGCCTCCTCGTGCTTACCTGAAACCAATATTTTGGAAAATGCTAGAAATGGTTTCTATACATTAAATAAAAGCTATTTGAAGTTTTAAACGCACAGTCAATTTGGCTCCGAAAAGCGTGAAAAATACATTTTANGAATGAGTAATTTACCATGAAATTGATACTAGTTGCTTGATATGTCTATTATGCAATATGAATATGTTTACTATTGGCTTATTATGTATGTGAGAGTCTTGGGTATCGCAGCTAGTCCTGTAAGTCGATAGGCCGTGATAACATTGGGTGGAAACTCTGGCCAAGAGTAAAAATAAGGTGCGACCGTCGTGCGAGGTTTTTGAAAACTCCTTCCCTCATCAAAGGGGCATCCCACACCGTGCTAATATTGTCTCGCTTCAACGAGACACATCATAAGATCTGCAAGTCCTACTTCAACGGGAGAGTCTGCATCAACAGACTTACCTACCCAGCTCCGATAGACTAGCAATTGCCATTAAAACTTATCTTATAAAATTGGTACAACGGTACTCACTTTTAAATATTCTATAATGAAATTCTCAATTTGCATGCAAGACGTGCCATGTATATGCCATTTTGTAACTTTCAAGAATAAGTAAATTTCAAATAATGACATCTTCCATGTAATTCTTATGACGCAGTTGTAAGTCTTTACTTATCTTGTGTCCTGAATAGGAATTGATAGTGGCAAGAGTCAATATTTACTAGAGATTTGTGTGCTAATCACCTGTCATAAATTACTATTATTCTAGATACACATTTTACAAAAAGAATGCATT
Organism: Parasponia andersonii; assembly: GCA_002914805.1. Taxonomy (NCBI): domain Eukaryota; kingdom Viridiplantae; phylum Streptophyta; class Magnoliopsida; order Rosales; family Cannabaceae; genus Trema; species Trema andersonii. The sequence goes on from JXTB01000426.1 coordinate 350,606, forward strand.
AAGATATTTGAACAATACCGAAATCAAAACTTTCACCAATTTAGGAAACTTAATCTTAAAATGACTCAGGAGTATATAAATCACTTAAGGCACTTAGTAGTCAATAAATAGCATTGAAAAACTGTTCAAAAGTATTTAAAATATGAATGCTAGTTCATTAGCACAAAATGATCCAAAATGACACATAATTTTGTAAAAACAAGTCTATTTGCTCCTAAATGGTGCCATTTCATTCTAAAAATATTTGGACTGCTCCTCCCCTATTTTAGGGACATTTCCACATGATTAAAATCATGGTTTTAAACCTGCCATAACAATTAACAATCCAATTCCCACATATACACGTCAAAGAGAATCATTTGGAACAACCTAAGTGCATTTGAATTCCTTTCAATCTTTTACAAAGTTTAAACAACTTTTACACTTGTGTGCCACCATAACCAGCCATCAAATAAGTGTAATAACTAATAGAATCAATAAAATATGTAATATAAGTTTAAGAATTCAGATTACAAATATGGAAAACTTAATCTACCACACATGAAAACACTTAAATCCATAAATAGCAATCTTTGGGGCCTTAGGTTTAACTTTAATCCTCCACCTAAATTTTATGTTTTCAGCGATATATAAGGTTACTAGGATCATTGTTCACCAAATAATTGCTTTTGTTTAAGGGCTAACACAAAAGAAATTAACTATAAGTTCAAAATCATACACAAAGCTCACTTTGAGTAGTTTGAGCTTTTGTTGGATTTCTTGCCTTCTACCTCCACCAAACTGATTCTCTAAGCTTAGAATCAGATTTTTGGACTTAAGAAGACGTGAAGAAACCATTATTTAAGTGGGAACAAGCAAAGTATTGAAATTAAAAGACAAGACTTAAAAAGAAGAACTTAATAGAATTACCTTAACTAGTTTTGGTGTATCTTGCTTTCTAGGGCTCCAATTTGAGTTCTACCAATTGGAAACTCTTGGAAATATTTGAGAAAAGTTGAGAGAAGTCAGAAAAATCATTGGAGAATTTTAGGTCGTGGCTGGAGAGAAAGGGAAAGCAAATGACCAGATTTGACCCAAAATCAACACTTAATGGCTAAGAAAAGGTATAACTTAAATTCGAAGGGGTATTTTGGGTATTGTACACACTATTTTCCATGTGTCAAGCTCTAAAACATCCTTAGCATACTCACCATGTTGCTGGTCAATCCTATACACCCAAGTGTAGACCAAAATGGTGAAACCTAGCTTAGAAAGTGAAATCTAGTCATACTTTGACTTATGATACTATATGGCCAATCTTATTCTAATTTGGTGGAACCTAGCCCCATAACCAATCATTAAATGTAAAAAGAAAGTCCATTAGACTCTAATTGATGATGCAAATGAAGTATAATTGCCCAATTCATAGAATGCTCAAAGATGACATTACGCGATTAAGCTGAATCTATGCTAGCTTAGTGTAATTAAAAACAGTTCAGTATAATGACTGTCATCTCGTACTTACTTGGAACGAAAATTTTTGAAAATGCTAGAATAAGTACTAAACATTAAATTAAAGCTATTTGATAGGCTAAATGCACAGTGAATTTGGTTCTGAAAAGCATGAAAGATGCATTTTACCGAAAAACTACTGTTTGACTAAGTTATCAATAAGTACGATCTTAATGCATGTGCATATGGTATTGCTTTCATAATTATATTCTTTGTTCTTTTAGCATACCAAGCTCTTGCTCTGAGGATATTGAACCTTTACACTGTATTGGGACACTTCGATAATCATTAGTGTAATAACATGTATGTAAATGCACATAACATAATGAATGGGTATGTTACTACAAAACTAGTATTAACGACTTCTAGATGCCTAATATACAATTAGAACATATTTATTATTGGCTTAATATGCATGTGAGAATCTTGGGCACCATAATTCTCCCCTCCTTATAAAATTTCATCCTCGAAATTTGCTTACCCAAATAGGTGTGGATACTTAATTTTCATCTCTTCCTCTCTTTCCCATGTGGCCTCTTTTACTTCATGGTTCTTCCATAATACTTTGACCAAAGGAATTTTCTTGTTTCTAAGTTCTTTTTCTTTTGTATCCAAAATCTTCACTGGATGTTCCTCATAGCTCACATCTTGATTTAGCTTCAATTGCTCAAAATTTAGAACATGTGAAGGATTTGAAATGTACCTTCTTAACATAGAGACATGAAATACATTTTGTACATTCGACAATGATGGCGGCAAAGCGAGTCTATAGGCAACATCTCCAACTTTGTCAAGTATCTCAAAAGGACCTACATATCTGGGACTTAGCTTTCCTTTCTTCCCAAACCTCATGATTCCTTTCATAGGAGCAACCTTCAGAAATACTTTATCTCCAACATCAAATTCTAGTTTTCTTCTTTGAGGATCGGAACAACGTTTCTGTCTACTTTGAGCAGCTAGTATCCTTTTTCGAATCTTTTCTATTACCTCATTTGTCTCTCTTATCAGTTCTGGACCAAGAAATTTTCTCTCCCCCATATCATCCTAATGAATAGGAGATCTGCACTTTCTTCCGTACAATGCTTCATATGGGGGCATTTCAATGGAAGCTTGGTAATTGTTATTGTAAGCAAATTCTATAAGTGGCAGGTATTTGCCCCAAGATCCATGGAAATCCAACACACAAGCTCCGAGCATGTCTTCAAGGGTCTGTATAGTCCTCTATGATTGCCCATTAGTTTGTGGATGAAAAGTTGTACTAAATGTCAATTTTGTACCCATTGCCTCTTGAACACTCCTCCAAAATTTCCCAGCAGGTCGTTGATGTTCAGCTTTGACTTGCTGGCATGTGAGACACTGCTCTACAAACTCAACCACATCTTTCTTCATACCAGGTCACTAGTAATGTGACATCCAACTCCTCTCATAATTAAGAGAGCCAATAATAAACATGTTCTAATTGCATATTAGGCATCTAGAAGTCATTAATACAAATTTCATAAAAATATGCTCATTCCTTATGTTATGTGCATTTACATACATGCTATTACACTAATGATTGTCAAAGTGTCCCGATGCAGTGTAAAGGTTCAATACCCTCAGAGAGAGAGCTCGGTGTGCTAAAAGAACAAAGAATATAATTATGAAACTAATACTATGTGCACATGTATTAAGATCGTACTTGTTGATAACTTGGTCAAATAGTAGTTCCTCGGTAAAATGCAATTTTCACGTACTTCGGAGCCAGATTCACTGTGTGTTTAACACGTCAAATAGGCTTAATTCAATGTCTAGGACTTATTTATAGCATTTTATTTGTCGGCTCTAGGTAAGCACGAGGTGGCATTCAAGACACTAATTGGTATTTTGTTGCACCAAGCTAGCTTAAATTAAGCTTAATCGTGTAATGTCATTTTTGTGCATTCTAATAATTGAGTGTTAGTACTATGTTTGCATTGTTAATTAGAGTCTAATTGACTTTATTTTTATGTTTAATGATTAGTTAAGGGGCTAGGTTGCACCAAATTACAATAA
>JXTB01000427.1:0-11368 GCA_002914805.1 Parasponia andersonii
AGCATACTAATCTTTAGAGGATATTGACTCTTTCCACTATCAATTTCTATTCAGGACACGAGGTAAGTAAAGACTTACAGTTGCATCACAAAAATTACATGGAAGATGTCATTATGTGAAATTTACTTATTTTTGAAAGTTATGAAATGGCATATGTATGACACGTCTTGCATGCAAATTGAAAATTTCATTACAGAGTAGTTAAAAGTGATTGCCATAGTACTGATTTTATAAGATAAGTTTTAATTGCAAATGCTAATCTGTTGGAGCTGCGTATGTAACTCTGTTGATACAGACTCTCCTATTGAAGTGGGACTTGCGAATCATATGATGTGTCTTGTTAAAGTGGGACAATATTAGCGTGGTGTGGAATGAACCTTTGATGAGGAAGGAGTTTTTAAAAAAACATCACACAACAGTTGCACCTTATTTTTACTCTTGGCCAAAGTTTCTGCTCAATATTATCACGACCTATTGACTTATGGGACAAGCAATATGCTAAGGGGCGTAACTATGAATAATTTTTAAGAAAAATGTATAGACTCAAATGTTTAAGAAAAAAAATGGTACAATGAGAACTTGATGAGATTTTAAAGCATACATAAGCATGCATAGTTTTTACTTACTGAGCTTTAGCTCATTTTAGTCTTTTGATGCAAATGAAGAGACACATTTTGGTATTGATTAGTTAGTTTTCTTACTTATCTTTTGTCACCATGATTATACAGATGTGGACGAGCTTGACCTGGAGGCGATATTATTTTTTGTTGAGATATTTTGGTATAATGTAAATATTATTACTGATGGTAAAATAGACTAGTAAACCTCCTTTTTGTTTGTACATTTTGTAAAGTCANAAGTGTGATACTTTTCAACTATGTAAAACCATAAACCACTATTTTGAAACTTATAAGCTAAATGAACAATAATGCCAAATATATAATAATAATAGCAAGTCAATTAAGCACAATAAATACTAAACACATAATCAAATAGTTTCTATTAAAGTAAAGATTGTAGGAATAGAGAAAATGAAAACTTAGTTTTTACGAGATTCGACAAACATGATAATTTGCCTACGACCTCGGTTTTTGGCAACTTACTTTGAGCTTTCTACTATCGAATTAAGATTGTGGGCTTGACCGACCTTTTTACAAAGTGTGAATTCTTCTTAGGCTCACCCATGCCTTTACAATAGTCTTGACTTTGATTAATCTTGGATTGCTTTGTTTCTAGTGACAATCATTAGCTATATAGATTGTTTAGACTCTGATGACAACCTTACCTACACTTAGATTGTTTAGACTCCGTTGGCAATCTCATCTCATAATTATAATTTTGGTTTTTGTTGAATCTCTTAATTAGAATCTCTCTCTAATGAAAGTATTTGATACAAGTTAAGCTTAGAGAGAATAGATGTAAATACAAAATATGATATAGTTTAGGTCAAGTGATTTTTGTGAAAACGTGGATTTGAAAGTTTGGATCACAAAAATTGATTTCAACAACTTAAATGTACTATATAAGCAATGTAAGGATACTCAAAAGTTATTTCAAGTATTAGAAAAACTTTTAATTATAGACTTGAATGAAAACTAGCCATTTTAGACTATTTTCTAGGCAATCTGTCATTTTCAGTAGACTGAAAATGTGTTTTCAATCGACCAAAAATACTAGCCATTGGTAATGGTAGACCAAAAATGTGAATCGGTCAAATCTGAAAATTGCTGAAAATTCGGCAAAGAATCGGTGGACCGAAAATGAGAATCAGTCTGCTGAAAATACCCGAGAGCAATATTTGATTTTTACTTCAAATTTTTTTTCAATATTTTTAAAAAATGATTTCATAAATTGATTTTCTATGTAATATAGAACCTATAGAAATTCATAAATCAATTTAAAAGCTTGTGTAAAATAAATTTCTTATTTTAATTAGAGATAAATAAATTTGACTATATCGGTTTGAAAATTTCTAATTTTATAACAAATTTAAGACATCAAGATCATATTATGTGTTAAAAGATATTCAAATACAACTAAATATTTAACTTTTGCTGGTCTAAGTCTTTTATTCTTGATTGTTGTCTTCAAGTTCTTTTTCATCCATCTTTAAGCTTGATTCTACTAAGTCTAATATATATCCATCTTTAAAATTGATTCTTTGATTAACTTGAGTTAAAACTTTTAAAGCTATTTTACTGCACACTCAAGTTAAATCATTAGAACTAAATCAAATATTTGTCATCTTTAAAGCAAGAGTGAGTAAGATTGAGCAATAAGAATATGAAAATATGAAATTTGACATATTTACCTTAATCTTTACTTTATTTTAAACTCTATCTCAAAATATGCTTTACAAAGTGCATGGGACTTACCCCTTTTTTAATTCAATTAAGTATTATAAGTATATTATGAGAAAATATAAAAATGTGTGCTAAATAAATTACTGTCCCTTAATATATGCACACTCTTGAATAAATCATTTTCTCCTCATATTCATAAATCATTTTCTCCTCATATTCATAAATCATCATTATTCTCCGCCTTTTAACTTCATTAAAAAGATAAAAACAAGTTTCAAACTAGATATCTTACAAAAACTAATCTATCCTTTTAAAATAAGGTTCTCTCCACATTAATTTACTATATTACTCTCTCTATTTAAATTCATAATAAAAGTATATGAAAGAGTAATACACAAACAATTTTCTTCCAATGTAAAAAAAAATAACATGACAAGTTATGTTAATTAGGAGATATGGAAGAGTAAAAATTTTGACAATATTCAAAATAAGTATAACAATATCAAATATAAGATTGAATAACTATATGGTACCGAAGAGTATGAGAAGTATAAAACATTTCAAGTAGAGAAGTTTCATCATATCAAGATCATAAAAGCTATAAATCTTAATATTTCACTTGTTTGAAATATATTTCTCCAAGTATAATCATAGGAGAAATTCAAATCATTAAAGCATATTAGTGAAATAATTTCTTTTTCTTTATTTCTATCTAAATATAAAGAGCATATAAAAAAGGATGCATTCATACGATATATGACTACTATTTAGCACAAGAAAATCATAAATATGCTCTTCCTCAATATATGAATCATGATATAAAAATGTCAATAACCAAAGAAAGAAAATATCAATCATATATGAGAGATGTCAATTATAGATTCTAATTATTTATAGATACCTATTATTTAAAAAAAATATATTACCAATTATATTTGAAGAAAAAGAATAACCAAGTTTGATATTAATTAAAACTATGCCAATAGATACCAATTGTATTTTGAAAAACTATACCAAGTTGATACCAATTAAAGTAATAAATTAAAAAGAAAAATCAATTAAAGCATATTCTTCTCCTTCTTTTGATATCATCAAGTATTTGTATAAATATGAAGGATAAGATTGACACTAATTAACAAATGCAAAGTAAAAACATGAATAAGTAACCAATAATAAGTATCCAATACAAACAAGTCTTATTATTCAAGTTTAAACAATCATACGAAATAGATGTTAGAAAAGATAAAGTATAATAAAACATGTCTTGAAAGCTAATGAGAACCTTACAAAAATTTGTTCTCCTAAATGTCATAGGATAAAACATTATCTGCAAATATTCAAAATGACAAAATTATAAAATACAAACATTAAAATCAAATAACATGTCATTCTGAGTTCAAATATATCATCAATATTGATAAAATAATTCAATTAAATACGCATGGTATTTGTCATGTAAAGACTATCAAGCATTTGCACACATATAAGAATTTAAGTAATATACATTATGCAAATATTTGAATTATATACGCGCAATTAATTTGTCAATCAAAATTAAGCTCATAAAAAAATTTGAGAAAAAAATGTTTTAAGGCCTTAAATACTTACTTTCCTGTGAGTTTTCGGTAGACTTAAAATAGATTTTTGGAATGTCAATTCTAGCAGTAAAAAAGTACTTTCCAGAACCCTTTTTCAATAGACTGAAAAAGTTTTCGATCTGCTGAAAACTCTATTTTCACAGTATTTGAAATTTTTGTATGAAAAACGACCATCAACCAAAAATATTGAAAAATCATCAATTTTGAAAAACATGGAATGCCAACAAATAATATGTAAACAAAACAACTTAAGAAAGTTCATCATGATCAACTATACTAATTTTTTGTTTCGGTGTCTTCATAGGCTTTACGTGCTTGAGCTCAAACTTGTAAGAAGATATACCTTGATTATCAAGATTATACCCTTCCAAAAAACTCTTCATCTTCTTTGTGTTGAGGTTGGACTTAATTATCACATTTTGATTTGTCGTTTATCTCCAATTATTCAAGCTTAATACCATACCTATAACAATATCATTTATGCTTTTTTCCTTGAAATAGTCATTAGTTTCATAAAAAATCACTTGCATTTACCCATTTACTACTTAGTTCTTTTATTGAAATACTCTCCTTATGTATTACTAGGAGTAGAGTAACTAGGACAAGTTTGGATATTGGATTTTGAATCAATATTTTCAAGTTATCTTTGATGCTAAAAAAAACAAAGTATTTATATCCAAAGAGTCTAAAATAACCAATACTGGGTTTGGATCATTTCAAAATTCATAGTAGTATTTTGTTCAAAATAAGTTTAATCAACGCCCAGTATAAAATATCACAAATATTATTGACAACTTTGGTCTAAAAATATTTTAGTAAAACTTATGCATTTGACATGGTCAAGGCCATTTTGAAACCAATAAAGAAAATCATATAGTTTTTTTTTTTAAATTATTCATTTCCTTCAGGGGCCCATTTTTTTTCAAAAAAAGTTTTACTTTTTTTTTTAAGTTGTTTTGTTTTTAAATTTTTTTTTTTTAAAGAAAAAAAAAACTAGAGAGACCATAACAAGATTCACATAGTAAAGATTTGAAATTATATCCATATTAGCATATCCAAGTTTTCTATACCATAATCAATAAATATTTTCTTCTAAAGTAAAAAATATCTTGACTTGAAAACCTGTTCACAAAAATATATTTTTTTTTTCACAAGATATAATCTCATTTGTTCAAAATTTCAAATTGAGGATTTGAAACGGTTAAAGAAAAACTCAATAACTCTAATCATATTGTTGACAAAAATTAAGCATATTATATTTCTAGCAAAACATTTATAAATATAGGCAAAGAGTTATTACAGATAGTACTTATGCCAATGATCTTGCTTTTTGTGTTGTCTCCAAAAATGAAATATCTACCATCATTTCTTTGTAAAGGATAAGGGATTGGTGAAGTTATTAGTTTTGTTCTTGGAGTACCCACTTTCTTGCTTGTACCTATGATAAAGATTCAAATTTAGATTTTTGGTATCCACATAACTTTGGATTCTTTAGAGTTAGTCTTTGAATTCTTTGGTATTCATTCTTGTTTTACACCAAAATATGCATTTTTCTCAATAGAGCATAAAAAGCTTATATGTTAATCTTTATTACAAAAATTACATGCATACTTTGAGTCACTACTAGATGTTACTTTGACAAAATAAGTTTTAAGATACTTTTGTATTATAAAAGGTTTGTATCCTATACTTCCTTTGTCAAAAATATATCCTTGTCCACCAAGGCATTAAATCAAAATTCTTCTTTTTCTTGATGAATTTGTGGACAATATTCGTTAAATCTAAGATCTTTTCTTTTAAGGAAATAGTTTTATTTTTCGAATATACATATATATATCATAACTCAAAATTGTTTCTTTTTCTTTTGAAAATTTCTTAAGCTCTTTTTATAAAATAGAAAATTTCTTTTTAAGAGCTTCATTTCTCAAAATAAATTTTGAATAGTTTTGATATAGATCATTGAATTCATCATGAGATAATTTGTCATCTTTATTATCATTATCAAGATCATTAAGAGAATCATCACTAGGATCAAAAGATGTTACCTCATCGTCTATGGCTATAAAGCATTAATTGATTACTTCCTCTTGAATTTTATCATCTCAATTACCATCATCACTATCATCCCAACCCAAGTGGCTTTGATTTCTTCTTCTTACATGGAAGAATTGAAAGTAATGACTTTTTTTTTCTTATCTTTCTCCTANGATGGCATATGAGCTTTCAATCATTTTCCACATTTTATGGGTATTAGTAGCTAATTGGACACTATTATAAATATATACATCTATACTATATAACAAATAATGAAAAGTACATCCATTCCTAGAAAACATGATTTTATCAAATCCATCATATTCATCTAATTTTTTTTTTCAAAAAGTTTATCATTAATTATTTTTCTAGGAATATATGAATCTTGAACAATAATATTTAATAAATCATCACCTATAGATTTAAGAAATTTAACCATTTTGATTTTCTAAATACTATAGTCAATACCATTGAAAAATGGTGGTCTAGTTGAAAACCCCTCATATGAAAAGTTTTGAAAATTGTTTGGGTATGCAATCTCAAGACGATTAAGTCTTTGAAATTTGATCACTATGCACTGATACCAATCGTTAGCCCAAGATTGACTATCCAAGAGGGGTGAATTAGGTTTTAAAACTTTTTAGAAAACTTTTCAATTATATAAAATCATAGACCACTATTTCGGAACTTATAAGCTAAATGAACAATAATACCAAATATATAATAATAATAGTAAGGTCATTAAGCACAATAAATACTAAATACACAATCAAATAGTTTGCATTAAAGTAAAAAGTGTAAAGATAAAGATAATGCAAACTCAGTGTTTATGAGATTCGACAAACACCACAATTTGCCTATGTCTCCTGTCTTAGGCAACTTGCTTTCAGCTTTCAACTATCGGATCAAGATTGTGGGCTTGACCGACCTATTTATAAAGAGTGAATTCTTCTTAAACTCATCCATGCCTTTACAATAGTCTTGACTCTGCAACTGTTATGCCTAACGTTGGATTGTTTTCACTCCGATGCCAATCCTCACCTATATGGATTGTTTAGACAATAATGCCAATCTCACCAACTCATGGATTGTTTAGACTTCAGTGACAACTTCACCTACACTCGGGTTGTTTAGACTTAGGTAGCAACCTCACCTCACAATTATAATTTTGGTTTTTATTGAATCTCTCAACTAGAATCTCTCTCTAATGAAAGTATTTGATACAAGGTAAACTTAGAAAGAATATTTGTAAACACAAGATATAAAATAGTTTGACTCAAGTGATTTTTGTAAAAACAAAATGGATTTAAAAGTTTGGATCACAAATATTGATTTGCACAACTTGAAATGTATGATATAAGCAATGTAAGGATATTTAAAAGTTTTCAAGTGTTAGAAAAACTTCTATTTATAGACTTAAATAAAAACTGGCCATTTAAGACCGTCTGATAGACAATTTATCATTTTCGGTAGACCAAAAGTGTGCTTTCGGTCAACTGAAAATACTAGCCATTAGTAGTGTAGTTCTAACAGTCAGATATGAAAGTTTAGCAAGGAATCGATAGATGAGAGCAATATTTGATTTTATTTCAATTCTTTTTCGATTATTTTCAAAAAGTGACTTCATAAATTGATTTTTTTTTTATGTAATATGGAACCTATACAAATCATAAATCAATTTAAAAGCTTGTATAAAATAAATTTCTTATTTTAATTGAAGATAAGTAAGTTTGACCGTATCGGTTTGAGAATTTCCAATGTTTGAAAAAATTTGAGCTATTAAGATCATATTATGTGTAAACAAATATTCAAGTACAAGAACTAAGTATTTAACTTTTGTTAGTCTAAGTTTTGTATTCTTAATCTTTGTTTTCAAGCTCTTTTTTATACATCTTTAAGCTTGATTTTACTAAGTCCAATATGCATCTATCTTCAAACTTGATTCCTTGATTAACTTGAGTTAGAACTTTTAAAGCTATTTCACTACACACTCAAGTTAAATCATTAGTACTAAATCAAATGTCTGTTATCTTCAAAATAAGAGTGAGTAAGATTGAAACCTTAAGAGGAACTATCCTGCCCTTGACCTAGAGCTTGCAACTATGATCTTTACATTGAAGAATTGGAGATGCTACTTATATGGTATGAAGTTCAACATATTCTCTGTTCATAAGAGTTTGAAATATCTCTTCACTCAGAAGGATCTGAACTTGAGACAACAAAGATGAGTTGAGTATATGGAGGATTGTGATTATAACCTACAGTATCATCCTTGTAAGGCCAATGTGAGACCTGATCACTGAGAGCAAATCTCATGGTGTACTAGCTAAACTAGTGTTTAAGGATTAAAAGAACTCAGTTTTGATTAGTTACTATAACTTGCAGTATTTTGATAGTGAAAGAGTTGTTTGCCTTAGCAACATTGTGTAATCACCATCCTTTCTCTAGACTATCCATTAGAGTCAGTGGCAAAATTGAGAATTGATAACAATCTGGAACCAGCTTTAGAATGATGACCAGTTAGATGGTTGGAGTACCAATAGAGAAGGGTTCTTGCTTTTCAATAGGAAGCTAGTAGTGGCTAATGACCTAACCTTCAAGAAACCATTCTAATTAGGGCTCATAAATTAAGGTTTGTAGTATATCCTGGTAGTACTAAGATATACCAACACTTGAAGAGACAATATTGGTGGAATGACATGAAGAATGATGTGGCTACCTTTGTAGCCAAGTGTTTAACTTGCCAACAAGTCAAGACTGAATACTAAAAGCTAGTTGGATTACTTTAACCGTTACCCATTCTAGAATGGAAGTGGGATAAGATCGCGATGGACTTCATGACCAGCTTGCCTAAGACGTTGAGGAAGAACAATGTAGTTTAGGTGATAGTTGATCGTTCGACAAAGAGTGCTTACTTTATACTGATCTGGATTGACTACTCACTAACTAAGCTAAGTAAACTACATGTAGAGAACATCATATGCTTGTATGGTATGTATTTGAGCATAATTTCTGATAAAGACCCAAGGTTTACTTTTAAGTTCTAGAGAGCCTAACAGAAAATATTTGGTACATAGTTGGATATCAGTACAACTCACCATCTTGAGACAGATGGCTAATTAGAAAGGATCATCTAGATTCTTGAGGACATGCTATGTTATTGTATACTAGATTTTGGTGGAAAATGGGATGACCATCTTCTTATAGTAGAATTTGTTTATAATAATAGTTACCTAGCTAGTGTGGGTGTGGCTCTATATAAAGTACTCTATGGGATGCCGTGTAGATTACCATTATGTTAGGTAGAACCTGAAGAGTATGTTACTCTTGGATCTCAACTGATTGAGGAAACTTCTAAGAAGATCAAGGATATCTAGGAGAGATTCAAGGAGATTCAGAGTAGCCAAAAGAGTTATGCATACTCTAAGAGGCATGAAGTAGAGTTTAATACTGGTGATTTCAGATTCTTGAAAGTGACTCCAAGGCATGTTGTTACAAGATTTGGAGTTAAGGGCAAACTTGCTCTAAGGTATATTAGTCCTTTTGAGATCACTGAGAGAGTTGGACTAGTGTCATATCGCTTAAATCTACATAAACAGTTAGGTCATGTACTTAATGTGTTCCATGTGTCAATCTTGAAGAAGTATGCACCAAACCCATCTTATGTTATTCAATACATGTATGTACTGATCTAAGAAGATGTGTCCTATAAAGAGCAACATATTCATTTTTTGGTGAGAGAGTTAAAGATGCTTCACAATAGAAAAATTCCACTTGTCAAGGTACTTTGAGAACATCACAAGGAAGACGACGCTACTTAGGAACTCCAGACATAGATGCATGAGAAGTATCCTCATTTATTTAACTTCCAGTTAGAAGTTATATTACGATGCAAACCTTGACTTGTAGTTGAATTTCGGGATGAAATTCCTATAAGGAGGGGGGAATGTAAAAAATTCGTATTTTAAGAGAGTAAATTGGAAATTTTACTAATTTCCAGATTAAATAAGAGAGTGGTTTATTTGTAAAATTTCTTTAGAAATAAGAACTAAATTACAATTTTTGAGGACAAAATTTGAAGAGTTTTGAAAAATAAGAGACTATTGTACAATTTTATAAACATTATAGTCCATGACTGTAAGGCCACCTAGACCACCTCATTTTCCTATTCCTTTTTCTTTCTCTTCCTCACGATTACTCTCTACTCTCTCTCTTGCTCACGATAGAAGCATTTGCTAAGATCACCAAAGCTCGCCTAGCCACTGCTCAGCATCCCTGACCACCAGCGAGGCCTCCCTCTGCTGCCCTAAACTCACTGCAGACTTACGAGAGCCGCTAGAAAGCCACCATCGCCGGAAACGCCATTTTTGGTCTTAGAGCTCTTTGAAATTTAGACGTCATTTTAGGTCATTTCAGATCGTGTTCTTTGGCTAATTGGGTTCGTATCGTCAAGAAGACTATCCAAGTATTTATTTCGTGATTCCATTTAGCCCAAATCAAAATTTGTCATCTTTAAGTAGTTTGAGCATTGAGATTTAAGATTTGACTTTTTGATCGGACTGTTAGATTCTATTTTTAATGTCATTTTTGGAATGCACTTGTGAAATAAAGAAGTTTGATATATATATTAACTCCTCAAGAATAAATGAAGAAAATAAAGTAATTAGATTACATTAGAGGTTCAATTGCCTTTCTAAAAATGGAGTTTAGTTCATAGTCATACAAAGAGAAATACAATTTGAAAGAGTGAATAATCTGTTGGCAACCTTCATATTGCAACATGACTGGTTTCACGGTCATGTTACAACATGCGACTAAATATTTGATCTGAATAAGGTTTTTAGTATTTTCCATATTTTCCTTTTATATACTTTAGGTCACGATTTGTATAGTTTTCAGACATAAAAATCTGATTATATTAATACATAGACAGATTCAATTGAGAAGGAAAGGGTAAGTGACTCTTTCCTAAATTGGTTTTGAGTATATGTTTATATTTCATTAAGGAAATTCCTTTAATTGAATATTTTATGTGTAATATCTTTTATAGAAGTTTCTTTAGCTCATTTCTGCTAATTCTCACTTATTAAAGTTACTTTAATTCGTGATATTAGCTGTCAAATAGGTTTGAGTAACTTATTTTTTATACTAGGAAAGAAATCTGAAAGTTTCTTTTTATGTTACAACATGACTGGGTTAACAGACCATGTTACAACACGTGGATAAAATCAGCAACTACTTTCCAGATCCATTTTCTAAGTTTAGTAACAAACTTGGCTGATCTTGCAAGTCTTCTAATTAATATTAAATGCTCTTAATTGTTATTTTGTAGATCTTACATGTGAAGGCTTGCTCTCTTCTCTATTTAAAGGCCACTCAAGAGTAGCTTTAGATAGAGAGACCACTTATTGTATTTTTCAGTTTTAAAAGAAA
>JXTB01000427.1:22729-35912 GCA_002914805.1 Parasponia andersonii
TATTTGTGGTATATGTAGTCTTTAATGATCATGTTAATATTTCTATGTAAATATATATTTATACTCTATTTTATTTCAAATATTTGGTATATGTAATGAATTTGGATTACATTTATAAAATTCCAGGGAGTAGTATACACAAATATATTACAAATACCCACTAGAAATTATCTGCCAAAGCACCTAATAGGCACCGTGAAATGCATCTTCCACAGTGCCTGTTAAGCGCTTTGGTATAAATATAACAAGGCGCTTAATAGGCGCCGTGGAAAATGTCTTTTATGGCACCTAATAGGCGCCTTGGTAGACATCTTCCACGGCGCTTTATAGTTGCCGTAGAAGATTCCTTTCACGGCGCTTTATAGGCGTCGTGGAAGATGCCTTTTACGGCACCTAATAGGCGCCTTGATAGACCTTCCACGGTACCTTATAAGCGCCTTTATAGCCAAGGCCTATCACGGCACCTGAAACCAAGGCGCTTTTGTGGGCGCCGTGAAAGGCCTTTCAAGTCACTTATAAAGCACCTTGAAATGCATTTTTTGTTGCAATGATTGATCATGGATTTGGTATTCAAAGGAAACTAATACTAATCTTGTTGGATATAGTGATGCATATTGGGCAGGGAATGCTGGCGACAGACAAAGAACAACTGGAGGTTGTTTCTATCTCGAGAATTGCCTGATTTCATGGCATAGCAAAAAGTAGAACTCGAGATCTTTGTCGACTGCCAAAGCCGAGTACATTGCTGCTGGGAGTTGTTGCACACAGCTGTTGTGGACGAAACAGATGCTAAAGGACTATGGTATTGAATTGGATAATTTAGTAGTATATTGTGATAACACTAGTGCTATCAATATCTCTAAAAATCCAGTGCAACATTCTAAGACTAAGCATATTGATATTCGTCATCTTTCCATTAGAGAATTGGCTAAAAATAATGTCATTGTTTTGGAGTATGTTGCAACAGAGAACCAGCTTGAAGACATATTCACTAAACCACTCGATTTTGTGCGTTTTGATTTCCTGAGGAAGTCCTTGGGAATTTGTTCTATGTAAATATTTCTGTTTTATTTTATGCTGAATTTTTTCCATTTGAAATTGAAATTTTTGTGTGTAAAAAGTTTAAAAGAAATTTTGAAAGAGATGAATTTTTATTAATCATGTTTTGATTTTCTAATATACAGTCTTTGTTATCTCATCTTATTAAATTTTTGGATTGATTGATGAAAGATGGATTATCTTGGAGTGAATTTTAACTGATGAGCCTTTGTTTGTTTGATCTTAGAAAAATTTTGTAAAACAGGCTTTCTTGTTAAAAGAAAGCTACCTACACTGATGTGTGAAAGCCATCCATAAGTAATCATGTGCTATGTATCACAAATACAGTAGAGAACAATCTACCGTGTGAAAAGGGCTACCTCAGTGATAGAGTGAAAGCTACTGACTGTGGGTGCATCATTTTTGTGTTGTTATATATAAAAAAAAAAGCAGTAGCAATAAATAAAGATGTACTGCTCAAGAAATCACAGCACACGTTTATAGCCTGAAATTTAGAATGGAATTTCATGGAGATCAACATTTCTAAGGTAAGTCAGTTGTCTTTCAATCCATGATGGTTAATTAATCTAAAAGAAATTCGGAAATTTTATTTGATAAAATTGGCAAGTCCTGTTTATTTTAAAAATTAATATATGATTGACATAAATTTATTTGTTTCAAATTTTCATTCTAACTTTCCATATATATTAAATTTTGATTTTGTGGCAAAATAAGGCATATTATAACATTGAGATATTTACAAATTTTGATTTAAAAAAAAAAAACAAAAAAAAGCGGTTTATGGAAAAACTGCATGCTGACATCATCTGTTGGAATACGTTCCAAAATTATTCATGGCAGTTATTTCCCAAGCTTTTTGGCTCCAATTTTTATTTGTTTCCTTTTCAAATTTTGGGTAACTAAGGGGATATATATTCAGATTGTTTCAACTCTAAAATCCCAAATCATCTCAATTATAGTCTCTTCTTCTTCCTCTTTCTTTCCTTGTTTTTGTTTTTTGTTTTCTCTGTTCCTACAGAAACTGTCAGCTATGGTTAACACCAGATCAGGGAAAAAGAGCAAGTCTGCTCCTGCTCCGAAAGGAAAGAAGAAAGCGTCCCCCTCCTCACTACTAGCCAAGAAGCAGAAATTGGTGGTCTTGCCGACCTCTATGAAAACAAAGCCATCATTGCCAGAGAAGGTGACTGAACTAAAGGTTGTTCCATCACAACTCATAGAATCGCAGAAACCAACTGATTCAGGAGATTATTCTCATTTCGCCAATTCAAAATCAATTACTCATTCAACAGATGAGTCGTCTCCGAGAAAAGGAGATGATGGTAAGACTTCTAAATCGAGTCTTCATAATCAAGAATCGATGGAAGCGTTTGCTGTAACATCGCATCCAAAACCTATTCTTGAAAAAGAGGTTGTTGCAACATCGAAACCTACTGAATTGCAGGCCCTCTGTTGTGACACAATCAAAGAAGTCACCTATTGTTTTTGATATTCCAATACAGCAACCACCTGCTGTAATTTCCTCTACTATTGACCAGAATCATCCTGATGTTCCAACAAAAGTAGCCACTTCATTGGCTACTTTTGTTGCTCAACCTTCTAAGAAGTCTGCTGGCCAGTCCTGCAAATAAGCCATGTAGAAACCTAAGAAGGCCACTGTAGCTGAGAAGGCAAAGGGTGTTTCCACTTCTACAACACCCACACCAGGTTATAATATTCATAATGCCTTTACTCCTTGGTACTACACTAGAGAATTCGCTACACCAATGAATGTCTATTGTCAATGTCAGTTTATTCCTAAAAGAAACATCAATTCTGAGTCTTTTTTAAGTATTGGTGTGTTAAAAGCCATTGAAGATCATGGATGGGATAATACTGTGTTTAAAAACAAAGGTTTTGTGTCTCGGGTAGTTCAAGAATTCTATGCTAATATTACTGATGGATTTGAT
Source organism: Parasponia andersonii (assembly GCA_002914805.1). Lineage (NCBI taxonomy): Eukaryota > Viridiplantae > Streptophyta > Magnoliopsida > Rosales > Cannabaceae > Trema > Trema andersonii. Next base: position 25,735 of record JXTB01000427.1, read on the forward strand.
GAACATGATTCCATTACCTTTCATAAGATCTTTGTTAGAAATCATGTGTATGACTTCTCGCCTCAAGTGATTTCTTATTTTCTAAGTATACCTTTGAGACCTTATGATGAGTTTGAAAAGTCTTTTGATGAATACATGGTTGCTACTGAGTTACTTGGGACAAAAAAAAAGTGGCCTAAAGAGGATATTCTTCAAGTCACTGATTTGACCTTGAAGTACAAAGGACTTTATCGGATTGCTATGCACAATTGGAGACCTAACATATTATCCAACTATTCACTTTGATATTGCTAGCTTTCTATATGATGTTGGAATAGGTGTACGAATGAACTTGGGACAACTAATTTTTGAGCAGATTTGTGATCTTTGCAATCTCAAACATCCCAAGAAGAGGTTGATCTTTCCATCACTTATCTATGGGATTCTATCCCAACAAAACCCTCTCATGTATGACTCTGAGTTCCTCACAGCCACTCCATCCAACATCATGTTAAAGCTCAAGGAGAAAGATCTAGTTGGGGAGAACTTGAAGCTACTACTGATATTGGTACACAAGGTCCTGCTGCTAGTGTTGTTACAACATCCACAGATCAAGAAGCCAGGCTTACAAAGATTGAGAAAATGGTTGTTGCCATTGCAAAGAAACTGGATGTGAATATGGATGTTGTTTGATCTTTCTGTGTTTAATTTTCTACAGGACTAATTTTTTTGTGTTTTGATGTTTTAACATGTTCTAGTTTCATTAGTTGTTTTGTGATTGACAATTTTTATCCTTATATATGCTTTAGTATTATCCATATTTTCCTATTATATGCTTTAGGTCAGATTTGTATAGTTATCAAACATAAAAATCTGATCATATTAATACATAAACGGATTCAATTGAGAAGGAATGGGTAAGTAACTCTTTCTTAAATTGGTTTTTGAGTATATGTTTATATTTCATTAAGGAAATTCCTTTAATTGAATATTTTATGTGTAACATCTTTTATGGAAGTTTCCTTAACTCATTTATGTTGATTCTCACTTATTAAGGTTACTTTAATTTGTGCTATTAGCTGTCAAATAGGTTTGAGTAACTTATTTTTAATACCAGGAAAGTAATCTGAAAGTTTTCTTTTATGTTACAATATGACTGGGTTGACAGACGATATTGCAACACGTGGACAGAATCAGCAACTACTTTCCAGATCCATTTTCTAAGTTTAGTAACAAACTTGGCTGATCTTGCAAGTCTTCTAATTAATATTAAATGCTCTTAATTGTTATTTTGCAGATCTTACACATGAAGGCTTGCTCTCTTCTCTATTTAAAGGCCACTCAAGAGTAGCTTTAGATAGAGAGACTACTTATTGTATTTTTCAGTTTTAAAAGAAAAGTTTTTTCTTTTAGCCATATTTTAGACTTAGGAGCTGTCCTAGTCGTTTAAGTGATAGTGCTTCAGGAGAGGTGCTGATTATCTTCGAGAGAAGATCGACTTCAAGTACCTGAAGGGATTTCAGAAGAACGAAGTCAACCTAAGACGAGTGGTGCTCGCTAGACACATTAGTGAAGGAATACATCTACATTGCGACAATCAAAAGAGGGAGTCTTTTTATTATATAAGTCAATTTAGTGTTTGTATTCATTCAAACTTTGCTAATAGTATTTATTCTCTGGGCGTGACCTCTTAGACGTAGGTTATCGAGAGATAACTGAACCAAGTAAAAATATCTTGTGTTATTTTTACAATTTCCGTATTACCACCTCACATTTGAAAATTAATTTTATTCAGTAATACCTGATAAATGGACCTAACACAATTGATATAGAAAAATTTGTACAAGTTCATTGCAAAAATTTGAAAAGTAAAACAAGAGTAAAATGAAAGAAAAAACTCTTTTTGAAGCTTTCCAATCTAAATTTTCCCCCTTGAATCATCTTTTTGGTGTTATTTTCTTCTTGGAATAGTTCTAGAATCCTTTGCCTCTAGGGTTTTTCATTCCTTTTCAGATGAGCTCAAGAGTTAATCTGCACTTTTTGGAGCGTTAAGAGGTCGAGCGACTAGCACTACAGTGTAATATGTGTTTGAAGTGTGGCGTGCCATATTACCCAATCTTCAGCATCCTCGCACCATGATTTCATCTTTCTTTTGGGTGTAGTCTTTCGGCATAAGTCATATCTTGTACCTTTCTATGGATCTGTCTGCCTAATATTTGACTTTTAGAACCCATTTTTTCCCAATAGTCTTTCACCCAAGTGGAAGATTCAGCAAGTCCCAGAATTATTTTTTCTTCATAGACTCTATCTCTTCAATTATTGCAGCTTTCCATTTCATAGAAGCCGAAGATGAGAAAGCCTCTTGATAATTCTTAGGCTTATTTTTATCCTGCGAAGTGCACATGAATGCTTCCCTCTCAATCTCAAAATGATGACGATGGATGCTTCAACATTGGCTCTTATGTAGTTGAGGATTTTGATAACCAACATCTAGTGGTACACCCCAATAAGGAATAAAGTCACTCTTGATTTTTGAAGTTGAATTTGGAGCACTTTCATTTCATTCTTCAATCTCGTATAGCTCCAAATTTCTATCCATATTTCCTCTTCTTTGAAATTCCTCTTTGAGAAAATCTACATCCTGTGGCTCAATTTTAGTTATACTTGCATTAGGTTATTCACCAAGCATCATATATCCCTTCTATTCATCAGAGTATCTAATGAATATGCACTTGGGTGTCTTTGGGCCTAGCTTCCGATACTTGTGAGAAGTAGTGTGAACATATCCCTCTAAACAATATGGGTGAAAATGGTCCAATTTCTGCTTTCGCCGTGTCCACCGTTCATAAGGGGTTGAAGGAACTGATTTTGAGAGTACTCAATTAAGGATGTAGGCCGCATTCAATAAAGCATCCCCTAGAAAGATATTGGCAGATTCCCCTACACCATTGTCAACCTAATCATTTCTAAAAATGCGCAATTCCTTCTCTCCACTATATAATTTTGCTATAGAGTGCCAGAAATTATTAGCTATGGAAGAATGCTTTTTTCATCACAAAAATCCTTGAATTGCTCAGACAGACACTCATAGCGACAGTCTGTCCCTAAAGTCTTAATGTTCTTCTCTGTTTGATTCTCAACCATGTTCATAAATCACCTAAAGCATTCTAATGCTTTTGACTTATGGGAGATCAAATAGACATGACTGTAGTGCATAAAGTCATCTATGAAGGTGATGAAATAAGTAGCACTATATTTTGCTCTCACGTTCATTGGTCTGCAAATATCAGAATGTACTAGCTGCAAAGGAATCGTTGTTGTGTGGCTTTTCCAAAAGGTTTCCTAGTTGACTTACCTACCAAACAATATTCTCAAGTAAGCAAGTTAATTCAGCGAATTGTCCTAAGAAACTATCTCTAGCTAACCTATTCATTCTATCTTGCCTTATATGACCTATCTAGCATGCCATACAACAAAATCAACATTATTTGTAGTAATCATATAACAAAATGACATTATTATTATTAAATGAATAAATAATATCCACCATAATAAAACTATCTATGAAAAGACTATAAGCATAAAAATTTGTTCCCAAATAAATACCACGACCAATACTATGAAAATTAAAAGTAAAACCCAACTTAAGCAAACACATAATGAATAAAGGGTTTTGTTGAACTTTTGGAGCATAAAGAATGTCATATAGCAGCAGAGTAAGACCTCCATACAATTCTAGCTTGTAAGTGCCAATGCCTAATACATGCACACTAGCTCTATTTCTTGTATAAAGTCCTCGACTCTCATTTGAATTCGGTGATACTCTACGAACCCGACTTGGTCCCTCACAATATTTTCAGTCACTCATTTTTTCAGCTCAATGCAATCACAAGTGAAGTGTCTCTCCTTATCAAAGTTGTAGCATGTGCCATTCTTCCCCTTTCCACCATGCTTGTCTCTTTTGCATCCAGTGGTCTTTGCTTTCTTAGGCGTGGATCCTTTACCAAAATCACCCCTAGGAGCTTGATTCTTACGCTTGGCCTCTCTTGACCCGTGCTGGCTATTTGCCACATAGGCACTCCCAAGTTTTAAGTCTTTACTTGGTCTAGTAGCTTCTAAGCTCAGCTTCAAGCTCAAGGTGGCGAGTCAGGTCATCAAAAGTTCTGATGTTTTCACTATTTATCATAGTGATGACTATGGGCTCTCATGAAAAAGATAATGAGCAAATTCTTGCTTGGATCTGTTGTTCTTCAAATCGAGTAGGGCTAGCTACTTTCAATTTATGAATCATCGATGACATCGCTCGAATTTGTTGCTTCATGATATAGCTCAGGAGCATCTTACAGTTATTAAGCCTGACGTTTAATGCACAGAGTCTAGTAGTAGACATCTCACCAAATTTCAACTTCAAGGCATCCTACATCTCCTGAGCGGTGGCATGTTCTTCAAACTCGTCGATCAAATCATTGTGCATGCAACTCAGTATGGTAAAATGCATACAATGGTCTTTCTTAAGCTAAGCTTGATAGGCTTTTCGATTGCGATGGTGTTGAGTAGTGTTACCATCGTTGAGTACAGGCATCGTCTGGGTCAAGGTTTCTAAAACCTTTTGCTCATCGAGAATATATTAAATTTTTCGGTACCAGATATCATAGCTATCGCAATCCAATTTCTCTCCCTTATTTAAATCAGCCAATATGCTCTTAGAAGCCATCTCTCCTTAGCCTTTTTCCAACGAAGCACAAAGTCTACCAACAACCGCTTTGATACCAATGTGGAAGCATGGGCGACAGTAGTGCTTGTTGATTCCTCAAATGTGCTGCCGTTATAGGAATCACTTTGGTATCTTACATTCATTGTAAAAAGACTCGTCTTTGAATACTCGCAGTGAGTGGGATTACAAGAACTACCACAATAGCTTTCACCACTCAAAAGCACTCAAATCCTTTTGGTAGAGAGAGAGAGCATATATTTTACTATAACTTGGTTTTTGTCTGTCAAGAATATATACGTATTATTTTCTTTCTTATTAAGAATATTTCTAGTTGTTTCATCACAGGAAATATTCCTTAATAAATAGGGAGATGATTAGCATTAAATATACCCAAATACAAATTTAAGGTGTTAACATCTCAAATTTATTAAGAAATATTGCTTTCACACTTTTATCTTGATTACAAGTCTTTAGAAATATTGCTTTCACACTTTTATCTTGATTACAAGTCTTTAATTGCTGTACTCTGATTGATGAAAGAATATTTATAAATAATCTCCTTTCACAAGAATCCATAATATTGGGCCATATACACCAACTATGAATGCCTAAGAATACTTTAAACCAAAAGTCCAATACCTACCAATCACCATGTCTTTACTAAATCTTCCACTTGCATCCCTTTATTGTTTAAGGGTAACAGTTTTAAATTTTCCGACTCTTATTTCTGTTTCAAAAAGTCACATGTATTTATATATATATATATAGTAGCGAAGCATGATAGGACATTTTCTTTTTTCTTTGGATTGAGTTAGAGATAAATTCTCAACAAGAATTCCGAAAGTGGGAAATTTCAATTTCGTGGGATATATGAGTTGTCGAGTAAATGCATTACTTCCAGTTTGTAACTTATTATATATATATATATATATGAAATTCTTCTTTGTCCAACCATCCCATCATGTAGGCGAAGGCGAATAAAAGCAAGAGGCAAAACATAAATGAAGCAATCGTGATTAATGCGATATGTAGTACCGTAAATTTTTTACCTAGTTTGAAATCTAAAATCAGAGATGAAAGAAAGCAAAGCAAGACAAAATGTACTTAAAATTAAATAAAATTCTTGTATCTTAGAGTAATATTATATTTTACAATAAGCAAGTCATGTTATAATATTATATTATGTTGTTAATTTATTCCATAAAAAAATGAAAAAAAAAACACTCATTTCTTTTGGTGCGTAAACTTATACATCATCTAGCATATATATATATATATATATTGAAGTGTCTTATAATTAAGTGTATACACTACAATGTCACCACCATATATAATATTAATAAATATAGTATAATACGACGTGTATCAAACATGCATTATAGTACGAAAAAAACCGTCGAACGCGGAAAAAATAAGTCGCATGAAGTACAACATGTGTGACACGAGTGATCATTAGATATGATCCCTAATTAAAAGGAAAGAGCAATATACTATTTATCACTGTTAATCATCTGAACTAGTTTTAACCAATTATTAATCTACATATTGATTTAAGTATGTGTAAATTGGCGATTTTGATTATGTAAAGAAATTACAACTTGTAATATTTAGTAATCCTTACCTGCGGTTACAGAAATGGCTGATATGATATGAGAGGGCCCATTAATAAAATCAGGTGGTGGTACATATTTGGGGTTTGATCCAAAACGTGATATAAAATTAATAAACTCAGAAGAACCTTTCCCGGCCCAGTAAAGGTGGATCTCCAAAATATTGTCTCTCACTAGAGTCATGAATTCTTTAATTACCACACGACTTGGTGTATACAATTTCAGCAAAATGAAGAGTGAGATTGTATATACCATTATGTAAACAAATCCATAGTATTTCCTAGAAACATCAGTTTCAGAAAGCCAAAGCTAGAGTTAAAGATTACAAAAAGTAACCATGCGTAACTGACTTTGACACATGGTACAATTTGTGAACCATTCTACTTCATTATGAACTCTATTAAGGCTTCTTTTGTCCGCCCATATTAGTTAGAACTTGGAGACATTTAATTTATGGAAGTATATGATTTACATATTGATAACTCTATTTTTATAGAGTTATTTGTGAATATATTTGTAATTTTTATTCATTAAAAATTTGTGTCTTAGAGTAATTTTAATTTAAATCTTAAGTAATTTAAGTTGTCTTATTTTATTTTTGTTTAGATTTAGACTTATCTAATTTTATGTTATTAGGTTTAGGTATTTCAATTTAAATTAGTTAGTTTAAGTTAATTTAATTGGAATTAGATTTTTATTAGATTTAGGTTTTTGACTTTATTTAATTTTGTTTGTTTTAGGTTTTAAAAAAAAAAAGGAAAAAAATCAGAAAAGAAGAGCGAAATAGGCCCGAGTCGAGTGAAAGATCAGGCACCATTTCAGTTATTAGATCGAGGCTAGATTGCATCTGCCAGCAAGTGGGGCCGGTAAGCTGTTAGTTGGCACAAGAACCTTTAAGTGGTCGGATCCGATGGTTTGCGCATTCCTATAACCAGTTTTCAGGTCCATTAGAAGCATGCCACATCAGGGTACTGAGTCAATCCTTGCTTTCAGATAATAACACGAGAAATTCGTGTCGAGCTCATGCAAATGCACTGCACGGGAGTCTACGCTTGATACGAGATTGTGTATAAAAAAAAGAAAAGAAAAGAGAAAAAATTGGGAAACACCGCATCACTCTACCAGTCAAAATACAGCTTTAGAATCCGTGAATGATGATTGGAAAACTCTCTCTCATCAGCTATAAAAAAACTTTGGGACAAGAGAAAAAATACACTATTTTAAAGAGAGAAAGTGAAAGAGAGCAGTGGCGGAGTGGAACTTTAACTGTGAGAGTTTTCTGTTTGGTTTTATTTTTATGTTTTAGCCTTTTTATTTTTATTAGGATGTTTAAATTATTTATTTAGTTTTTATTTATTTAGTTTTGAATTAGACTTTTATTTCTAGGATGTCAATGGATCCTGACAATGAATTTTAATTTTTCTTAGTTGAGTTTTAATTCCAATTTTCATTACATTACCAAGTGTTTATTTTGTTTGTGCTTAATACTTTTAATTAAATTGATCTCTTAGTTAATTAAATAGGAATTTCTAGACTGAATTAGAAGAAGAGGTTTAGAATATGTCCATAAATAGAATAACATAAATTGTATGAGATAGGAATATACTTATAGGTTTATACAATTTTAAAAGAAATTATAAAACTTAATAAATTTTTTGCTTAATTCAATTTGCATATGAATATGTAAATTACTAAGCGAAGATATTATTGCTAAGTCATAGAAGAAATTAGTAATATACATTAGGATATTCTAGTTAGCACTTGGGTCAATTAATTGGATTAGAAAGAAACAATAGAGAATTAAGAGAATTGTGAAGGTAAAATTAGTGTCCTACGTTGTTCTTGTATTGATATTTTTCTCGACTTATTTTTTGGTAATTTATTTGCTTATGTATTTTGTTTCTAATTTTATTTTTACTTTTTGTCTATTTATTTTAATTTTTTTATTTTTGAATTTTAATTTGTTAGATAAAATTAGGATTAATCTAATTTCAGTAATTAGTATGAAATTTTAGTTAATCAATATCTGTGGGACGATATTTTTACTTATTCTTATACTACTTATTCGCAATATTGTGCACTTACAATTATTTTCACAATAAATTTATTGCACCATTGCCGGAGATTATTTTAATTGAATTTTATTTTACTAATATTGATACCAAATAACCTTAATCTTGGTCTAAACTTTTCTTTATTACAATTTAATTTTTTATTTTTATTTTTTGAAAGGAGAACACAAGATGGAGGATAATCAAATCAACCAGCCTGCAGTTAAAGATTTCGTAGTCCTAATAGTGCTTGACACAATCTCTGAGATCTGACGCCCTTCAATCCAAGTTCATGACTTCGAGATCAAATCAGCCATTATTCAGATAATTAAGACATCGGTACAATTTAATGGCTTGTTAAGCGACAATCTAAATGCCCATAGAGCAAATTTTTTAGAGATTTGTGATACATTCAAATATAACAGCCTTTAATGATGCTATTAGATTAAGTTTGTTCCCATTTTCATTGAGAGACAAAGCCAAAGATTGGCTTAATTCTTTACTAACAAGGAGTATTACAACCCGAGATTTTCTGGCGCAAAAGTTTTTGGTGAATTTTTTCCCACCATTAATGACTGCCAAGATGAGAAATGAGATTACCTAATTCTTCCAACACGATATGGAGACTCTATGTGAAGCTTCGGAATGATTAAAAGATCTGCTCCAAGGTGTCCTCATCATGGTATTCCTAGTTGGCTACAAATCTAGACATTCTATAATGGGCAGAATGGTCCGACAAAGCAATTGATAGCATTGATGGCCAATACTCTTGAAAATGCACATGTACTATTTAAAGAAATGGTAGCCAATAGTTACCAGTGGTCTACTGAAAGGTCATCCATGAAGAAAGTTGCTCGACTTCATAAAGTAGACCCTCTGGCAGCAGTAACTGCTCAAGTAGATGTTCTTTCTTATTAAATTGGTTGGATGAATATTAATGTTATGCACATTTCGCCTGCGGTGTGTGAATCTTATAAAGGTGCTCATTCTAGCATGGAGTGTACTATAGGAAACCCGATACCATTCGAGCAAGTGTAGTACATATCACAAGCTCAACCTAATTTAGGGCACCCAATAACTAAAACTTTCATAAGTACAATTAGGTATGGTGCAATCACTAGAACTTTTCATGGAAGAATAATCAGAATGTGATGCAGCTACAATCCAGTCAACCACCACCAGGGTTTGGCCAACAAGTACAAATCAAGCCATCAACTGAGATCAACTAATGAGGTTTTCGCACAGTATATGATGAAGACCGATGCTGTAATATCAAGTCTGTCCTATATTATGATTTTTGTTTTTCATGTGTTTTAAATCTATAGTTATGATAAGTGAAACGTTTATGCACTAACAAAATTTTTGTAAATATGGTTGCAGTAGAATACGCACATGAAAGCCAAGTTGGACTACGTGCCTATTAAGAAATAAATTTTTATGCATTTGTATTTATATGTGATTGTTATAATAATGTGATTAATTTGTGTCTATTATTGAGTTAAGTGAATTATTCTAATAATTATTATTATTTAAATCTTAGTCAAGTTCGTATTTAGAGTCCAATTAATTTGATAATAAACTTATATGTATATACCTAAGTTGTAATTAAGCACACATTATACATACGAATAAGTATGTCTATTGTTATTATTATTATTATTAAATAAGTGTGCAGCACGTGAAGTTTTAATTTCCACTAATTTATTGATATGTATTAAAATATATAGATTTTAATCTATTTTTTTTTTCTACTTATGGATAGATGGTTAACATATAAGTTTAGGATATTTTAAAAAAAATGTTGATAGATTTAAAAAAAAAAAA
>JXTB01000427.1:42358-56282 GCA_002914805.1 Parasponia andersonii
CTATCTTTCTCTCATAGTTGCTAAGAGTATTTGTGATTTCAAGAGTTTTTGCTTAGTTTTCTTCAATTTTCAAGAAGAAGGTAAACATTTAAAAACATTATTTTCAATGAGTTTATTGTTTTTGCTACTGTTGGATCAAAATTCAACCTATGGTATCTAGGGTTAGAATTTTTTATAGAATCTGAAATTTTAACAACTTGTTTATTTATATGTTAGGTTATATTCTGGAAATTTTTATGATCATAGGGGTTTATTTTTATTCGTTATTAAATTTTTATTTATATTGTCCGTAACATCAGTGAATCTGAAAAATTTAATATTTTCGTTTGTTAACGTTCAAAACTCATGCTATTGATATCTTTTCGACTTGAAATTTGTATTGGACATTTATCAATGTATTATTAGTTTTTTAAATATTTTTATGACTTTTGGAAATTTTTAAAATTAAATATGAATTTCGTAATCTTTATTGTTTTGCTGATTTCAGTGCTGATACAAATCCTGATATAGAATTTCATGAATTTAAAGTGCTATCTTATGGTCTATTTTGGAATCTATAATTTTTTTACATGTTTAATATTATGTTAAAATACTTTTTTAAAGTTTCAGAATACTTTGACTTAAGAAAACATCTATAAAATTCTATCTTTGTGCACTGGTTTTCAGTTTAACAGTTTTACTGGGTTACAAGATTTGGATTCAAAATTATGAAAAATGTCCTAAATATTTTTTATAAATTCCGATAATTTTTCTGAATCTTTGTTTATATATCTTAATGAGCTATGCAAAGTTTTAGGATAAATTGAAATATATTGTTGAATCTAAAATTTTTTAAGTATGCCTAGTTTGCTGAATGTTTACAGATTTAGTTTTGTTATGAAAATTATTATGTTATTTTATGTTATGGATATTTTCAAACATATGAAATATGTTTCTTAAGAGTAATAATAGCATGTGTTAATATTTTTTTAATGAATATTTTTGCATAAATAATAAATATTAAAGGATAAAGAAGAGACACGTGGTTTTAACAAGGTTGGTTGTGTGATATTTCACTACAAAGTTTTTCTAAGGACTTGAAGTAAGTAAATCTCACCCTATATGTTTATATGTAAATTTACATGCTATTATGTGATGTTATTATGATTATTATGATATGTTGTTATATGCTATACTATATTAGTTTGTATATTAATTATGACATGAGTATGCACAAGTATTGCATAAATTGCACAAGAGTTTATGATTTTCAAAGAATGATTTTTCTAAAGCACTATGCAACCAGATTTTGTTCAAAGAATAATGTTTTTATTTATGTGTATGTCAAGTTCTTGAAAGGAGAATGTACACCTGACTGAAAGACCTACGGTCACTATGTTAAGAACAAATGTATAAACTTCAATGCTAGCCATTGTAGTATGATAGCTATATGGGATCCAAATAGCTACAAGGTCATATGCTTGTCATGACACTATGTTTATGGCTCATCACTTCTGATAGACTTGGCATTACACTATGTTGAGCTCAAATACGAAAGTTTTATGAAATAGTAACGTTTATGATTAAGATGTTTTTCAAAGAAGGGGTTTCATAGTTATGATTCTTAAAATGCATTATTCATAAAACACGACATTTATTGCATACAAGAGATTTACTTACTGGGTGCAAGCTCATCCCATTCTTTTAAAATTTTCAGATGAGCAATAGATTTTTGAAGGTTGGTTAGCGGTAGCGGTGGAATCCCTAAATGGTATTAGGATGTTTTTAATCGACTTTAAGTTTTATTTTATTGTATTTGGCTTTTGAATTAAAATTAAGTATTTTTATTTCATAGGTTATTTTGAGTATTAAGTTTTTATTTCCGATGTTTTAATAAGAGGTTATTTTTTTTTGTTTAAATATTTCTTTTTATTTTAAAAAAAATTATTACCGGATTTTTTTCCATTTTATTTTAGAAGATGAATACAAAAATTAAACATTTTCTAGCTTAGGTGCATACCTAAATTAGGGGATGTTACAGATGCGGTAATCTAAAATCTCATACAATTGGCTCAAGAATTAGTGAACTCGAACCGCAACTTAGCTAGCTCACAAAAAAATTTGGAGATACAAATGGGGCAATTGTCTGAGGTAGTTAACTCTCGACTACTTGGGAATTTACCAAGTACTACAGAGGTGAACCACAAGGAGCACTGTAATATAATAACTCTAAGGAGTGGGAAGCAAAGTGGAGCAATCGATCTAACCAATTTCAGCTATAATCTACTCCATCACCATTTATGGTCTCAAGCGGTTAGCAACAGGCACAATCCCAAGGGCAATCTGAGACAAGATATGTTAGGCTAGAAAAACCAAAATCAAAGTTGTTCTTAGGCAACCTGCCACCATTTGTTCCTCCAATTCCATATCCTCGGCAGTTTTATAAGCAAAACTTGGACAAGTAATTCACAAAAATTCTTGAATTTTTCATATTAACATACCTTTTGCAGATGCTCTAGCTCAATCGCCTAAATATATGAAGTATCTAAAGGAAATTTTGTCAAATAAGAGAAAATTAGAAGAATTATTGCACTCACTCATAAGTATAGTATGATCTTACAAAAAAAACTTCCACCAAAGCTAAAAGATCCTGGAAGCTTTAATATTCCATACGCCATTGGAAATTCAATCTTTAACAAAGCTCTATGTGATCCTGGTGCAAGTATCAATCTAATGCCGCTTTGGTATAAAAGAAGATAGGTTTAGGGAAAGTAAAACCAATAACTATTTCTCTATAATTGGCAGATCGCTCTATAAAATATCCCAGAGGTATTGTCGAGGATGTGGTGTAAAAGTTGATCAATTCATCTTCTCAGGAGACTTTTTAGTACTTGACATAGAGGAAGACCAAGAAATTCTCATTTTTTGGTTGACCTTTTCTTGCTACTGAGCGGGCTCTTATCGATGTACAAAAACTTCAATTAATAATGCAAGTCCAAGATAAAGAAGTTATCTTTAATGCTTTTAAAGAGACCAAGTACCCATTTGAATCAGCTCCTTGCTTTCAAGTTGACATTGTGGAGAAATCTATAACTGAAATAGTGAAAACAAAGCATCCAAAAGAGCATCATGCAGCTTTAGTTGTCCATGACACATCTACTAAAAAGAAGAAAGCAAACGTCATGGAATGTATAAGTAATTCAGAAGTTCCATCGTACTATCATTAGAGAACGCCCAAATTTGAGAAATTTGAGAAAAGTCCTTCCAGACCATATCCATCCATCTACGAACCTCCCTGAATGAACCTCATTGAATAGTCTAGCTAATGACTATAAAATAAGCGCTTCTTGGGACGTAACCAATAAACTATTTTTTTCACTTTTCTTTTAATCTTGAACTTTTAGGTTTTTTCTCTTTTGTTATGGTTTGTTTGTTTTATTTTTGTGTATTTCAAGTTTTTGCATAAGTGTGGAGGGGTCGATATGTGGATTTCAGATACTCATCAAGAAGCCTCCATCTACTGTGAAAATCTAATGAAGTTTTTTTTAACCTTCTCTTTTATTTTTAACATTGGAGACAATGTTAATTTTAAGTTTGGTAGTAAGGAGTTAAATTTTTCAAAAAATAAAAACAAAAAAATTTAAAACCAAAAAAAAGATTAGTTTAGTTTTTTTCTAGATTTTTTTAGTTATATCCTAGTTTGATGATCGAATGCCAATAATAAAAAATAATTTAACTGAATAAAGTTCTTGGGAAAATGATAAATTTTATTTTTATCTGTATGTTTGATTTTGTGCTAGTTTAGTTTTGCTTATGATTCTTTGAAAATTTTGATCATATGTATAGTTGTATTTGATTATTTTCTTACTTAGAGAAAGTTTATGTAGATTAAGTACATCTTTAAAATCTCATTAATAAGCTATCGCTTGAGGCAAAATCCTAGACTGTATTGTACTAGAGATATGATTTACGCTATCTTTAGATCGATTGAGCTTTTGAAGCTTACCTTTGATATTTATATCCTTTGTCTACCCATTGAGCCTAATTATTGATATTTTCTTTGATACCCATATTTTTGGCCTAGTTTTAAATAGTTTCCAATATTTTACCCTATGCCTGATAGCTCATGTGATCTTTGTTTGAAAATATTTTGAGTTATGCAATTTAGAAGGGATGCTGGTGTTGAGAAAAATCTTGTGAAGGCGTAAAGAAAAGAAGAAAGCACTATATCCTTGAAAAATAAAAACTAATTAAAAAAAGAAAAAAAAAAAAGAGAAAAAGATGAAAAGTCATAAGTTTGGGGTATAATAGCTTGTGAAAGAAAAAATGTGGAATGAAAGAAGAAAGTTGAAAATAAGTTTGGAGATATTATATCAATAAAGTGTTGAGTTGAGTAGTAGAAAGATCCGAGAATAAGATATGTGCTTAGGGTGATTTGAGCCACAAAAATATCTTTTATCCTACTTGTTACCTTAGCCATACATTACAAGCTTAATAAAATCCTAATGATCTTTAGTATAGTATTTATCTTCATTAGTAGATAGTGCTATGAAAACTTGGCCTATGGAGTTTACATATTTCTATATAGAGAAGTATTATAACTTACTTGTTTGCATAAATATACATGTTTATTCACACACACTCAATGAAACTATAGTAGAATCAAATTAAGATTTGAATTGAAATTTTAGACTTTTATAGTGTTCAGAGTTTTTTTTTAAGCTCTATAATATGTGAAATTATTTAGGCAAGCTTTGAGAGTTGAACTAGTCATAGTTAAGTCATGTTTAGGTGTTTACGATTTTTGTTTAAGGTTTTTTTTCCTTTGCTCAAGAACAAGCAAAAACTTAAGTTTGTGGGTGAGATAACTTCATTTTTATAGAGTTATTTGTAATTTGTATTCATTACAAATTCGTGTCTTAAAGTAATTTTAATTTAAATCTTAAATAATTTAAGTTGTTTAATTTTATGTTAGTTTAGATTTAATTTTATTTAATTTTATATTATTAGGTTTAGGTATTTTAATTTAAATTGGGAAGTTTAATTAAATTTAATTTGAATTAGATTTTTATTAGATTTAGGTTTTTGATTTTATTTCATTTTTTCTGATTTAGGTTAAAAAAAAAAAAACCAAATCGGAAAAGAAGAGCCAAACAGGTGTGAGTATAGTAAAGGATCAAGTATCATTTTCAGCCGTTGGATTGAGGTTGCACTGCATCTACTAGGTGCGTTCGCTTCTCGGGTGGAGGAGGAGAGTAGCCAGCAAGTGGGGCCCGCAAGCTGTCAGCTAGCACAATATCCTTTAAGTAGTCAGATCCTGTAGTTTGCATATTCCTACAACCAGTTTTTAGCTCCATTAGAAGCGTGCCATATTAGGGTACTGAGTCAACTGTTGATTTCAGCCAATAACACAGGAGATTTATATCGAGCTCACGTAAATGTGCCTCACTAGAGTTTACCCTTGATACCAGATTTTGTTAAAAAATTGAGAAAATTTGGGAAAGGCCTTATCATGCTACTAATCAAAATATATCTTTGGAATCCGTGAATGATTAAGAAATTTTCTCTCACCAACTATAGAAGGATTATAGAACAAGAGAAAAAATATACTATTCTAGAGAGAGAAAAGTAGTGGATTAGAGCTTCAATTATGGGGATTTCTCTGTTTGGTTTTATTTTCCTGTTTTAGTATTTTTTATTTTACTTAGGATGCTTAAATTATTTATTTTAGTTTTTATTTATTTAGTTATGAGATAAAGTTTTGTTTGTAGGATGCCAATGAATCCTGACTATAAATTTTAATTTTGCTTAGTTGGTTTTTAATTCTAATTTTCTTTATAAAATTGAGTATTTATTCTATTTGTGCTTAATGTTTTTGATTGAATTGATCACTTCGTTAAGTGATAAGGAATTGCTAGACTGAATTGGAAGTAAAGGAAGCTTAGAATATGTCTATGAATAGAATAACATAAATTATATAGGATTAGAATATACTTATATGAGAACTTAATGAATCTTTTGTTTAATTCAATTTGTATACCAATATAGTAAATTACTAAGTGAAGATATTATTGCTAAGTCTTGGAAGAGATTAGTAATATACAATAGGATATTTTAATTGATACTTGGGTAAACTAATTAGATTAATAGAAAATTAAGAGGATTGTGAAGGTGAAATTAGTGTTCTAGGTTGTTCTTGCATTGATATTTTTCTCTATTTATTTCCGAAGTAATTTATTTGCTTAAGTATTTTTTTTTAATTTTATTTTTACTTTTAGTCTTTTTATTTTAATTTTTTTAATTTTTGAATTTTAATTTGTTGAATAAAATTAGGGTTAATTTAATTTTAGTAATTAGTAGAAAATTTTAGTTAATCAATCTTCATGAGACGATACATTTACTTATCCAACTCAAATACGATCCGTTTAATAAACGGGTCGAAAATTATGACACAAATACGACACGTTTATAAACGAGTTGACATGACACGACCTGTGTAATAGATCATATTGACCTGTGACATGTAATCTATGACCTGAATACGACTTGTTTAATAAAGGACCTCATAGAAATAAAGCCAAATTTTTGGCCCAATTTAAGTAAATATCCCTTTAACAAATGCTAACGTCTGGTATATAAAATTTTATATACCATGTATATATAAAAAATTATATATCTAGTATATTTTAATACAATAATTGAACTTGATAGAAAAATATATCTATCAAGTATAAAAATATATATACCTGAATATTTAGCTATAAAATTTAAAAAGTGGACATCTACTTAATCAAATTTAAAATATTGGTCATTCACCTAAATTTCTCTTTAATCAATGGGTCAGAAATTACAACACTAATACTACCCATTTTTAAACAGGTTAACACGACACAATCCATGTAATCCGTTTACTAATAAGTCATTTTCGTATTAAAGGGTATAATTCGAACACAATCTTTTAATTAAATAGGTCAATATCTCCAACCTAAACACGGTGCGAATGCGATTAAGTTAAACCCAAATTAGTGAATTTCTTGCGAGTTTCGAGACGTATTGCCATATCTTATCATAAATTATCAATCCTAGGCATATTATGTGTTTCAGTTACTTGTAAAACTATAAAATTGGACATAATTTGATTTAAAAAAAAAAAAAGGAATAATTTTTCATTTATATAATACAATCTAAGAAAATCTAATATTGTTGCGGGATACAGGACACGAATATATCATAATTTTGTTTTTTCAAATGGAATTTTCATGCATCGTATATATGTAAGAATGTGATCGGGTCGAGTACAAATACTCAAGCGGCATTAAATCGTTCCTCTGTAAAGTGTAAAGCGATTTAAAAAATCAATACCACAAGGTACAACTCATAGAACTAAAGTCGCTTTAAAAAATTATATAGATAAAAAGAGCTTGCTTTAGAATAGTAATTGAGGTCCCGGGAGGGGACAAAAGCATTGGTTCTTTTCCATTGACAAAAAAAAACATGTATCTGTCTGCTTGCATGGAAACCTTTCATATGGTAAGAAAGTACAATAAAAGAAAACATTAAATTAAAGTTGGTCAGTCCGGGGATGTCATTTGTTCTGGTAACCCAGATTTTACAAGGGGTAAAATGCACATTTTGGTGAATTTCGTTTTAAAATAATGGGGGAATTTTAATTTTCAAATTTGGATTACAACACGTATTCTTAACTTTCAAACCTGGTTACCATCACTATCTGTATGATTACTCACATACCTCTGGTTGTTATTTCCGATCATTGGTATTGAAAGCATTGTATTTATGGATGAGCCATCTTGTAACTCCATACCTCCTTGCGTCGGCCCTCAACTCACATCATTGTGTGACGTCAGTAGTATGCTGGCGGGATATTAATGACAAGTGCAGGGTTTACTTTTCACACCCACTGGTTGACTTGGTGTCTAGTTCAATACTTGTTACACAATTGATCGGTTTTCCACCTTTCTTCCAGTAACTATTCCATATCATTCTACTCGTACTCCCATTTATACCTGAATTTCGGGGACGAAATTTACTTTTTAGGAAGGTCCCGAAATTTACTTTTTAGGAAGGGAGAGTGTAAAAACTCAGATTTTATAAAAGGTATAGTGTACATTTTGGTGGATTTCGGATTAAAATAATGGGGGAATTTCAAATTAGGATTTAATTGAAATAAATTATTTCAAATATGGGCCATTTTGTAAATTTGAAGGGGCAAAATTGGCGAGATTCTCAGGTTAGGGGCCTAAGTGCAAACTTGGGGGGGTCAAATGGTGGGAGCCACATGACGTGCCCACTTCTTTTATAATTTTCTCTTCTTTTTTTTTTTTTTTTCTTTTCTCTCTCCTCTCTAGCTTATCTTTTGTCGTTGCCCAGCATATGCAAGGTCACCGACCTCTAAAACCACCCTCAGTTGAGTTTTGGCATCGGAGGAGTTGTCGAACGTTGGCTCCATCGGAAGTGGCTGTGAACCAGAAATGACTCCCGTCGTCGCCTCTGGCCACATCAGGCTATGAACCCGGGCCTCTCATCTTTGTCTCGTCACAAACAATGGCCCAATAAGCTTCTTGGAACCCCATTTTGCTCCATTTGATTTCGAGTTCATTGAGTAGTTTTTAAGTTATTGGTTTTGAATGTTGGCTTTTCAATCAGACCTTTGGATTGCGATTTTATTGTTATTTTTAGAATACACTTGAAAAATTGTGAAAAATTGTGAAATTTAATATATATATATATATATATATATATATTTTGACTATAGTTGTTGATGAATATGAAAAATGAAATAAGACAGTTCTGATTTCGTCTCATTTTGCTTGCAACTCGACCTGACCTCGAATTAAATGAATTATATATCTTATTTGGTTAATTTGGGTGCTAAAAATTCAATAGTGAGGTTCATTTCTTAATTGAAGACTCCGTTCTGTTAGTAGAACAATATTTCAAAGCAAATAATCGAAGGTTTGAAAAAAGCACTCGATTCTCCAAATAATCGCCAATACCAAACGCATTTCATAGTGTCATATCACTGCTCTGTTGAGGTAGGGGATTCAATTACTTAATTTGAATAACTTTTTCATAAACATTCAATTCTATTGCCATATTGTGAGAAATATGAATTTTATTGCTTTGGATACTTAAGTGAACTACTTCGTGAATTGAATTTGTTACAGACTGTTCTAAGATACTTGTAGATGATTGTGGATTGTACTGTGTGATTCGTAGATGCTTTTTATATAGGTTTAATAATTTGGGATTATCTAAATTACAGTTGTTATATTGCTGGATTTTTTATGATGGGAATGGGTTATTTGAGGATTAAACCACATTCTAGGTTTTGGTTTAGTGTAGTTAAGCTGTTTGAGCGGGTTTCTATAGTAGGTAATCTATTGTGTCACGCTAGGATGTTTAGGTATTACAAGACACTTTGTTGGTGGGGCTCGGGGTTTGAGTTTGGAGTTTGATCTCAGGGTATTGATTCATACTAGTACATATTGTTCTGGGATTAGTAACCTAGCAAAGGGTGTTTATTACATGTAGTATAAGTTATTCCGACTCCGTGATAAGGTTATGTGAGCTCATAGATATTAAGTTAGTTAAAGCCGCATACAGGTTTTTATACTCTATCTATTATGCTCCCATTTACGAGTTTACTGAATTTGTTTGCCTATATGGTCTGATGACTTATATTCGATATAACTAACTATGCACAGATTTTATAAAGAAAATAGTTTTTAAAATGGTAAACGAAGTTTCTTGCTAGGCTTTTAAGCCTACCCTTTCGTTTTCCTCCCATTTTAGGTAATGCTTAATCGGGATAGGATTTTTGATCAATGAACAAGCTGTTGATTCATATGTGTGGTCCTTCTTGTATCATGATTGGTATTCAACTTTACTCTTTCTCGCTCCTAAGTAAACTATTTAATCAGATTCTATGTATTTTATTAAGTGAGTGTATGAGGGTGTTTGTATAATTATTTTAAGGACTTAGTGTATAAAGAGACATTATGGTTCCCAAAAAGTATGTTTTCAAAAGTACAAGTATTTGGGATTTTGGTTAGTTTCTAATAAAATCAGTTTTAACCTACGAGTTTAGGAAATTTATAAAATCCATATTAACACAAATAAGCATTTTACCAACCCAACTTATTTTAGCTAAAATAATTAGATCGAAATTTATAAAATCCATATTAACACAAATAAGCATTTTACCAACCCAACTTATTTTAGCTAAAATAATTAGATCTTTCCTAAAACTTTGAGAGATTTCCCTTGATTCGATAACGATAGTATTTAAGGACTAAAATATAAAATTTAAGTATTTATTTTCTTTTGAAACTTATAAATTAATTGTTTATTTATATTTACATTTAAAATTATCAAA
This sequence comes from Parasponia andersonii, assembly GCA_002914805.1. Lineage (NCBI taxonomy): Eukaryota > Viridiplantae > Streptophyta > Magnoliopsida > Rosales > Cannabaceae > Trema > Trema andersonii. Next base: position 52,734 of record JXTB01000427.1, read on the forward strand.
AATCAAAATTTTGGACTTTCGGTCATGACACTACCAATTAGATCTTATTGTCCAAGTTCTAAATTTACTTGTATTAATTTTAAGCATAAGGGAGACATAATATGGAGACGATTAGCGATAAAATAAATCGAGTCTGCCGAAGACACATAGTTGATACTAATTGTTGTGCAGTCTAAAATCCTAAGGTCGCATAAGGGTTAAAGTTCGACCTCCTCCGTGATGGTTATGTGCGGCCTCTTCCACAGGTTATATACGACCTTCTCCGTGCAGTCTCTTTTGTATAAGTATATGCGACCTTCTTTGTATAGGTGATGGGCGACCTCTTCCAAAAGAAAAGGGAAACAAATATATGCTATGTCAAATAGGAAACCTACAAGGAAAGGGAAACAAGTATATGCTATGTCAAAAAGGAAACCTACAAGGAAAGGGAAACAGAAGTCTCTTATTTGTGATCAACTAGTTATCCGTTTTGAATGGTTATCCAATTATATTGTTACTTAATTATATAGTTACCCGCTTATACAATTAGGATTATAGGGACATAGGGTTACCTTTACCTATATAAAGGGGACTCAATGTTCCGAAGAGGGATCAAGTTTTGAGTATTCCAATTGCTTCAGTTTTTCCAATTTCCAAACGAGACATTGTAACCTTGAGTGCTTATAATTCTTCATAAAATAGTGAAAAAACAGTGGACGTAGGCTCATCTTTTTCGGGACTGAACTACTATAAAATCTTCTTTCTTTATTTGCTTTGATTATTAACTCAATTTGCACAAGTCATATCTCTAGATTTTTTCTAAATTTATTGTTGATAAAACCTCCATCAACAATTGGCGCTAGAAGGAGGACTATTCCGGCAGAAAAATTTGTCAAATTCCACTTTTTTAATAATGGCAAACATTAGAAACACTACCAGAGTCACCGGAACTAGCCAAAACCAACCTCAAAGTACTGCTGCTACACAGGTAGTCCCTGCTCCAGATCAGTCTACTATGATGGTAACAAAGAACCTTTCCCAGAGACAGGATCGTATGGAGGAAACACTCGTGAACCTTTAGTAAGTCACTAACCAGATCAATGACACCCTGCGACGACTTGCTGAAGGACAGATGGTGACCCCACCACAACATGAACGTCCCAAGAAAACGTCCTGCTCAATTACCTAAGAAAGGAATACAGATCCTAGAGACGAGAAGAAGTGGCCAGCCAAGAACTCAGCAAGAGTGTCATGAAGATCGCACCTCCAAGGGGAAAGGCAAGGTCGCAAACTTGCCTCCAGAATCTGGTACGGAGAGTTCAAGTACGAACCGTGATCATATACAACCTTCTCGTAAATCCACTAATAGCTAGGATCACTTGAGCAGCGAACAAGGACGACCATCGAGAAGAGTCTTCGAAAGAATCAGCAGGGAGTTAAGACAAGATCCTACAGACTTAAGATAGTATTTGGAGCGACGACGTGGTCATGATCGATCTGTATCGCATCACAATGACCAAAGCCGGTCTCGTCGCACTATATCACTGGATTCCTCTCATAGGTCGCAGAAGACTCTACCTGATCAACCCACCATGAAACAGGATAACGAACGAAGGTTGCTTTTACCGCCAGCAAGGAATGATGCTTTCCCTCTGAACGTCGATGTTCACAATTTAAGGATCGCATTAGACGCACTTGCTGGCTGGGACGATGAGCTCGCTGATGGATATCGTCAGTCGCCATTCAGCGAGGAGGTTCGAGCTGCAGCCCTTCCCACTGGATTCAGACTTCCCACCATTAACACTTTTGATGGGAAGACTGATCCACAGGACCATATGGAATACTTCAGCGACTTGATGGAACTTCATCGGCTTAGTGATCATGCACGTTGCAGATGTTTCGCTGTAACACTCTCAGGAGCAGCGAAGAAGTGGTTTCGAGGACTTAAATCCAGCTTAATTTCGTCCTGGCAACAATTACAGACGGCATTCTTAAGACAGTTTCAGGCCGCAAAGAATTTCACTGTTCCACTTGTTAGTTTTTCCGCAATCCGGCAAGGTCCAGATGAGACTCTACGGTCTTATCTCAATCGGTTCACTTCAGAGCTAGCGAAGGTCAACAACCCATCTGAAGGAGGAGTTCTTACTCTTATGATGGCTAGGGTGCGACCAGAAACAAAACTCTGGGAGGAATTGCTTGAGCGAGAGTGTAGAACTCTCGAAGACTTCTACCGAAGAGTTGGTCGGCATCTGAGGTTGGAATCTTCATGCAAGAATCTCCAAAAGACTAAAAAATGAGGAAGAACAGATTCGGCTAAAGATGCAGTCATTACCAATAACAGCGGTAATAAGAAAAACAAGAGGAATAATGAACAGACAAATGAGAATCAGCCTAGACCTAAAAAGCAGGAGGTTTCAAAAGCTCCCATGAGGTTTAATAATCACACTGAATTGAATGCCCCCATAGATCATATCTATGCTGTCACAAACCAGAAGGAGCGATTCCGACAACTACAACCAATGAAGCGGGACAGGGCAAAGCGCGACCCCAACAAGTTTTGCCGATATCATAATGATATTGGGCATGATACTAATAATTGGTTTGCCCTGAAAGATGAAATTGAAAGGCTGATTAGAGAGGGATGATTGCGGCAGTACACTAGGCAGAACGACGAAAGGCGAGAAGAAGACCAACAGTGACCTCCAGAAATTTAACGTGAGGTGCGAACTATTTTTGGAGGACCACATGTTGGAGGAGATTCCAAGCGAGCACAGGATAGATATGTGCGAGAAGCTCGACAGCAGCCATTAACCAACGTCATGCATCTTGATTAGCGACCACACAAGCTTCAACGAGTGCCGGAAATGGATATTACCTTCACAGAGCAAGATGCAAGGGAAGTCCATTATCCGCATAATGACGCGCTGGTCGTAAAAATTAACTGTGGAAGCACACAGTTGTGGCGAGTATTGGTTGACAACGGAAGTGCTGTAGACATCCTATACTTCGATGCCTTCAAAAAGATGGGGTTGAATGAGAGCGACCTGAAGCCTGCCGCCACTCCCCTCTATGGTTTTACTGGTGACAGCCTGATGCCTATGGGCATGATTGAACTGATGGTCAGCGTTGGGACCTTTCCAAGGGTTTCATCGATAATGACTCAGTTTTTGGTGGTAGATTGCCCATCTGCCTTCAATGCTATGCTAGGAAGACCGACATTAAGGGAACTTCGAGCTATCACCTCGATCTATCATCTAACAATGAAGTTCTCGACCCAACATGGGGTAGCCGAGGTGCGAGGAAATCAGTATGATGCGAGGACTTGCTATAACAACTCGCTGAAACTCGCAGCAAAGGATGCAACGTCCCGCACAATGATGGTCCACCTGCCAGAGGAAGCGATCGAAGCGTCAGTCGTGGCAGCAGATGAAGCGTCAGTCGTGGCAGCGGATGAAGCGTCAGTCGTGGCAGTGGACAAAGCGTCAGTCATGGCAGCGGACAAAACGTCAGCTGAGGTAGCGAGCAAAGCTCCAGTCGGATCGTCAGATAAAGCGTCAGTCGAAACAACCA
>JXTB01000427.1:60163-85981 GCA_002914805.1 Parasponia andersonii
TTCGACAATGGTACTTTTGGCCAACTATGAAGAAGGATACATTGGAATTTGCTAGGAAATGCGATAAATGTCAACGATTTGCGACCATTCCTAGAAAACCACATGTTCCTTTAACTTCAATGACTAGTCCATGGCCATTTGCTGTGTGGGGAATTGATATATCGGGATGCTTCCATTAGCGCGAGGTGGTTTGAAGTATGCGGTGGTCGCAGTCGATTACTTTACAAAATGGACGGAAGCCGAAGCCTTAAGCACCATCTCCGCAAAGAAAATGATAGATTTCGTTTACAAACCTATAATCTGTCGCCATAGTATACCACATACCATAATTTCTGATAATGGAAAACAATTTGATTGTGACGAGTTCCGTGACTTCTGTAATAACTTGGGCATCAAAAAGAGCTTCTCAGCTGTTGTTCATCCACAGGCCAATGGGCAGGTCGAAGCGATAAACAAAATACTCAAGCAAAATATAAAGACAAAGCTGGAGGAGCATAAAGGAGCCTGGCCAGAAGTACTTCCAGAAGTGTTATGAGCTTATCGCACCACACAACGAACTACTACAGGAGAGAGTCCATTCTCCTTGGCTTATGGATATGAAGCGATGATTCATGTTGAAATTGGTGCGGGCTCCCTGCGGCGATCTATTTATGAGCAAAAACAGAATGATGTATTGCTGAGAGTTGAACTCGATCTTTTAGAAGAGCGGCGTGAACAATCTCAGCTCTGAATTGCATCATACCAACGGCGCACTGCTCGATATTATAACTCCAAAGTCAAGGGTAGACATTTTAAAGTTGGAGATCTTGTCCTTCGACGAGTTCTACCTGATAATAGAGAGCATGGTGCTGGTGTGTTTGGGCCTTCTTGGGAAGGACCTTATGTTATTGATAATGTCATTCGACCTCGAACATATAACTTAGCTCGCATCGGTGGATAAAAGGTCGAGCATGCCTGGAATGCTGAACAGCTTCGTCGTTATTATCAATAAATCTTCATGATATCTTCAACGGATTATTGTATCTTCTTCATTAATATTCAATAATACTTCGACTATTACTTTAACTTGGTTATTACTTCGGCTATTCTTCATTTATAGTTTTATGGCAGTTTTCGGACACCATAAAACTCGGGGGACAGTGGGATCAGAGTTATCTCCTACTTGTTTCCTAAGGGACTATGCAAACGTCTATTTAGAGGAATCAGGGTTTTAGATTTTCGAAGTGTCTAAATCTCAGATCATCGACGTGTCTGAATTTCCTTAAAATCCTAGGATTTTCTCCTCGCTTCGTGCCTCAGCATGTCGTATTATGCAATTTCCCTCCTCGAACAGAAAAGTAACTAAGCAAAATGTTCGATGTTCGAAGTGATATATTGCTATGTTTTATTTTGACATGGAACTTTTGAAATACAGTTAGAGTTTGCATCACTCGTATTAACTGTTTTCTTAAGCGACCTAACCTATCCTAACGCTTAAAACTCGTTTTAAGTTAGTCGGATTTAAATCGCTAAAAGCGTACTGATCGATCACTTGTGATTGACTACTTATTTAAAATTATTGTTGTTTCTTTTTATTATTTTGCAGGAGCATATAAGGAAAAATGAAATTTATTTAAAAAGTCGTCCATACATAAACAAAAAAGAAGGGGTACAAAGCCTGCATTGTTCTAAGAAAAAGAAAACACTTCATGTGGAAGGGCTTGCGCCGTCATCCCCAGCCTTGGTCATATCCTCTTTCCAGCTCTGCACAAGTTTGACCACATCCTCGCCAAGAATGGAGAAGTCAAAATCTGGATGCTCGCAGAAAATGTTGAAGATGATAGTTGACGAGGCGATATTACTAGCTTTATCCTCGAGTTCTTTGACTTCGGTCACCTTGAACTCCTCGATAGCTTTGTGAACCGCCTCGGTGGTCGCTTCCCTCATACGCTTCGGATGCTTAGAAATGACCTTCTTGAGCTCTTTGACTTTCTCCTCTAGATTCTCCTTGGCGAGTTTCTCCTTGGACAGGTCCTCAAACATCTGCTGCTTTTCAAAGTAGAAAGCCGTTCTCTCCTCCTCCCGAGCCTTTTCCGAGTTCTCGAACGCTTGAGTTATCTCATCAACTTTCTCAGCTTTCTCTAAGCATTCGAGAACTTGATCGTGCATCAGGACAGCAGCAGCCACAGTCTAAAATATATATATATATATATATGTAAATCTCCAAGTTAACATCAAAAGAGTATTCGTGAAGAGAAGATTGAGAAGCTTACATTAGCCAATATCCTTATCGCAGATCCGAAAGCGACCTTGGCAGAACGTCACTTCATTCGCTCCCAACTTTCTTCAGATGTGAAGCGGTCGATAAAGGCTGCGCTCATGCTAGCCTTCTCTGGTAATTGGTTAAGGAGTGCGAAGAGCTCGTCGCCTTTATCTGCCAAGGTCGGTTTCGAAGAAGTGGCAGCCTCGGTAGGGGGTTNGAGTTTGCATCACTCGTATTAACTGTTTTCTTAAGCGACCTAACCTATCCTAACGCTTAAAACTCGTTTTAAGTTAGTCGGATTTAAATCGCTAAAAGCGTACTGATCGATCACTTGTGATTGACTACTTATTTAAAATTATTGTTGTTTCTTTTTATTATTTTGCAGGAGCATATAAGGAAAAATGAAATTTATTTAAAAAGTCGTCCATACATAAACAAAAAAGAAGGGGTACAAAGCCTGCATTGTTCTAAGAAAAAGAAAACACTTCATGTGGAAGGGCTTGCGCCGTCATCCCCAGCCTTGGTCATATCCTCTTTCCAGCTCTGCACAAGTTTGACCACATCCTCGCCAAGAATGGAGAAGTCAAAATCTGGATGCTCGCAGAAAATGTTGAAGATGATAGTTGACGAGGCGATATTACTAGCTTTATCCTCGAGTTCTTTGACTTCGGTCACCTTGAACTCCTCGATAGCTTTGTGAACCGCCTCGGTGGTCGCTTCCCTCATACGCTTCGGATGCTTAGAAATGACCTTCTTGAGCTCTTTGACTTTCTCCTCTAGATTCTCCTTGGCAAGTTTCTCCTTGGACAGGTCCTCAAACATCTGCTGCTTTTCAAAGTAGAAAGCCGTTCTCTCCTCCTCCCGAGCCTTTTCCGAGTTCTCGAACGCTTGAGTTATCTCATCAACTTTCTCAGCTTTCTCTAAGCATTCGAGAACTTGATCGTGCATCAGGACAGCAGCAGCCACAGTCTAAAATATATATATATATATATATGTAAATCTCCAAGTTAACATCAAAAGAGTATTCGTGAAGAGAAGATTGAGAAGCTTACATTAGCCAATATCCTTATCGCAGATCCGAAAGCGACCTTGGCAGAACGTCACTTCATTCGCTCCCAACTTTCTTCAGATGTGAAGCGGTCGATAAAGGCTGCGCTCATGCTAGCCTTCTCTGGTAATTGGTTAAGGAGTGCGAAGAGCTCGTCGCCTTTATCTGCCAAGGTCGGTTTCGAAGAAGTGGCAGCCTCGGTAGGGGGTTCGGGAGTGCTAGCTGGCTGAGATGGTTGTGGAGGGGGCAAGCTCGCTGGGACGTCCTCGAAGGCAACTTTTCTCTTCTTCGAGCAGTCGACCTTCTCCTTCCCTTTTGATGGCGGGGTACTCTCAGGTGTCTTGGTTTTCGCCATGGACCCGAGAGTTGAAGGAGGTGCTCGCAGACCGCTACCAAGGACCATCTCTGTACAGAATATGTTAGTGAGCGAGGAAACATAGTATAAAGGTAATTAGAATGAGCGTGTGATTACCTTCTTCTTGTGGAGCTGGTTGAGGAGCTGGTGGTGACACAGTCTCTGGAGATGAAGGCTCTGAGTGTGGAGGTGTGGCCGGTGCCTTTCGTTTTCTAATTCTGGAAGACGAGGCACCTAAGTCCGTCCTCTTCCTTGGCTTCTTCTTCGAGCTCGATGGCCTGGATGAGAGAACTGGGGGGTCTGGGAACGCGGCACCCTTCGGAATCAGACCGCAAGCAACCAGGTTATTCGTAGTGCCTAGTACCTTCCAATTAAATTCTTCAATTAGAAGGTCGTTGATCTTATAAACTCTTGCGAGCTATTCCCTGGAGAGTCCGGGTCGATCCCTATTATCTGTGATGACATTAAAATGCGATCAGTATAAGAATAAATATAGAAACAAGGCAGTAAATTGGAAGACTACCTACTGGGATTCTGAAAAAAGCCGTTAGCTGTATAGTCAAAATGGAAAAATGGATTTTTCCATTTTCCCATATTGTTGCGAACCCCGTAGATCGTTTTTATTGCTTGATTCGACCATTTGCTCGCATAGAAGAAGCCGAGATCTGACGGATTTAATTTTACTTGGTAGAACCAAGCAAATTCTTCAGGTGAAGGAGTTTCTAAACCTAGTTTATGGTACAGTATATACAAACCTACCATATTTCTATAGGTATTAGGGGTTAATTGAAAAGGAACGACCCCATAGTAATCAATGATTGATTTTATATACGGATGGAATGGGAGATGCACGCCACACTTGAGGACTGCCTCAGAAAAGGAAGCGAGTCCATGTGGGGGAGTGTGTGGTCGGTTCAATTCCATTGGTAGACGAAGGGGGATGGCGATCTTTTAGTTGCTCGCAATTTTTTTGAGTTTGTACGACGTGCAGCTCATCCGAACATTGGTATATGACCAGTTCCCTTCTATGTATTGGTAGCCAGATGAAAATGCAGGGGCATCCTTATGTGTCTGGGCCACTGATCCTGGGGAAGATCGCCTATTCGAGGACTACTCTGTCTGGCCCCCATTATTTCTATCTCGGGTTCCAGCTCGAGATAATCTTCGAGATTAATGGATCTAACACTCGAGTTAGATTCTCCAAAAAAAGCATTTCCTTCCCTAAATTCCTCACTACTAGACATCTGAAAAGAAATACACAGGGATTCAGACATCGAGGGTTTTCACTATGCTAGCACTTTGGGTATTCATCATAAGATTGTACTAAGCAAGCAAGCTCATTCCTAAATGGTCTACGGATTCGTAAAAATGTTCGAGTAGTTCATCAGTAAATATTCGAGCAGTTCATCAGTAAATGTTCGAGCAGTTCATTGGGAATAAAATAAGGTATCAGACCCTAGAAATTCTTTTCATAGGTTCATTTCTGATTGTTATCTAGTAAGTCTACCCTACGGACTGAAAAAGGGGAGTGTAAAAAAATTCTCATGTCACTTCAGTGAGATGAGTATTTATTCCTAAAGATTGAAATCACTTTCAAGAATAGAAGAAATAAGAGAAGAAATAAACTGACCTTTCTTCAGAAGCGGAAGATTTGAGACGATTTGAACTTCGTCGGAGAAGAAGTTGTGATTTGTGCGAGCTGAAAGATGAAACGGCGCTAGGATTTTTTGGAGTTTTGATGTTTTCTGAGATAGAAACAGTAAAATGAAATAGAAACAGGTTGGTTTCTGATATTTATAATCCAAGTACCGTTAAATCACAACCGTAGATCAGGGAGTTTGAATTTTAAATCTGAAGGCCGAAGATTGCGCGGGATTTGATTCTATCTAAAAAGTCAGAATTGTTTAAAATTTGAAAAGATTTGGTTTTAAAAGAGTGACGGTTGATATCATTAGACTTCCTCGAATTATGCTCTTTCTCAGAAAAGGCTACACGTGTTCCGTTCTGACAGAAAAGAGATACGCATGATCTTGAGAGATGGGATTTGAAATTTGGCAGCTCTTCGACTATTTAGACCTCAAGTTTAGGTCATGACATCACATGTTTAAGGTCGCACGGTAATTGGAAGCTCCATTTCGTCCTAAAGAACTAATGGAGCTGGGGGGGCAATTGTTGTGCAGTCTAAAATCCTAAGGTCGCATAAGGGTTAAAGTTCGACCTCCTCCGTGATGGTTATGTACGGCCTCTTCCACAGGTTATATGCGACCTTCTCCGTGTAGTCTCTTTTGTATAAGTATGTGCGACCTTCTTTGTATAGGTGATGGGTGACTACTTCCGAAAGAAAAGGGAAACAAGTATATGCTATGTCAAACAGGAAACCTACAAGGAAAGGGAAACAAGTATATGCTATGTCAAAAAGGAAACCTACAAGGAAAGGGAAACAGAAGTCTCCTATTTGTGATCAATTAGTTATCCGTTTTGAATAGTTATCCAATTATGTTGTTACTTAATTGTATAGTTACCCGTTTATGCAATTAGGATCATAGGGACATAGAGTTACCTTTACCTATATAAAGGGGACTCAATGTTCCGAAGAGGGATCAAGTTTTGAGTATTCCAATTGCTTCATTTTTTCCAATTTCCAGACGAGATATTGCAACCTTGAGTGCTTGTAATTCTTCATAAAATAATGAAAAAACAGTAGACGTAGGCTCATCTTTTTCGGGGCTGAACCACTATAAAATCCTCTTTCTTTATTTGCTTTGATTATTAACTCAATTTGCACAAGTCACGTCTCTAGATTTTTTTAAAATTTATTGTTGATAAAACCTCCATCAACACTAATTTATTTTAATTTTAACTTATTTTCTATGTATATATGGACCGTAAATTCAGTGTTACAATTTATGTTATTTAAACGTACTAATTGTATAATAAGAAGTGACGAGTAATTAGCTTTCGAGCCAAAAATTTTTCAATAGGGTCAAATTTTTACAAATAGTGAGTAGACAAAGACAACTTAGATTTTTAATTTGTCATTAAAAAGAAATCTATTTTGTTTTAATGGGTTATAATTTGTTTTGTACTTTACAGTTAGCTTTAAAATATTGGTAATGATTGGCAACACGTGAGTTCACATCATTTGTCACATTATTATGATGTTAAAATATTCTAAATATAGGATAAAGAGGCGTGCTATGGTCGGGCACGACTGACACGATTCATCGATCTCTAACATCTATTATTGTATAAACCACATGGGTCCCATAGTGGACTTCATAAGGATAAATGGTTGAGATCGATTATACGTATTGGTCGCATTTGACTATAGCATAATTCATAGGATGAACGTCTCCATGATTCATTGGTGAAGAAGTTGATTTCTGTTGACAAATCAAATCGTGCCATGTGTTCATAGCATCATAAACTGAGTGAAAGGAAAAGACCTTTTAACTGGCCATGATAAAGCATATAATGGTACCTAATTAGAGGCAAGCCACGTGGGATTCGCTGGCCTAGTGGCAAATGCCCTCTTATCCTTTTTCTAAAAAAAATGTTGATAAATTTCTCCTCAAAATTAGTTTTTGTCACCCTAAATTTATAATATTTTATGGGCTAATTTAGTATTTTTGTGCTACAGTTGTAATATAAACAAGAAACATATCTGAAAAAAAAAATCTAGGAATTTAGTACATTTAATTTACAACTGTGTTATATTATATAAAAGTCGTATCTAAGTGTTTAATAAACTATACATTATATATGCTATAGAATGATATTTTAAATAATTTATATTGTGAAAACATAATCAACTTTGAAAAACAATCCTTAGCATGCTTCACAAATTCTGTTTAGTTTAGTGGTTATATAGTAACTTATTTAGAATCTTCTGACCAAAAACAAAAACTTGTCAAATGCCCCTTATTTTCGGTTATTTTACTAACTTCTTTTAAAAGCTAAAAATAACAGTCATAATTAATCCCAAATGGGCCATATATTTGTCTCTTTAGTCATACTATTAACTATTCTTGGGTGTGACAATTTTGCTTTCTAAACCTATGGATTGAATTCACGGCGCCCTCGTATAAATAAGGGAAGTGGTTAAACTATTTTGAATATTGTATTCATTTTTCTTTTATCCTTGCAATAGCCTATTCATATGCCATAGTCCTAAATGATAGAACCCATGTTGGCTTTCTATTTCTATAAAAATAGAGTAATATAATGTGGCACATTAAGGTACCAAGTACCACAAAAGTTGTCAGTTTTCACTGTGAGATGAAATTAATATACTCGGTCCTATACTCAGATCCATCAGAAGTATCATTCCATCTCTAGTGAAAAAATAATACATTGTGTGGTGCTTAGTACTTTAAGGTTAGAACTCCTTTCAAAACTACATCATATTTGGTAATATCATTTGCCATATTACATACCGGCCAGTGTAGCAATGCTTCAATTATATAAATACTCTCCCACAAAAACAACAATAAACTAAAGAGGAGTGCTAAGATTACTTTCTTTTCTACTATCATATCTCATTATTTAAAATGTGGAATCCATTATATTTTTTATGAATGTCTAATTGTGTACATTTATTATGGGATTATATCATTATTATACACTTAAAGTTTCATTAAATTCTCTAGTTTAAAGCACTTTTGTAGACATAGGCATAAAAATAAGAGTTATCTCTAATTTGTGTTAAATGTTCATTTCTGCGCAGATTTCGTAAAATAGGCACAGATTCTAAATTACATAGGAAAATAATCAAATTCTTTAACCCCATGGATTCTAGAGTCAATTTTTCACTAAACTCAATTTATAAGATCTGTCCAGATTATTTTAAAATGGGTCTCAAATGGACTATATTTCAAATTGGACTGCATTCACTTTCAACACAATACCCTTTAATGTTTGGCCCATTCTAGCCTCAATGAAATCTCAAATTGAGTTATTCTTGATGTTATAGATACGTACAAAAAAAGACCTAGATGATTTGTGCTTGAGAAAATTCAAAAAAAGCTGAAATCTGGATAAAAATATTAGATTATTCCAGATGATAAGATCAGCAACTAATTTTGACTCAACAGAACCTATTTTTACTATTTTTGCTATAAGTCAAGAAACACAGTTCTAATGGATGTAATTTTGATGGTATACGACTCTTAAGAAATAAAGTTCATTTTCTCTTTTTTAATTAAGACCTTTTTTGGCCAAATGGATATCTAGATATATCTTTGGGAAGGACTGAATAGTTGCCAACTTGCACTTATTCTTAGCCTATAAATTTTGACTTTGTATCTCCAAGTTTTCCCATAAATAGATACTTAAGTAAGGCTTATGAGGCATCTTGGTTTGAGATCAGGATCACTTTCTTTTATTCTCCTCTTGCTATTTATGTTATTGTAATCTTACTTTATCTTCAAAATAGTAAGAGTAATATGTTTATATTGTATTCATACTTATTATTCTTCTTCATCATATTTACTTAATCTTGCATATTGCCAAGAAGAAAGAGTGAATCTCTTGGGAAGAAAGATAGGTATAATCTAAACTCTAAGTGGATTTTTATTAGTTATATATTTTAATCATTGTTATATGTGTGATACTTAATTTTCTTAATCAATCTTAATACCGTCCTTGTTAAGTGGTGGGTCTTGATTCATTGTAATTTACCTTTGACACAATAAATACTTAATTCATTGTTTATTAGTTGTACTAGAAAGAGATTTTAATTTGTTGTGGACATAAGGTGGCGCCATGAATACTTGACCATATTTACAAGTGTTGCCATTATCAAAGAAGGTAATTAAGAAAACTAATTAAAAACACATAAATAAGTAATAATGGACCTTTAATGATTAATCATATGATTGGAACCTTCATTATGCGTGGATTCCAATTGAGTGATAAAAGAACTTAGATTATATTTATTTGATGTACCCAAGAGTGGATACCTTAATCTTAACAATTGTTTAATTTTGCAACTTCATATTACTATATTTCTATCACTTTGTTTCATATTGTTATAATCATCCTACAATTTACTTTCTCCCATTATTTTTATTCTTGTAATATGTGTTATAGTCTTGTATTATTCACTAACCTTCTTGTGGATCGATATCGGTCTTACCAAGTAATTTCTTACTTTGATACTCCTGCACTTGGGAGAAGACTTCATTAATTTGAACTACTCAATTTTATAATATTGCTCAAAATGTACAAGTTTTTAATGGAATTCACATATCAAAGATTAAGACACGAGAGTGGAAAAGAAAGTAATTCTTGCTCAAACTGGAAAAGAAAATGAAAGGTACATAACCATAGAAATATACACACACATACATATATATATATATATATGGTACCAATTTAGTAAGTATTTTTTTTACCTATCTATAAGTATTTTTTTGGTTAATTAAAATTAGTCATGCACGTCTTTTTATAGTAAAAAATGAGAGAGAAAAAAATATTGAATAATGTATATTTATTTTATTATTATTATTCTAATTACTCAAATTATGGTAACAATTAGATCAATGATCCAACGGTTAAACAAATTAAAAAAAATACCTACTGGATTGACAATGATGTATATATATATATATATATATATATATATATATATATATATATATTTTAAAGGAATAATTTTATATAGCTCAGATAAAGGTTATAATAACAAATTAGATTACATATAACATTTTATAATGACAATTAGGAAATTGATTTATAAACTTAAAAACAAAAAAAAAAATCTTCAAATTAAAATCTCAGAACAACGACAATCCTTTTCAAAGGTCTTGGAGAAAACTACAGGAAGAATGTATTAGAACTCTTTAATAACACGTTTTGATTTTTTTTTTCCTATCCAAATTGGTACTTATGATTATTCTCACTAGAAGAATTTCTCAAAATCCGAATAGTAATAGTGATATACTATCTAGATCTGAATCATAAGTGATACGTTCTGAATGATAATCACATTAATAAAACAAAGAAAAAAAATCATTAATAAAAACCAAATCATCACTTATCTAAATCTGAACGGAATAAGAATGATCTAGATATAGGTGAACATATATATTTTCACAAATAGAAATGTTATTTGAAAATAAAAGCAAAGACGAGAAAGTAAAAGGAGAAAAACCTATACTAGGAAAAAAAAAGATCGACTTTCTAGTAGAGGGAAGATCCCTGAAAGAAGCTTAAATATAAAGAAGAATACCCTTTTGTTTTTGTTGTTGATCCGTATAGATATATATAAAGGGTAAGACTTATGTTTAGCCCCTAGTGTAGGCTTACTCTTATTTTGGTCCTGATTTTTCAAGTGGTCTATTTGAGACCTCTGCTACATTAATGTGTCCTAATTTATCCATTTTCTCACTATTATATTACAAATGAACCCAAAAAATCTCATTTTGGCCTACTAAATTATTATAAAATTCAAATATAATTAGGATATACTAGTTTTGAATTATCTTATATATTTTTTTAAAAGAATATGATTTAAATATTAAAAATATAGTGCATGTTAGTTATATTAACTTATTGTAATATTCGCCTAAAATGATTAGTCTAAAGAAAGATTCAAAAAAATTTCAGAACTACGCGTCTTTTGGAGAGTAGAAAGCAATATAATTTATCAAGTGCTACTACATATTGTGCTTTCTAGACATTGTAGCTTTCTACTTTCCAGCGATGCTCTTCTTTTGGATAAAGTAAAATGTGGGCACCAGTGCATGGTACATATTGAGTTCCCCAAATGTAAGGTTTTTCAATTTCGGAGCTTGTGACAGAAATTGCACGTTCAATGTGAATATTTTAATCATTACATGTGATAAAATACAATTGTTCTTATCTTTTTTCGTCTACTAAATTATTGTTAATTTGAGTTTGCACATGCATTATGAGATCTCTGACTTCATATATACGTACATCTTAAATTTGATAGCTGATAAGGGTTAAATTTAGGGGATTAATCAGAATACTATGAAAATTGAGCAACATCACACTATACACACGCATTTATAATGCATAATTAGCTTAACAGTCTTTATTTATGTATTTCAAGATACCCTCTCGACTCAGTACAGATACATCACCTGCAGAAAAAGGACTCAGCAAATTGAAAGCGCACTCACAAAAAAAAAAAAAAAAAAAAGAACCGCACTCCGAAAAATATTTAAAACACTACCACCAACTAGGCCATGTTCTGGGTTTTTCCGTGTCTTGTACTAATGACTTAGGGGCTAAATATCATCCATATAACACAATGTAAAGTTGAAATTTCACTCTCAACACTATCCCATATAATAATCAAAGATCATCTTTAGGATTGGCACTGGTTTCCTCCAAATCAATTTCAGGACCTTGCTTTTTTCTCCAGAATCCTGGGGTTTTAACAGAGCAGGGGAAATCTTTCAACTTGTAACAATGACTAACCTCCAAGTGCCTCAACAAAGGCATATCTTTCTCCAACTCCTCCCAATCTACCTCTAACCGAGTTAAGAACTTCAAACACAGACCATCTAGGCTCCAAGTCAGGTGACAGTTCTTATACTCAATCCCAAGAGACAAGTTATTGAGATCTCCATTCTCAATGCAAAGATATTGCAACTCAGAAAGCTTTCCTGGATTAACCCATATGGGAAGAGTTTCTCTATGGTAGTTCCTGAGATACAACTCATGCAGTCTCGGAGGAGGGGCTAACTTATCAAGCATCTCCATAATTTCATTCTTTTTTCTCTTACAATTTTCAGCATCAATGGATAGAACTCTGAGGTCCTTGAGCTCACATAGGATGTTAATTTCATTTTCTAAGATTTCGGTTTCATCACTTATGCTCATCCGCAGCACTCTTAACTGGGTTAGCTCCTTAAGCTCAAGAAGCTGACTGTAACTCTTTTTGGACTGGCTAGTAACCTTAAATCCAGTCAGTTCTTGAAGATAAGAAAGCTTCCCCACTCCCCGAGGTAGGGACTCAAGAGGGCAAAATCCTACGTCCAAGACGATCAGCTTTCTCAAAGTGGTAATCGACGGGGGTAACCTCTTCAGCTTGTTGCAACCACTTAACACAAACAGCTGAAGATTTCGGAGTTTTCGAATTGATGGTGGCACCATTTCCAGGCTTTGAAGTCCACTGAGGTTCAGAGAAGCCAAGCGTTTAAGAGAACTGATCCAATTAAAAAGATCGTCCACACTGATCTCATCTAGCCGGATGTTTGAGAAATCTAGCACCCTGAGGGACCTAAGCATCCCAAAATACTTGAAGTCGACCTCACTGCAGCTTGACCTGAGTACTAAAAGAGCCCTGAGCTTTGGTACGTCTTTCAGTGAATGAGTCCTATTCATTGTATCAGTGAGACCTAACCATCGAGAATCCGACGTAGGTGTTTGGATGCCTTGTGAATCAAAATGGCAAAACGCCTCCTCTTCTGCGTTAGTTATGATCAATTCTCTCACCATATCGTGAACCTTGCAGTTATAGACTCTGCCATCGTAGCTTCTTTGCTGGACAACTTCAACTAGGCATCTTTTGATCAGTTCAGACAAATATTCGTAGCCAACTTCGGCTGCTGGTCTCGAGCTCTTGCCCTGAATGAGGCCTTCCCCAATCCACCAATTGATTATCTGCTCAGCCCTTATCTCGAAGTCTTCAGGATAAATAGAGAAACACAGTAGGCACTGCTTCAAACGAGTTGGGAGTTCATCATAACTTAGCTGCAGAGAAGCCATAACCGAGCTAGTCTTCCCCCCGGTTGTTAATTGCGAATGAAAACTCTTTGAAATCTCTCTCCATTCGTGAGGATTATCAATCTTTGCTGCTAACAAAGCTCCAGTAGTCTTAATCGCCAGAGGCAGTCCTCCGCACTTCTTAGTGATCTCCTTGCCTAGTCTCTCGAAATGGGCATCTGGGCAAACTCCCCTTCTCGAAGAAAAGGCGAATTTCGAAAACAAAGACCAACTGTGTTCATCATTTAGCTTACTGGGTTTGTGAATTCTAGAGACCTCTACCCCCATGTCACTAGCAACCCCTTCATTTCTAGTCGTTATAATAATACAACTCCTTTTCCCACCTCCTTTTGGTAGAACAGAACACAAGTTCGTCCACCACTCCACATTCATTTGCCAAACATCGTCCATAACTATAAGACAAGTCTTATCAGCGAGAACCTGTTGAACCTCCCCCAACAACTGACTACTTCCACACCCTGAAACATTTTTCCCTAACCTTTCCAACATGGACCTAACCAAATTCTCCTCATTATAGGCTCTCGAAACAGAGACCCAGATCATCTTGTCAAAGCGACCAAGCACTTCATTGTCATGAAAAATCTTCTGCGCAATCGTCGTCTTCCCCAACCCCCCCATCCCCACAATCGCCACTTGTTGATGCACCTCGATGGTGTCAAAGATCCACCCTTTGATCTTTTTCAAGTCTTCTTCCATTCCGATTATCTCCGTCGGATTAAAGTCCTGAGACGAAAATCCCCTGACTTGGTACGGTTCATCTGCATGAACGCTGTCCGGGGCTCTTAAGAAACTGCCCAAGGTCTTCTCAATCTGCTCCATTCGGGAGTTTATGTCTTTCAACTTCTTTCCCGTTTGGTGCAGGAAAAAAGGGTCCTCAAGCGAAAATCCGAAGCAAGCCCCGTTTTTGCGATACTCGTCTCTTATTAGGCAATCCGTGAGTACGTTGTCGGCTTCGTAGAGAACTTCCCGGAGCTTAGTGAGAGCTGTTTTTGCGACTTCGTTTTTGCGCTTGAGATTTTCGGTGTCGGTGAGAAAGGCCTTCATGAGATCAAGCCGCGTCTTCATTTGCTCGAACTGGCCTCTGAAGTCTAGAGCGAACTGGGCTTGGTTCATTAGAGCCGTGAAAACGTTCTGCGTAAGGGTGCTGATCATAGCGTCCGCCACCGCCATTGCTTTAGCTTTTGATAATCTGATATGTATTGACAGATAAACGTTACATATTATTATATATAGATAGAAACAATTACGATAACTCTATAAACATTAAAAGACATACCCCAAGTAAGATTCTTTTGGGGCTTGCAGAAATGAAGTTGTTTAATCACGTACAAACAGGGGCTAGTTCTGATACATATTTATATGAATGCACTAAAAGATTATCATGAAATTTACCCTTTTTGGCTTTTCTTTGCCTTGTCGAAGGGCCTCCAAATAGAGAACAAGAGAGTGGGTTTCAAGTCCAATACTAAACGAGAAAATTGCTAAGGTAGTAAAATGTCTAGTGAAATTAAAGCTGCTATGTTGCGAATTTTGTTTTATTGGTGGCCAAAGAAGAACCTTTTTTTTTTTCAATAACTTTCAAAGATATCCTGTTTTCTGGAAAGTAGAAAGCACAGGCAACGATGTGTAGCACTTGATGATAAATTGTTTGAGTCCATAGTTTAGTGGACAATGATAGATACTTTGTCTTTTTGTTATTAACATGTGGTGCCCACATTTAACTTTATCCGAAGAATTACCCCACCCCATATAACTTTATCCCAAGAAAAGCAGCGGGTTCACCACTAGCCTGATTAATTTAAAGTGGCTTTTCAATAATTTCTATTTTATTATTCCAATTTGGTTTTCCTCTTTTTGTTGATTGTTTTTTGGTCAGGTCTAATAGTTTAAAATGAGGAACGCGAGTAGTCATGACTAGCCAACAAGGCACTAGCTATGCCAGTTCTCAGTTTTCCGTGGTCTTTGGCGAGACCAAATTGGTCTACGTGGGAAACATTAAGATTGCATCCAAAGAGTTCTCTCTCTCCCCACCGCCCCGCCCCTTTTTTTTTGCTGATCATTAATTTAAAAGCGTTGTACTGAATTGGGATCGAGAGAGGATATTCTTAATTGTGAAGACAGTTTTACATATATAATTATCATAGTTTATATGCATTTATTTTGTACAAAAGGAATAAGAGAGACGTATATGCAGACTCATCTACAAAAATATGTTTCATCATCGATATCAATCACTAACCTATGATGTAAATCATGCTGAGGGTGGTTTCCTATTTTTAAAAGAAAATGATTACATTGTTTAGTAAAACATAATTTTAAAAAAAAAATCACGAAGAGAAATGGATTGAATAGGAATGATATTGAATCATAGTTTATATATGTTCAAAGAATTCATGTGAGACTGAATTAAGGGAACTTTCAATTTCATAGGAGTTTTACTATCAACGTTGGTGCCCACATTTAGCTTTACACAAAAAAAAAAAAAAAAAACCAATAGGTACTATCACTAGTCTGATTAAAGTGGCTCTTTTACCATTGGTGGTAGTAGCATATCGGTAGAAGAGTTTATTAGGAGACTTCGCGCTTCTATTAGTCAAAGATTCGAGTCTTCAAGTTCCTGCAATAGTAGGTTGAACTGAGTACTGATGCGTTTACATCCTTACTCTAAATTCCTGGTCCTCCAATAAGTGCCTTGTCCTTGCACCTTAGGTCCCGATTGAGTCTCTAATAAAGAATAAACGTGGATGCGGAGCATGAGAATACCTTCTATTCTCACTTTTCCCTTAAAAAAAAAAAATAGGTCCTTTTCAATAATTCATCATTATTTTCCAGTTAGGGGTTTTCGCCTTTTGTTGATTAATGTCAAAATGATTGATTTAGCTGGATACTGCTAGGAAACTATTATTTCTGTCCACATATTTATTTTAATTATTTTGACGTCATATTATTTCATATGACTATATCTAGTGATCTAATTATGCTGGATCAGAAATATCATCTAGGTTTATATTAATAATGTTGATAACTTATTAGATAATCCAATTAGAGTTATGCATCCTCTATAAATTAAATTATTAGAGTTATGGTCGCACGTTAACTTTAATACGTACTATTCTCTCTCTCTAACAATTGTAATGAAATTTATTGAGCACATATTGAGTTTAAGAATTTATAAATATTTTTTAGGTCACTTTAATTATAACTATACATAATTTTGATGAATTAATTAAGAGGCTCGGTGTATCATCACGCCTCTCACCCAATGTTTTAGAAAAGAATTTTTTGAAATCACAGGTCGAACAAAAGGAATTAAGAACATATGTGATATGTCTGCATTAGTTAGTTATTAATCTCACAATCTTTCTGCTAGTTTATACCACCTAAATCAGAACTCCGGCATAGAAACGTTGAATTACGTACAAAAGCACCATGTACTAATTGAATACACTAGTACACAATCCACAATTTCTGTCACCAGATCCACGTCAATCCTACCATACAGCCAACATGGAAAGAAATCTCGTCACTAGAAAAAACAGTATATCTCGTCGGTTTATAACCGACAAGAAAGATGCAGATATCTCGTCGATATGAGACCTTCGAGAAAGAAAATCTTGACGGCCCAAAACTGATAAAAAAAGGTTGCCCATTTTAATTAGGGCGCCAACGGAGATTGAGCCCCAAATTTTCACCCTAGAGAATACTTCTCATTCAGAGAAGGCGAGGAACGATGTTACCCCGTATTTTCTTTGGTCATTTTCGGTAATTTCACCATTTATTCTTCAATTTCTCCTTAAAAATCGATTGCCCATTGATTATAATGACTTTTCAATCGATTATTTCTCAAATATTTTGAGTTCTAGGGATTATTTGAGGAAGTTCATCATTTTGGCAAAATTTTAGCAAAATCTTTGATCGTTGGCACAATCTTCAATTGTCAGTTCGTTTTTTGCTCATTTGGTTGTTAGACTTTTAGATAAATATATATGTTGAATTTTTTTTTGATTTTTTTTTATAATTTAGGTTAATATTTATGTATATTTTATCAATGCTCGGTGGAAAAAAGAAAAAGAAATGACTTTAGAGTAATTTTAGAAGTAACAATATATATAAATAGTGGAATTTAGAATTAAATTTTTTACTCACTTAATTTGTAGAGTTAAATTTTAGATTTACTGATGTTAAGCTTGTGCATCATATTTATAAGCTTATGAAACACGCATATATCATGAACCAAACATTATAAACCATTAACAAACAAACCTATTCAGCATGTCATTCTTTTTTATTTTATTTGTTGTTCTTCTCTCTCCTCCCTATTTATTTTATCAATGACCATCTTCACAAAAAAAATAAAGTATTACATTAATGGATTTTCTAGACAAAGTATTCTTGATTTAATATATCATATACTATGGTTAGAATGTAATATACTAAGCTACAAAAGTAATGAACCAAACACTAATTATATTAGAATCAATTATCGCAAATATGATGAACCAAGCATGTCTCATAGCAATCCAATTATGTAATAAAAATGCCATTTACTATTTCATACACCGAGCTAAGAATTCAGTATAACAGGTTTTGACTATTTATCTGAAGAGAGCTGTAATCTACCATCTTTTCCCTACCTAACTCTGCTTGTTCCTCCTCTTGTGGAACCATTTATTCGTGCTCACATTATTTTTTCTCTGTTCCTCTACTAGCTGCTACATTACTTGGACCAGGTGTGTTGTGTTTAGGAAAAAGCTTGGCATGTACCTCAGCCATTATTTGTGTCAGTATGCCCATCTTCTCTTTCATCTCTTGGTGCTCTTTCATTTTCTTCCTATTTTGCCCAATAATGCCCTCGAGCTGTAGATGTCATGGTGCTGCTTCAGCGGAGGATGGTTCATCGTGTTCGTCCTCTATGACAATTTTCTCACCTCTGAACTCTACCATGTATTCCTTTTTTAGCTCCTTAGGAGTGCACAAAATCATATGAATTTTTTAAATGAATTATACCAATAAGAAAAAAACTATGAACCAATATATGCATTTTAATCAAAAAGGTAAAATGAATACACCAAAATGAAAACGTATGAACCAGTATATAAATCTTATGAACCATTACATAAATCATACATACGAGTATATCAACCGGTATGCAATTGAATCAAAAAAGTGCATAAACCTTATGACCTAGTTTAATTATGTTATGTACATCATGGTCCTTAAAAACATTTAGAGACAGCTCTTCAAAGTTGGGTTGTTTGTTCGAAACCCAATTTGTGATTCTTGGATCAGATGTCCTCTTGAGTTGACATATCTTCTCATGTTTGCAAGTACCACTTAAGACCAAACTTGTACAAATGGACATCAATATAGAGGGTATCGCCCCAGATGGTGTTTGGTCACTGTTGATTTGATATACTCTATCTCAAATGAAATTCTGCCCTAATTCCCACATCCAATGAATATCAACCATGTCAATGAACTCTGTTTTACTTATTTCTTGTTGATAGTCAAATAGAAATTCTAAAAGTGTGTACAGCTTGCATAGCTTTGTCATCATTTCATTCTTCTGCCACCATATTCTTGAAACTTCTCTCTTATCTGTCGCTTTTTTACTTTCTTTCCTGGAGAGAAAAATTTTCTGAAGGCACCTCCATTTTGTAAATTATATTTCTTCAAGTCAATTGTTTGTTTAGCCTTGAGCCCCAAAATCATTGTGTACTTCTTCTGACTGAATATATATTTCTTTCTATTGATATTAACAACCATGCCTCTTCACTGTTAAGGCATGGTATGGATCAGAGAACTAAGTGGGGCATGAGTTGTGGGATGCTTCTTGATACCTTGACATTAATTAAGTGTCCAAAGCTTGTCTTTTTGAATTATTTTCATTGCTCTATACTCATTTTTATTGTGGAGGAGCTATAGTATATGTATATTCAAACAGAGTTTGATTTTTTTTAGGCTCTGGCCATTTATTTTTTGGTATAATGTACTCTATTTTGGCTGGAATTCTGCAAATATATGAACCAAAGACACAAGCTTATTAACCAAACATATAAAATTATGAATCATCACAAATGAAACATGAATCAAACAGATACTGAACGAATCATGTAGCAAATAGATAAAGTTATAAACCAAATTGAGCACTTCATAAAGCATTTATGAGCCAAACAGAATTGTACCAGCGTTGTAAAAAAATGATTTCTAATAGAATATGAATCTGATCTAGTTAAAACAAACACCTATCATTATGGTTAGGATCAATAGTTGCATATTGTCAAAAATTATAATTTCCTTAAATTTGAATGTTCCACTAAACTTGCCTTTTAAATTAACAATTATGCGATTCAATCAAATACGGTATAGAAATCAGTTCATAGAAAATAATTAACCTAAAATCAATAGAACAAAATTTAAGAACTCAACTCATTATTTATAAACCACATGAATGAAAAATTCTTGAACCAAATAGAAAACCANCGAATCATGTAGCAAATAGATAAAGTTATAAACCAAATTGAGCACTTCATAAAGCATTTATGAGCCAAACAGAATTGTACCAGCGTTGTAAAAAATGATTTCTAATAGAATATGAATCTGATCTATTTAAAACAAACACCTATCATTATGGTTAGGATCAATAGTTGCATATTGTCAAAAATTATAATTTCCTTAAATTTGAATGTTCCACTAAGCTTGCCTTTTAAATTGACAATTATGTGATTCAATCAAATACCGTATAGAAATCAGTTCATAGAAAGTGTTGATAGAGGTTTTGTCAACAATAAATTTTAGAAAAAATTATGAGATGTGGCTTGTGTGAATAGGGTTATTAATCAAAGTAAATAAAGAGGCAAAGATTTTATAGTGGTTTAGCCCCGAAAAAGATGAGCTTACGTCCACTGTTTTTCACTATTTTCTGGAGAATTACAAGAACTCAAAATTACAATGTGTTATCTGAAAAGAAGAAAATACTCTTAAGAATTCTTTTGCTTCTCTAGATTTGCCAAGAGTAATCCTCTTCCCCAAAACCTTGAGCTCCCTTTATATAGATGAGGGTAACTCAATATTCCTAATTATGAAAATGGGTAACTATATAATGAGTAATACAATTTGAGTAACAACATAATTGGGTAATCACTTAAATCGGGTAATTGGTCGAACTTGAAAGAGAGACTTTTATTTCCCTTTCCTTGTAGGTTACCCATTTGATGAAAAAGAGACTAGTCTCCTTTTCTTTCGGGTCGCACATAACTTATTCAGAGGAGGTCGCATATAACTTCTACGGTGAAGGTCGCACATAACCTATTTGGAGGAGGTCGCACATAACTTATGCAGTGGAGGTCGCATGCAACCCTTTCAGATGAGGTCGCATGCAACTTATGCGGATGAGGTCGCACGTAACTTATGTGACCTGACATGGGATTTTAGACCGCACAACAATTGCCCCCCAGCTCCATTAGTAAAATGAAACTTCCTTTTAACGTGAGTGCGAATTTAAAAAATGCGATGTCACGGCTTAGACTTGAGATCCTTGAAGAGTCGAAGAGTCGCCAGATCTTAAATCTCACCTCTCAAGATCACGCGCACCTTTTTCTGACAGACGAAAACACGTGTCGCCTTTTCTAAGAAAATAGCAGAACTCGAGGAGACTCAAGGATATTGATGATGCCAACCATCGTTTTTAAACTGATTTTTTTCAAATTTTGAAAGATACTGATTTAATTTCGGAAAAAATCAAATCATGCGTAAACTTCGGCATTTAGATCTGAAAATCAAAGATCTTAATCTACGGCTGTGATTTAGCGATGCCCGAGGAATAGATATCGGAAATCAATCCGCTTCTACCTCTTCATTACAGACTCGTTTTCCATCTCTCTCAAATTTCGAAGTATTCCAAACCCTATAGCGCCGTTTCATTATTCAGCTCGCACAGTTCCAATATTTTCTCCGACAGAGTTCAGACTATATCTCAATCCCTCCGCTTTCGAAGAAAGGTTAGTTTATTTCTTCTCTCCTATTGTTCTTCGTCTGTTCTTGAAAAAACTTAGTTTCAATTTCTAGGAATAGAAACACATCCCATATTCGAACGAACTGGAATAGGAATTTTTCCTGATCTCCTTTTACTGGTTCATAGAATAGACTTTTACTAGATAATGGTCAAGGAAAAACTCATGAAAAGAGTCGGTCTGATACCCTATTTACCTATTTTTTGATGAACTGCTCGAGCAACTTTTTTCGAATCCGTAGACCAATCAGAAAAAATTCGATGAGCTTGCCTGTTAGTGCAATCCTAAGGTGAACCCCCAAAATTTACTAACACAGTGAAAATCCTTGATGCTCGCGTAGGACTAAATCCATCCGTATTTCTTTTCAGATATCTAGTAGTGAGGATTTTAGGGAAGGAAATGCATTTTCTGGAGAATCCGACTCCAGTGTTAGCTCCATTAACCTCGAAGACTACCTCGAACTAGAACCCGAGGTAGAGATAACAGGGGTCAGGCAGAATAGTCCTCGCATAGGCGATCTCCCTCGGGACCAGTGGCTTCGATATATCAAGGATGCCCCTGCCTTCTCATCAGGATATCAATATGTAGAGGGGAATTGGTCATATACCAACATAAGGACGAGCTACATATCGAACAAGCTCAGCAAAATCGTGTGCAGCTATAAAATCGCCATCCCTCTTCGCCTGCCCATGGAATTCAACTGACCACACACCACCACGCGGAATTGCTTCTTTTTCTGAAGTAGTTCTTAAGTGTGGTGTCCACCTCCCACTTCATCCGTATATAAAATCAATTATTGACTACTACGGGGTTGTCCTTTTCCAATTGACCTCTAATACATATAGATACATGATAGGTTTGTACATACTTTACCACAAGCTAAGTTTAGAGACTCCTTCTCCTGAAGAGTTCGCTTGGTTTTATCAAGTGAAATCAAACCCGTCAGATCTTGGCTTTTTTTATGCAAGCAAATGGTCGAACTAGGCAATAAAAACGATCTACGGGGTTCGCAACAACATGGAAAAATTCATTTTTCCACTTTGACTATGCGGATAACGGCTTCTTTCAAAACCCCGGTAAGTAGTTTTTCAATTTATCACCTTTTTCTATTTTGTTATTTTTATCCTGATCGCACTTGCATGTCATCGCAGACAACAGGGAATGGCCTGGACTTTCTAGGAACAGCTCACAAGGGTGTACAAAATCAACAACCTTCCAATCGAGGAATTTGATTGGAAGGTATTTGGAACTTCTAGGAACCTGGTCACTTGCGGTCTGCTTCCAAAGGGAGCCGCATTCCCTGATCCCCCTGTACGTTCGTCCAGACCTTTGAGCTCGAAGAAAAAGAAGCCAAGGAAAAAGACAGATACAGGTGCCTCGTCTTCTAGACTTAGGAAACGAAAAGCACCTGCCACCCCTCTAGCTTCGGAACCTTCCTCTCCAGAAACAGCGTCACCACCAGCTCCTCAACCAACTCCTCAACAAGAAGAAGGTAATCATATATACATTTTCTAATTATCAAAGTATTATATCACCTTGCTCACTGACGTATCTGTACAGAGATGGTCATCGGTAACGGCCTGCGAGCATTATCCTCCACTATCGGGTCCATGGCAAAATCCAAGACACCCGAGAGCACTCTGCCATCGAAAGGGAAAGAGAAGGTCGACAACTCTAAAAAATGAAAAGTTGCCTTCGAGGACATCCCGGCAAGCTCGCTTCCTCCACAGCCTCAGACATCGAGCCACTCTGAGCTACCCAAAGAAGCTGCCGCCTCTTTGGAACCGATCCTAGCAGATAAAGATGAGGAGCTCTTTGTGCTCCTCAATCAATTACCAGAGAAGGCTGGTATGAGCGCAGCCTTCATAGATCGCTTCACATTCGAGGAAGGCTGGGAGCGGATGAAGCGACGATCTGCCAAAGGCACTTTTGGTTCTGCGATGAGGATGCTGGCCAATGTAAGTTCCTTTTAATCTTCCTCTCAAATGTATTTTCTTGGTATTAATGGCTATATTTTCAGACCGCGACAGCTGCTGTTTTGATGCACGACCCGGTCCTCGAACGCTTAGAGAACGCCGAAAAAGTTGAAGAGATAACCCAAGCATTCGAGAACTCGGAGAAAGCTCGGGAGGAGGAAAAAACAGCCTTTGACTTGGAAAGGCAGCAGCCGCTTGAAGACCTGGCCAAGGAGAAGCTCGAGAAGGAGAACCTTGAGGAGAAAGTCAAAGAGCTCGAGAAAACCATCTCTGAGCGTCCGGATCGCATGAGGGAGGCAACCACTGAGGCAGTTCACAAAGCTATCGAAGAGTTCAAGGCGACTGAAGTCAAAGAGCTCGAAGATAAAGCTAGTGACATTGCCTCGTCGGCCATCATTTTTAACATCTTTTGCGAGCATCCGGACTTTGGCTTCTCCATCCTTGGCGAGGATGTGGTCGAGCTCGTCCAAAGTTGGAGGGAGGATACTGCCAAAGCTGGAGATGGCGGCACGAGCCCTTCTGCATAACACTTGTATTTTTTTCTTTTTAGAACAATGCGGGCTTGGTCCCCCTTCCTCTGCTTATGTTTGGGTGACAATTCTTTTAATAAATATTATTTTTCCCTATCAGATATTCCTGCAAAATAATAAAAACACAACAATAATTTTAACCAAGTAGTCAATTACTAAGTGACTGATCAGTACGCTTTTAGTGATTTGAATCCGACTAACTTAAAACGAGTTTTAAGTATTAGGATAGATTAGGTCATTTAAGAAAACAGTCAATACGAGTGATGCAAACTCAACTGTGTTTCAAAAGTTCCATGTCAAAATAGGATATAGCAATATATTACATCGAACAATGAACGTTTGGCTTAGTTACTTTTTTGTTCGAGGAGGGAAATTGCGTAATACGATATGCTGAGGCATGAAGCGAGGAGAAAATCCTAGGATTTTAAGGAGTTTCAGATACTTCGACGATCTAAAACCCCGTCTCTTCTAAATGGATGTTTCCATAGTCCCTTAGGAAACAAGTAGGAGATAACATTCTGATCCCACTGCCCCCTGAGTTTTATGGTGTCCGAAAATTACCATAAAACTATAAAAAGATGAACGGAAACTAGTAGGAGATAAAATTCTGATCCTACT
Source organism: Parasponia andersonii (assembly GCA_002914805.1). Taxonomy (NCBI): domain Eukaryota; kingdom Viridiplantae; phylum Streptophyta; class Magnoliopsida; order Rosales; family Cannabaceae; genus Trema; species Trema andersonii. The sequence continues at coordinate 84,704 of JXTB01000427.1, forward strand.
GCCCCCCTAGTTTTATGGTGTCTGAAAACTGCCATAAAGATGAATGAAACGAAGTTGAAGTAATAGCCGAAGAAATATTATTGACGAACAACATCGAATGATGAAATAACGAAGGTACAGTAGGCCGTTGAAGATAAACATGAAGATTCATTGATAATAACGATGAAGTTGTTCTGCATTCCAAGCATGCTCGATCTTTTGTCTACCGATGCGAACTAGGTTGTATGTCCCAGGTCGAATGACATTATCAATAACATAAGGCCCTTCCCAAGAAGGCCTAAATATACCAGCGCCATGTTCTTTATTATTAGGTAGAACTCTTCGATGGATAAGATCTCCAATTTCAAAATGTCTGCGTTTGACTTTGGAGTTATAAGGTCGAGCAATGCATTGTTGGTATGATGCAATTCGAAGTTGAGATTGTTCACGTCGTTCTTCTAAAAGATCGAGTTCAATTCTCAGTAATACATCATTCTGATTTTACTCATAAACAGATCACTGTATAGAGCCCGCACCAATTTCAACTGGGATCATCGCTTCATATCCATAAGCCAAAGAGAATGGACTCTCTCCAGTAGTGGTTCGTTGTGTGGTGCGATAAGCCCATAAAACTTCTGGAAGTACTTCTGGCCAAGCTCCTTTATGCTCCTCTAGTTTTGTCTTTATATTCTGTTTGAGTATTTTATTTATCGCTTCGACCTGCTCATTGGCTTGTGGATAAACAACAGCAGAGAAACTCTTCTTGATGCTCAAGTTATTGCAGAAGTCATGGAACTCATCATAGTCGAATTGTTTTCCATTATCTGAAATTATAGTATGCGGTATACCATAACGACAGATTATAGATTTGTAAACAAAATCTATCATCTTCTTTGCGGATATGGTGCTCAAGGCCTCAGCTTCCGTCCTTCTAGCACCAATTGTTGATGGAGGTTTTGTCAACAATAAATTTTAGAAAAAATTATGAGATGTGGCTTGTGAGAATAGGGTTATTAATCAAAGCAAATAAAGAGGCAAAGATTTTATAGTGGTTCAGCCCCGAAAAAGATGAGCTTACGTCCACTGTTTTTCACTATTTTCTGGAGAATTATAAGAACTCAAAATTACAATGTGTTGTCTGAAAAGAAGAAAATACTCTTAAGAATTCTTTTGCTTCTCTAGATTTGCCAAGAATAATCCCCTTCCCCGAAACCTTGAGCTCCCTTTATATAGATGAGGGTAACTCAATGTTCCTAATTGTAAAAATGGATAACTATACAATCGGGTAATACAATTTGA
>JXTB01000427.1:117341-167972 GCA_002914805.1 Parasponia andersonii
TCTCCTACAGGTGATCGGCCTCATATAGTCCACCTAATACTTTATCTTAAGAAATTCATTTTCAGTACTACCCGGATGAAAACCCTCCTATGGGAGTTTAGCAAGATTCTGATGCGAGGCTCATCCTAGTACATAATGAACCAACAATGGACACCGTATGTATCTCATACCTTCTCCAACTCAATATTTTATAATTAGAGATTTAATGATTTTACCCAGTTATCTAACTTACTTAGTAACCAAAAATCAGTTATGTAAGCATGTTAATATTTTGCATGTGAGTAGCTCTACTATCCCTACATGTTACTAAGATCATGTAATTAAATACTCTATATAGAATATGCATGCAACATTATTGATATAATAATTAAGTATTAGCAGAATTTAATAAAATAGAAAAGTTAATGATTATCAATCATTCTAGCATTTATTATTATTTAATAATTGAACAATCTTTTTACAAAAGATATATTTAAATAATAACTATGAGATAATATTCAAGTTTAAATAATTAAGATTTTCACAAAATCTGATTTATTTAATTAAAAAATTTAATCCAAATTAAATCTCCTTGAATATTTCAAAATTAAAATTCAACTTTTGAATTTAAATTTTGAATTACAAATTTAATTATCTCATAATTAAAATATCTCACACTCTTTCGATTTTCAAATTTGAAATTATCTCATAACTTTCAAATCATTATTTTAATCTCATTAAAATAATATAAACTTTCTATTTAAATTTAAATTGGATAATGTAGACATTATTAATTAAAATCTTCACAAGATTTAAATTAGATATGTACATGATTTAATCAAATTAAATCTTTACAAATATCTATTAATTTGAATTTAACTTTTAAATTTTAAATCTCAAATTAATTATCACATAATTAATATTGATTATCTAAAAGATTTAATCACATTAATTTGTTAGATTATTTCTCGATTTAAATTCAATATTTGAATTTCAAATCTTTAAATTAATTATTAGATAACTGATATAGATAATCTTTTGAAACTTTAATCTTATTAAATCTTTTAGATTATCTCATGATTTAAATTCAACATTTGAATTTCAAATCATAAATTAATTATCAAATAATTAATATTGTAATATTATCCAATCACATAAATTTAAATTTAGATTTATCTCATAATATCTAATCATTTATTTTATTCTCATTAAAATAAATAGGAAGTTTAAAATCTTGCCAAATCTAAAATTATCTCATAATTTCTAATTATCCATTTTAATCTCAATAAAATTAACTACAAACTTTAAGTTCAAAATCAAGCAGATTTGGATAGATAATATATTCTTTCCAATTTTAATTTGAAATCTTCATAAGTTTCAAATTTAAATTATAAAAGATTTAACTATTTAAATATCCTAGAATATCTCTAGATTTGAATTCAAATCAAATTCAAATTCAAACAAATAACTAATTATCTCATAAATAGTTTAGTAAATATCTAACCAACTACTTTGAATTTGAAATTTTAAAAATTATCACATAATAGTTAAATTAAAAATTATATCTAATTAAAATTTTAAATTGATTTCGAATTAACTCTTAATTTTGAAATTTTATATTTTAATCGAATTGAAATATGTTTAAGATATAGATCTTATCTATATCTATTTAATTTAAAATTTTAATTTTGGTAGTTAATTAATTCCCTATTTATTTAAATTGATTTCCTTAAATAGTGGGATCTCATCCATACTTAAATTTGAAATCAAATCTATGTAAATATGTAATCCTATCCATATTTAAATAGTCAATTAAATTTCCTTAAATCAAGTGATCTTATCCTTGATTTGAATTTATTTAAATTGAAGATCTTATCCTTAATTTAAATCCTTCTATAAACTAAGGATCTCATCCTTAATTTAAATTCAAATATTTAAATTTCAAAATTAGAGAATATAGGATTTTCTGATAGAATCTTATCATATTAGATTAGTTACCAAAATTTAAATTTCAAAAATTAGATAAGGTAACGAATTCAAATTTTCTAAATTATCTCTAATTCAAAATTCAAATAAGTAAATATAAAAAAAGAAATTATCTAAAATAGATAATCTGATGTCAACGGCATCGAGATGCTAATCAGAACACCGCTGCATGGTTCGGAACAAGCTAAAGATCCGAACGGGAAACCGTAACGAGGACGATCCTCAGGATGTCATGCGGCCATGCTCGGGACTATCCCGAGCACCGACGGGCTCGCATAACGCTATGCGGCCTCGCTCGGGACAAGTACCAAGCGACAACGGGCTCGCGTAGATTTCGACGACAAGTGTATGAGACGACATGCATGCGGCTACGGAGGCAGGGCAAAGTGGTGCGGCTATGGGTATGAGATATCGTTGCATGCGGACGTGTAGTCATACCCACGTATGGCATAAAGAACGGGTCCTTGGGGATGTCGCGTAGTCACGTACGGAACTAATTCCACACGCCAATGGGTCACACACAATATTGGCATAGCTACGGGCACGGGACGAAGTGACCTAGGAGCGGGACGAAGTCCGTGTGGCCACGGGAGAGGGCCGACACCCGTGCGGCTAGCACACGGGGTGCCATCCGCACGGCCACGGGAGCGATCCGGCACCCGTGCGGCTAGAGCACGGGGTGCCACCCACACGATCAGCGTGCGGGGTTGCCCTAGTGTGGCCAATGTGCGGAGTTACCACCCACGTGGCCGTCGTGCGGGTCTCCCCGCCGCAGCAAAATGGGCGGTGCGCACAACTCTCAGCATGCGCCGCCTCGTAGCATTTTCGAATCCGAAAAATTTGTAACTTAATTGTCAAATAGTTCTTCTCGAAAACTATGACACAATTAAAGATCAAATCATTTTCTATGAACTCTTTTATCAAGAACATAAAATAACATTCATAGAAAAATCAAGAACATGCTAGAATGAAAAATCAAAAACACATCGCATGATCATAAACTCATAGTAACATCTAATTGATTATCATTTAAACTCATTAAATCAATCAATCATCATACATAATAGAGCATACTTATAAACATGAATAAGGCCAAACATAATCAAAGAGATCATATTGGAAATCGTAGATCATCAAACTTTAAGAGAATAAACACGAACAAGATATGCTAGATCATCGAAAACCCTTATGTGATACCAATTGTTGGAAATTCTGAATCAATAAATTTTGAAAAACATTTTCCGAAAACGATTTCCGCAGTTTTGTAAACAAATCAAGAATGCAGTGGAATAGGTATTTTAAAGTTTTCTTGAAATTTAACAAAACAAAAACGTAGGATCGTTGATCTAACATAAATTAATTCATGGATCTTGGTTTAGTTAAAACTTGGAAGCGGTTCACAACCATTGAGCCTTCTCATCTATTCTCTAGAGCCCGTTGAATGATCTAGTGTGTGAGCACCTTCTTGATTCCTAACGAGAGATGAGCAAATGATCCGGAAGACGATCTTCCTTCTCTTTGAGTGCATGTCTACGACCATGGGTATCTCTCCCTTAGCGGCCATAAACGAACACGAGACTTCTCCCGTGACGGCTCGTCTCTCCTACTCTCTCTTTTTCTCTCTGTCACACGAAAATGCACAGTTACTGTGCATGAGAGGCATGTACCACCCTTAGAATTACCTAGGAGAACTTTTCTCTTAAGTATTTAAAGAGATGTAAATCCTAATGGGCATATTTGGCTCAACTGACCATTCAATTAGTTAGTGGCCTATGCATGAGTTAGACAGAGGACCTTATGGATCTAGATAGTCTAAGCTCTAACAGGTCAACTACCCATAATCATAATTAACTCTTAATTATGATTGGGCCATGTCCATTAATATTTGGGTACTCCCCTATAGGCCCAATATTATACTCTTAGACTAAATGTCATAAATTTTCTGTGAAGCTAATTAACACTTTAATTAATTTGATCCATTTAGCATATACTATACCTGCAGATGTACCCCCGATGTAATACTGAACTAGTAAGGTAAAATTACCGTATTACCTCTCTAGTACATATTTACCTTTGAGTTGACATTTTTTATCTAATGGATAATAATTGACTATGGTGTTTGTAACTGCCTATACAAACACAGTCAAATTCACAAAGTGAATACCTGACACTTGGTTTTTTATTATCTAAGTCGTTGAAAAAACTCAAAGTAGCATTATATGCATGGTGTCTAAATTATCAAAGACGTTCTCGTCAATTTACAAATCTTATCTTCCAAGGTACCGGAGTTCGAACCATATAATCGGAACTAGTCCTTTAGTAAGTCAAAAAGATTAAACTCATGAAAGTAAGTCCGACGATCACTAAGATTAAGGTAATCTTGCAATAGTGCTATATTAGTGAAAGATAGAATATTGAGTTACAACACTTAACCTCAAATTCTATTTTCACTTGGTCCAGTTCAATGCACTTATAACTTTCTTATATGCACTAGTGTTTCTATCCGAAGTCAGACACTTCGATAATTGGAGACTTCATCAGTCTCGTTGAAATAGACAACACTACATTCTAATAGGATCAATAAAATATACACTTCAAGTATAAGAAATCAGATTATAAATATAGAAAACTTAATCTATACATGAAAACACTTAACTCCATACATAGCAAACATTCGGGCGTTAGGTCAAAATTTAATCCTCCACTTAAATTTTATGTTTCAAGTAGTATAAAAGATTCCTAGGACTTTTATTCATCAAATAAAAGTTTTGTTCTTAGGGCCACAACAAAAAAATAAATTAAAATCTCAACATCCCAATTAGGTCTCACCTTGACTAGTTTGAGTTTTTGTTGAAGCTCTTGCCATCTACCTCTACCAAATTGATTCCCAAGGCTTAGAATTAGATTTTAGGACCCAAGAAGACCTTACGAAACCATTATTTAAGTGAAAACAATAAGAGAATTGAAATTCAAGGACAAAACCTAGAAAGAATAACTAATACAATTATCATGACTAGTTTTGATCTATCTTGCTTTCTAAAGCTCCAACTTGAGTTCTACCACTTGGAAACTCTTGAATATGTCTAAGAGGAGTTGAGAGAAGTATTGAAAGGTGTTGGGGAAGTTCTAGTTGTGGCTAGAGAGAATGAGAAAGAAAATGGCCAGATTTGATCTAAAAGTAATACTTAATGACTAAAAACTGGCATAACTTAAATTCTAAAGCATTTTTTTGCGTATTTTGTACATTACTTTCTATGTGTTCAACTCTAAAACATCCTTAGTATAGTCACCACATTATTGGTCATTTTCATACACCCAAGTATAGACAAAGTTGGTGAATCCTAGTTTAAAAAGTGAAAATTAGTCATACTTTGACCTATAATCCCTATGTGACCAGTCTTATTGTAGTCTGGTGAAACCTAATCCCATAACCAATCATTAAACTAAAAATAAGTCAATTAGACTCTAATTAATATTGCAAACATAGTATTAGCACTTAATAATTAAAATATACAAAAATGACATTACGCGATTAAGCTAAACTTAAGCTAGCTTAGTGCAATAAAACACAAATCAGTGTCGTGAATGCCACCTCGTGCTTACCTAGGGCCGACAAATAAAATGTTATAAATGAGTCCTAGACATTGAATTAAAGCTATTTGATGTATTAAATACATAGTGAATTCGGCTCTGAAAAATGTGAAAATTGCATTTTACAAAAAATTACTATTTGACCAAGTTATCAACAAGTATGATCTTAATGTATGTGCATATAGTATTACTTTCATAAATATATTATTTGTTTTTTTAGTATACCCAGCTCTCTCTTTCTCTCTGAGGGTATTGAACCTTTACACTGTATCGGGATACTTCGATAATCATTCGTATGATAACATATATTTAAATCCATATAACATAATGAATGAGCATGTTACTATGAAAGTGATATTATTGACTTCTAGATACCTAAAATGAAATTAGAACATGTTTTTATTGGCTTAGTATGTATGTGAGAATCTTGAGCATAACATGAGTCCACAATCTCCATTATATATGATATGGTAATCTTTTATATTGTTTTTTTATTCTTTTTCTTATTTATTTTTCTAATTTTCTAATCAAACTCAATATCCAAGGGGATCCTGATATGGAAGAGATGCAGCCGATTATAGAGAACTATCAATAGAGATACATAGATCTTGCAATTGGCACATGGCCTTCTGCTAAGCATGAGTAACATTATATAAGTAACTTGTTACTTAATATGTAATTGATTGTATACTATTTTTATTTTTATTAACTCTTTTTTTCAACTGTTTATAAAATAAGATGGTTAAGATTCACAACATTCAGCTACAATCTCAAGCACTTTCATCTGTCTCGGGTTCCTCAACACAGTCTGTACCATCTCTTATTGATGAGACAATGATTGCTGATGAGGTGCTCGATATTGGGAGAAGCTATCAGAGTTGAGTTGGTCTGAAACTCAAGAGATTTGCTAGCATATCTACTACAAAATCTTTTCCACTGCATCAGCACCCTCTTGTGCCAGACCAAGAGCTGCTTTTTGAGTCAGATACAAAATTATCTTGCTATAGCCCATCAATATGAGCAGGTTCTCATAGCATAGTATGACGCAGACAGGCGGTACTACGATGAGCAAATAACTTACATGTCTAACGCATTGTCGACATTGCTTTTGGGATTTCGTATGTCTATTCGACAAACTCTTACCGTTCCGGTTGTTCCTCCGATGGCACTGTCCCCTGCATTGCCTCCACAATATTGGCTTCAATCCCCTCCCCCACCTTCTAACCCTAAAGAGGATGAAGATGCTACCGACTTGGGTAGTTAGAGAGTTTTTTATTTATTGTTTTGTAATATTTTTATGTTCTTGATATTTTTATTATATTTTTTTTTCCTAGTTCCAAATTTATTACATTTTTATTTGTTTAGTTAGTATTAAACTTAATGTTTCTGTTTTAAATTAGTTTACTTTAATTCTAATTTTAGTTATTTTATTTTATTATAAATTAGAAACCTCTTTTAATTTAATTGTAAAAAATTTAAATCAAAATACATTAAAAAAAATTAAAAACATTTATAGTGAAGACATTAGTCATTGGTATAGATGTGTAATGTTATCGCTTTTATGTTGAATTAAAAATTTAAATTTTAAATTTTTGCGACGACATTAAATTTTAAATTTTAATTTTAAAATATAAAAATTATCGCTACAATAATGTTGTCATTACAAGTTTCAATTTAATTTAAAAATTAAAATTTTCTATATTCATAGTCGTTGCTAAAAAAACTGACGACGACCAATTTCGTCTTTTATAAGCCATATCTAACGACAGTATGGCGATAATAAATGTCATTATTAAAGAGAGTTAATATCGACGACATGTGTAGTCATCGGTATAATACATCTATAGCAACGGCTCTATACCTATGACCAATTGATGACCACTTCATCGCCGCTATAGATCTATGGCGACGACATTCTAATTAATTTTGTCATCGTTAAAGGGATTATTTCTTATAGTGGAGAAGTGACAGAGATAAGGAGAAAGCGAGGGAATATGCGAGAAAATAACGGAGACAAGGGAGAGAGAGAAAGAAAACGGCGAGGAAGCGAGTTTCTAGTTCTTGGCCAGTTGAGGGTATATTTGGTATCAATTTTCAACAGGTCTTAGGCGTAGACATATTACTATTATAAATGAGCTATGGTCATGAACTAAGCTGTGGACTTTAAAATGACCATATACTTAGTAAGCCCTATGTCAAATCCAAGGTGATATCTTATTGGCCGGTTGTGTGTGGAGTTGAGATTGTCGTATGTGAGACTTTTAGTTCTTGTGAGTTAGTCCTAAAAAATTTATTCAAGAAACTAGTCCTAAAAATGTCAAAAGGAGAATGGACTAAAAAATTTATTCAAGAAACTAGTCCTAAAAATGTTCAAAAGGAGAAAGCTAGTTCTATCCATGTCCTGTTCTCTACCAAAACCCTTATAATCACCATATAAATCCACTTGAAATTATGTGATCACCATCCATAATCCTCTATCTTCAACGAGCAAGGTATAAACCCAACTATATTTACACACATACCCTTATACATATACATACCCGATTCCCATACGTACATATATATAATATATATATAATATTATAAATTATATCATATATTTATATTACACACATACATACACTTTTTTATTATTATTATTATTATTACTACTACTACTAGGTTGGTTTTGGGAATACTGAATTACTGAATATTATTTTCTCTTACTCTAAATATTTAGAGGGACAACTAACTATACTATACTAACTATACAGGAACCATATCTCTTACTCTATGGTCATGTTCATGTAGATAAGTTGTTGACCAATAAAATTTGGTACATACAACTGTGAAAGATTGTTCCATGCAAACACTAGGCTCACTACTAATCTAAAAGGCTGAATAGTTGATTCTACCGTCTGATCAAAATTCTAACTGTAACAAGTGACGAGCGCTGGACTACTGCCCACACACACTGATTTATTTATAATTAATCATTGTTATGCCTAATAATCTTTTGAGAAAAAGCATCCCGAGCAAATGGTTAATGTTATACACGACTTCCGAAAAATTTGAAAAAAAGGAAAATGAAAAAAAAAAAATAAATAAAAATGTCATCCGTACCGTTAATATTGCAAACGATTTATAGATAAAGCACTAGGACATATCTTACATGTAAAACCCTCTAGTTTATGCATACTGTGACACCACTAAGGAATAATTGTCACATATGTATAAAACACACAAGAAAATGTTTCATCAACCCCATTCATGCTAGGATGTCCGATCCAGCTGAGGGGCGCGGTTTCATACCCTTTCAAAGTTGACGATCGATTTTAATTAAATCGATGCCCTTCAGACAAGGGATCTATCACCTCCTTTGAGGTAGACGTTGGAGGCTGAGTAATAGTATCAGTGATCATTGGGGTTTCACTATCACCAAGTTCACGCAAAACATCGAATATAGTTGGTCTATCGCTGGGAGTTGCACCAGTGCACTTCACTGCTATGTTCAACAGGCTGAGTGCTTGTTTTTCATCCAACGGGCTAGCCAAATTTTTAGGTATATTTTTATCCACCAGTTCGATGAGCCTGCCTTTTCTGTGAAGATCATGGGCCTGCATGTCGTGACATAAACATATACCAGAGTTAGAAATAAGTACAAATATTCATGCCTTGTGAAGCACACCATGTTCCGATTTTGGATTGAGATTTATGACATTCTAAAATACTTTACCTTGTCTAGAAGATACTCCGTTTCCTGAGCTCCTCGCTCTAATTCACTTTTCCTTCCGCTAATAACTACTAGTACAACTATCCCAAAACTGTAAACATCAGACTTATCTGATACGAGTCCTGAAATATACTCAACCGGATTAAATCCCCTGTTTCAACGGGAAATAACAATTAATTAAATTGCGTTTAAAGATTTAATTTTAGGGAGAAGAGAGAGGGAGGGGGGAGGGAGTTATTCTATGAAGTTGATCAGAGTGAACTTGATTTTGTTACTTACTTTGGCGCCTCATTTCTGATTTGCAAAATTCTATTTTCATCAGTATAAACACCAGCCAATCCATAGTCTGACAGCTTGGGCTCTTTCCTTGCATCAAGAAGAATATTAGTCATCTTGACATTGCCGTGAACGACGGATCTCTCATCCTTATGCAGTCGCTTCAAACCCCTTCCTATTCCCAGACAAATGTTATATCTAGTTGGCCAATCAAGTTGCCATTTGGGGAAAGTACTTGAGCCTGAAAAATCAGTATTGATCAAATTAAGGGAATAAGAATCACGAGTAAATGTTGCAACACCTCTTTTTTAAATCAATTCATCAAAACTATTCAAATGGGTACCAATATACAAAATAAACAAACGTATATATATTACTATGATATTGGTAACAAAAAACGGTGAAAGTAATAAGCCGTGGCTCACCAAAGAAGATGTCCTCCAGGGATTTGTTTTGCATATATTCGTAAATGAGCAATTGGTAGCGTTTTCCAACATGAACATCCAACATGCTTAGGAGATTATTGTCTTTCAAAGATATCATGTAAAATATTTCAGCTTTTAATTTATGGATTCTTTCTCTGAAGTCGGATGATAGTCTCTTCACGGCCACTTTGTGATCTTTTCCTATTTGCGCCTTCAATGATAGCAAAAATCGAGGAATGTAGACGTAGTTAGATCAATTTCACTTAAAGAGGGATAGAGTAAAAGAAATAGAAGTTTACCCAATAAACTTTTCCCAAACTCCCACTTCCAATAAAATTTGTGGTGCTGAAATTATTAGTTGCCTTTATTATATCTCTGAGCTTGACCTTTTCCGTTAGGCCTACATCTTTTTCTTCTGATTAAGAGAAACACCAAAAGTTTTGCGTTGGTATACAAAGTTTAAGTAGACTTGAGTTTCACTAGATTCTTCAAATAGAGATCCACGGTATGTTCAAGCTCATAAACCTATATGCCTACTCTCACCTTGTAACTCTGCGCTTTCCAGCCACCCCAATCCCCATGCTAAGGCCAATAACAGTAGTGCAGCCATTATGATTGATGCTATAGAAATTAACGCTTTTTGCCAGGGAGTTAGTCCACCACCAACCTTGAACTCTGAATATCAACGGTGACGATGGAAGAGAACAAAGAAAAATGGTTAACTGATTTCGCAAGGAGAACAAAAACTTCAAAACGGAAAATAAAAACAAATTTTACCTGGTGTCACTGAAATAGCTGATATGAGAGGTCCATTGAAAACAGGGGGGTTGTGATTAGAACCTTTTCCGGTCCAGTAAAAGTGAATATCCAATAGACCGTTTTCTACTCTAATTTTCGGAAACGTTCTATCGATTGCTCTATTAGGACCCTCGGCCTGATCTCTAATGTTGAAATCCTTCAATACATTCTCACCCTGAAATGCACCCAACCATTTGTTGAAAGATATATACTATAATACTCAGAAGATTGGACAAGCTAACTAAAGAAATTACGTCTACACAACACACCTGAATGTACACATCAAATATTCGTTTCCTTAGACGATTATACTCTACGTTATCCGAGTATACGATTTCGGCAAACTGAAGTGTCACAGTATAATTTTTCTCTTTGCGTAAATTCAATGCATAATAGTGGAGAGAAACGGGGGAAAGACGAGCTTCTTCATATAAGGATGCCTCAGAACAGGGCACTCTTTTCGTGTAATCACTAGAATTTATGGTTGCCGTAAGGAAATCCCCCGATGAACTGTAAGCCCAGTTTTGCATTGAACTTATATGCCAACCTGATGTGCCATTATCCGCATCGTAGAGTATCCCATTGTTGGTTGTCTGCTCACCTCCAGAATTTATAAACAAGGAGTAAACTGCAGGGAATCATATAAAAAATCCTCAGTATTTCGTCTGGACAAAGTTTGTCCAAGAAAATTACGGTGTCAATACTTTGGAACCTGAATCCTCATTTTAATTTAGGATGGTTAAAAATATTGCTGTGATAATTAATTTAGTGTAAAAATGTCAGGAAAAAATGTCAGGAAAGTAGAAAACATCAATTTGTAGTGATCCTGGGCAGAGCCGTCCATTCATACGAAAATGCCAAACTTTGAAAAAGAAACTTACACTTGGGTTTTCCTCGAGGAAAATAAGTTTTCATCATTTGAAGGGGTTGAAGCCTAAAAGTAAAAACCCAATTAGTGAGAAATGATTCTGAGGTTTTCTAATAACATAACAGAGAAAAAATAACCACGATTACATATATGGCCGTATAGTTGACGAGTTCTGGCAGCAGCAACAGGCAAACAGGTTCCTGAGAAAATTTGGCACTATCAAATTCTGTTTCTGCAAAAAATATATGCACTGACCATAACGGGAAGTATATATTTAGTTAAGACCAACTCTCACAGATTTAGGTCCGATGGCACCGGGGCAGGAATGTCTGTGAAATTATTGTACGAAAGATCCCTGAAACATGAAAACGTATTTTTAATAGATCCTGGAGGCCTAGGCCTTGAAAAAAAAATTATGTTTCACCTATAACCAATGTAATTAAGAACGAAGTACTGATCTTATTCCTATAATCCTTCCAAATAATATTCATATCACAATCTTTTCTCTTCTCCAATAATGTAGTACCATTTGAAAATGCCGAATTTAACTTGAGTAACTTTGTTTACTTCTGCAAGGCAAGATTTGTTGGAAATAGGAGATGTTTAACGCTAGAAAGATTAGAAAAACTAAGAGAGAAACTAGAGAGAATTTTGGTAGAAGAGGAGAACTTGTATTATTACTTGAATTGTTTTTTTTTTTGCCTTGATACAAAATAGGGGGAGGAGCACTCTATGTATATTACTCTAAAGATGATTCTAAATGATGTACCAATGCTTCATCCAACTTCTAACTATCTAAATAATTATAAAATTTAGCAAATATAAGAATACTTTAGAAACTTGAGTATAAACTATGGGTTATTAGACACATATACCAAAATAAGCCCAACTCACAACACAAACCCAAATAATTAAGTCATTTAACTATGACCTAATGGGTCACAAGCTTAAATAACTAAATCACTTGCATTGATAGCTTGACTCCATATTCGATCGGTGTATTGACAGTCTTGCAATCACTCATCTTAAACTTCTTAATGATCTCCTTGGTATAACTTTCTTGTGAAAAAAAAATTCTATCTTTTTCTTGTTCACACTCTATACCAAGATAGTAACACATTAGTTTGATGTCAGATATCTCGAACTCATTTGTCATTGCTTTTTTAAACTTTCCGAATATGAATGGATTACTCTTAATGAAGACCAAATCATCAACATAGAGGTACACGATCAAGATATCTCCATCTTTTACTTTAATCTACAATGTATACTCATAAGGACATTTGATAAAGTTGTTATCTTGAAAGTACTTGTCGATGGGGCTGTCCTATGCTCTTAGTGCTTACTTTAACCTATAAAAGGTCTTCTTCAATTTTAGAACCTTATCTTATTGTCTTTTAATCTCATACCATGCTGGTTGCTCTATATTAACTTTCTTTTCAAGGACTTCATTTAAGAAAGCAGACTTGATGCCTGTTTGATGAATTTTCCATTTTTATTTTGAGTAGCCAATGAGATGATCAATCATACCATTTATAGACAAGTGACAGAAGTAAATAACTTATCATAGTCGATGCTAGGTCTTTGATTGTATCCTTTTGTGACCAATCTTGCCTTATATCTCTCAACATCTCCTTTAGCTTTCTTCTTGGCCTTGTAAACTCATTTCACATTGATTGCTTTGTGTTCTTTTGGAAGTGTAGCAAACTCTCATGTATCATTCTTTGTGATTGCCTTCATTTCTTCATCTATTGTATCTCACCACTTCTTACTTCATATAGCTTCATCAAAGTTTAATGGTTCATGAACAATAAGGAGGCAAAAAATTCAAGGCATTTTGATTCTCAATTACCTTATATATCTCTTATAAGCTCTTTAATCTTGGTGTCTTTTCACTTAAACTACTGCTTGAAGATGATCCTAGTGTTGTTTCTTGATGAGCGCTTTCCATTGGGAAAGTATGTGAGATAATAAGCTCTTGCAGTTTTTTTCTTACTTGCTCCATTCTTCATTGCTTGCTTTCTTCTTCAATATATGGTAAGAAGTCATAATTTTCCTCTTATGTGTACCATTTTCAGGTGTTTTCTTCGTCAAACTCCACATCGTGACTAACAATAGTCTTGCCATTGCATGGATTATAGAGCTTGTAGCCTTTTGGGTTTAGAGTTGTAGCTGATAAAGATAAACTTCTCACTATTATCGTCGAGCTTGGTTCTCTATTCATCAGACATTTGATCATAAGCTATGCTTCCAAACACTCTTAGGTGAGAGATCCTACGCTTTCTTCCACTCTAAGCTTCTTGTGGTATCTTTTTCCATACGGTTTTTGTTAGAGAGCGATTTGACAAGTAAACTGCATAGGCTACAGCTTCAACCCAGAACTCCTTAGGCATTCCTTTGCTCTTGAACATACTTCTAGCTATGTTTAGGATTGTTCTATTCTTCCTTTCTATGATACCATTTTGTTGGAGAGATTTCGGTACTATTAAAAGACAACAAATGCCATTGTCTTCACAATACTTCTGATATTTGTTGGATGTGAATTCTCCTTCTTTATCAGAACTCATTGCTCTTCGACCACTTTTCTTTTCAACAAGTGCTTTGAACTTCTTGAATTTTATGAACACTTTTGATTTCTCCTTTAAGAAATATACTCGGTTTTTCTTAAAAATTCATCAATAAAGAGGAGAACATAGTTACTCTTACCGAGAGAACTTAGTCGTATTAGACCACACACATCAATATGTATGAGCTCAAGTGGTTTATGGGCTCGAAAACTTGATTCTTTTTGGAAAACTTCTTCTGAATTACTTTCCTAATAAACATCCTTCACATAATTAGTCTAGTTGACTGATGAAAGGCAGATCTCAAACCATCTCCTTTGCTAATAATTCTAGACTGCCAAAATTGATACCCAAAACTTAGGTGCTAAAGCCATGATGAATCTTTGTGGTAAGTCTTTAGCCACTTTGTCACGTCATTCTAGATGTGTAATAAGAACATTGTATTTCTTTTCAATGGTACTTTGGTGATCAAGTTGTTTCTATTGTCTCTTAGAGAAAGACTATTTTCTTTCATGTGAATATCATAGTCTTTCTCTAAGATCTGGCCAAGACTCAAGGTATTACTCTTCATGTTAGGCATGTAGTAAACGTTTGGAATAAACTGATGTTCTCTATTTGTCACGCGTATTAGAATCATCTCCAAATAAAACATTGCTAGTTACTGGCTTATCAAGCTCTACGAACATATCTCTTTTTCTACATATATGATTGTTTACCCTGTAGTAAAAGTACCATATACTTTCTCGGCATCTATTAGTCTCTTTGCATGCTAACAGTAACATATCTTCCTCTTGCCTTTTATCATTGGCATAGTTGGCTCTCTCTTGTACCTTCTTTGGAGCTATACATTCGGAAGTGTAATGACCATATCTTTGAAAATTGTGACACTTAATTTGGAACTTATCATAGCAACGCCATGGGCTACCTCTTCCATGATCTCATATTGAGCTTTTTCTTCTATCTTCATTTTCATAATTATTATGAAGCATCTTCTTCGTCTTCTTTTATTGTCGAAATCTTCTTCTTTCTCTTTGAGTTGAACCTTGAGGAGCTACTCATTAAAATTTTATATCTTCTTTTTCTTTTCTTCGTAGGTTTGCAAGGAACCCAAGAGTTATTCTATCATCATGGCTCTTAAATCTTTTATTTTTTTAATGACAGTAACAATAATCTCGAATTTTGGATTTAACAATCGAAGAATCTTTTCCATAATTGTAACATTTTTTAGTTTCTCATAATTTCTCTTTATTTGATTGGAATTTTTTAAAACTCTAGAAAAGTATTCAGAAACTGACTTAGTCTATATGATATGCAGTGAATCATAGTCTCTTCATAGAGTTTGAAGGCGGACCCTTTTAACTTTTTCTTCTTCATAGATTGACAACCTCTATTAATACCTTCAAGCTCTTTAAAGAGATGGAATTCTAAAACTCTTTTCTCTTTGATATTTTGTATTTCATGAATTTTTGTATGAAAATATTATTGTTCTTAATTTATATTATGAACTAAATATTTCTTTGTCTAGTTTTACTATATGAACCAACCTTGAATATTTTGTTTGTGTATTTCTCCTATTTCATTAATTAAATCCATTGTTGAGTTATTTATTTTACCTTGTGCTTATTATTTTTATTTAATTGACAATTAAATAGAATGTTGAGTGAAACCTTTATCAACTTGGGAAGAGAATTTATGTTTGGACATAAGTAGAACAACATAAGATTACCTAGTTTGGGTAAGTTTGCATAGAATAGGAATATACCTATGTGACTTATGTAACCATTGTGTGAGAATATCTAAACTTAACGAATCTAGTTAATTTATGCTAGGAGTAACATATTAACTTGTTTAGATATTTTCACTTATGTATTGAGAAAGAGATTGTAAATACATTCAAATTCTCAGTTGACAACTCTAGTGGATTAATTAGTGTATGAGGGGAATTAGGATATTATGTATTTAAACTATGGTTAGGGAATTAGTAAATCTAGACATTTTTCTTATTGCTTACTTTCATTAATTTTATATGATAGTTTAGTTTCCTTGGTTTTATTTCTTCAAAATCTATATATTGTTTATTTAGATAAAGTTAGAATTGAGATAATTTTGATACTTAGCATTGAATTAGAAACTATTCCTTGTGGGTTCGATACTCTAATTCCATATGTATATTAGTTGTGACCGTGTATACTTGCATAGGGAGTGTATAATTTTATAGTTGCACATTCCAACCAACACGTTTTTGGCACCATTGTCGGGGATTGAAGTATTAATTCTTGTTAATATTAATACCAATCGATTCTAGCTTTAATTCATACGGTTCATTTATTTATTTATTTTTCTTAGGTGTTTTTCGATGGCATACTATGATTATTATAGAGGTGGAGACCTGATGGACACCAATCAACAGTGGCATGAATCTCTCATGGTGTTGAGCAATTAATTGAGTAAAGTGAGCAAAAAATTAGAAATCATAGAGTTGGCCGCTCAAGTGAGTGAATTGACCAAGAAGGTAGATACCTGGAGTACACAAGATTCCTATTGTCCATTTATGAATTGCCAATTATGTAGAGGAAGCCACCCACATAACTTGTAACCAATACAATTTATTGCTAATGGCTATATGCAACAAAGTTACCCACTCTCAAATTTCTACAATTCGAGTAAGGAGGCAAACTGTGATTACTCTTGGTGCAATAATCAAGGCCCATTACCGTACTTTTATGGTGAGCCTATGTTGTCATCAGAGTTTCTTCATCAACCACCTACATAAGAAGATAAGCCATCATTGGCGGAGGTACTTGAGACTATATGCGAAGAATAGATATATATCTCCCTAAGCAAGAGGAAAGGCCATCCATAGAAGATATAATGATGCAACAATTACAAAGAATGGATGCTTTCCTCCAAGAGCAAGAGGCCCCAATCCAAAATCTTAAATATTAAGTAGGCCATCTTACTATAATCAACAACCATCCCGAAGAAACCTTCCTTAGCAACACTGAATCAACTTCAGAAGAGAAATTTTGCACCACAACAACTTGTAATGGTTTGTATGATGGTAGTCAATTTTCAAGCTCAAGAAGGAGATTGGAGAAATGCCACCATGCAAAGTGATGTAGAGCAACATATGAATATTAACATGGTATCCTTTGAAGAAATTCTAATCCCTAGGCCACCATTGATTAGAAAGTTCCAAATTAAAGACCTTGGAGAGGAATTTTCTAGCCTACAACCACTAAATCAATAATTTCCAATAAGTACACAATTGGTAACTCATTCTCATCATTTCCTCTCTCCTAATTATGAATATAAGGTGTTGCATTCTCAAAATATGAGTCCAAAAGATCACATTCTTGCATTGAGATGGTCAATTAATAATATAAATGATAGACCTCATTTGGTCTCAACTTGTGGATGAGCCACAAGTAAAAAGACAAGCTAAAGCCTTTAATTCAACGTTTCTTGGGAAGTAACCCAATTATTTCTATTCATTTTGGTATGTTGAGTAATTCAAAGAGTTGGTGCCATTTTAAGAAGATCAAGCTTCATGGCTATGTACAAACGAGAGGAGTATCCCTAAACTCATTCTTTTGTTGTTTAATTTTCTTATATTTTATATGCAAAGTTTAGGAGAAGGAGTAAACCATATTAGATTGTGCTTGTATTAGTTTATTTATTGAGTATTTATTTTACTAGTTGTGTGACTATGTGTTTGAATAAATAGAGGTATTTTGTACTTTCTTTGATGATTACCATGTTCCAATGATAAGAACTTAGGGCAAATTTGTGCATAACATATTGAAAAATGTGGATATTAGCTTAGTCTTGTAGTTAATTCTTGTGTTAGTTCTATTTTAATTTGAAAGTCTATATTGAGTACAATGCCTTGATCTTTAGTTTGTATATGAATCTAAAGAATGTTTATGTGAACATAACATTTTGATAATCTCACAAGTGCTAGAATTTGCTTAATAATCTATTAAGGCAAAATCCTAGATAATATTTTACCAAGAAAATGATTTAGGTAATCTTTAGACCGTTTGAGTCTTTCAAGCTAACTATGATATATTTTATCTCTAGTAGACCTATTTTGAGTCTTGTAAAGCCGTTTCTTTTTCAACCACACATATACTAACTTAACCTAAACTAATATCATTCAACCTTTATCCCTTGAGCATATTGATTATTTTTATCGAATTGTTATGTGCTATACCACATTATGTGAGGATGGATGGAGTGAAATTGAAAGGAAAAAAAAGTGTTATGCACTTGTTCGTGAAAGAAGGAAACAAGTTTGTGAGTGTGCAACTAAAAAAACAAAAAAAAATATTGAAATTGATGTTGGGCTAAGAGTTTATGTAAGAAAAAAAATTTTGATTTTCACAGTGTATACTTGGTGTATGAAAGAATATCTCTACACGAGTGCTAGAGTTGATATACTTAAGGGTGATTTAAGCTTATTTTACCAAAATTATCATACCTTCACCTAAGCCAACATTGCAATCTTAATGAAGACCTTTTGATCCTTAGTATTATGTTTATCTATATTAGTGGAGATAGATTTAAAAAGCAAACTTATGAAACTTGATTGTGACTTTTGAGATTTTGTGTTTAATATATGTTTGCATAAACATATTCAGATTTCATACAATGATAGGAAAAAAGCATACACACACACAGAAAATCCAATTTGAAATAGAATATTCTCTTGAGTTATTCTTAATACTTTGTCAATATTCACTTTTCTTTAAGTTATATTATTATATGAGTATTGAGAAACCAATTGAAAATTATTAGTCTCAGTATAATACCTCTTATGTGTTTTTAGGTATTTTTCTTTTTCTTTTGCTCAAGGACTAGCAAAATCTTAAGTTTAGGGGTATGTTAAGTCCATAAAAATAGAGTTATGTTAATGTGCCTTAAATTTTGATATTTTCTTGTTTTTATTAAGTTGTTTTAAGTGTTTTTCTTATTGTTTGTTTATGTTGATAAAAGAATGAAACAAAGATATTTGATGCAAAATAAGGTGAACTTGTAACTTACAAACAGGTTTTTCAAGTTATTGAAATCGAAGTTGAATCCGATGAGATCGTAACGCAATAAAAATGAGGCAAATCAGAGTTAAATTGAAGAAATGTCATACTCGGGAAGCTGAGGCTCCAAACCTACAGGAATTTGGTGCTAAAGGGGAGAAAAGTGGCATTGTAGCACCAAGTCTCGAAAATTTTTGGCGCTATGGTGCCACCATCTGCGTCCTAGGTTAATAATTGACGGTCGAGATCAAATTTTTGATGATCCAAGAATCCAAATTTGACCTGCCATAGATTTGCACGAGCCTCTTCTTTAACATCCTATCTTTGGTGTTGAAAGTTTGGTGTTGAAAGAGGCTTGTTGGGATAGAAAGAGGGATGGAGGCAGCCATGGAAGAAGAGAAAGAAGAAGAAGATTACAAGCTCCAAGTCTCCATTTATTGATCTCCTCCACAACATCAACACTATTCTTTGTTCATACCATCTTTTCTTTATTTTTTTTTATGAGTCTTTCTTTGTATTTTTCATATTTGGAGAGTGATATTATTGGGAGCAAATATTTGAAAGAGGAATCAAGAGAATAAGAACTAATTTTGGAGGAGGAGATTGACAACCTCTATTAATACCTTCAAGCTCTTCAAAGAAGAGGAATTCTAAAATTTTTTTCTCTTTGAAATTTTATATTTCTTGAATTCATTGTATGAAAATGTTATTATTTTTCAATTTATATTATAAACTAAATATTTCTTTATCTAGTTTTACTATGTAAACCAACCTTGAATATTTTGTTTATGTATTTCTCTCCTATTTTATTAATTAAATCCATTGTTGAGTTATTTGTTTTACTTTGTACTTGTTACTTCTATTTAATTGATCACTAAATAGATTGTTGAGTGAAACCTTTATGAACTTAGGAAAAAAATTTAGGTTTAAACATAAGTAGAATAACGTAAGATTACCTAGTTTGGGGTAAAGTTGCGTAGGATAGGAATATACCTATGTGACTTGTGTAACGCTTATGTGAGAATAACTTAACTTAATGAATCTAGTCAATTTATGTTAGGAGTAACATATTAGTTTGTCTAGATGTTTTCACTTATGTCTTGAGAAAGAGTTTATGAATACATTCTCAGTTGACAACTCTTATGGATTAATTAGTATAAGAGGGGAATTAAGATATTATGCGTTTAAACTATGGTTGGAAAATTAGTAAATCTAGACATTTTTTTTATTACTTACTTTTATTTATTTTGCATGATATTTTAGTTTCCTTGGTTTTATTTCTTCAAAATCTATATATTGTTTGTTTGGATAAAGTTAAAGCTGAGATAATTTTGATGCATAGTGTTGAATTAGAAATCAATCCCTGTAGGTTCGACACTCTACTTTATTTGTGATTGTGTACACTTGCACGGGAGTGTGTGATTTTATAGTTGAACATTCTAACTAACAAAGGTTGCACTTGAGATTTTCTCAAATCCATCGTCATCTAAGGCTTAGTAGATGAGAAAGAGAGCTTTTTGGTCTTTCATTCTTGAATCTTTTAAACTATTCTTTTGTGTTGAGGATAGTATTGCCTCATCTTTTAGTTCTTCGTAGCATTTCTCCACTACATCCTAGACATTATGTACTCTAAGGAAGACCTTCATTTTTTATAGTCCAATTATCAAAGTAAGTACCTTGGAGTGGTGGAACTTGAAGAGATGCTAAACTATTAGAAGTCATAGCTCCTAACAGAATTAGCTTTTGGAAATTTTGATTACACGGATGGATGCAGAATGTCAAAAAAACCTTAAGATTGACTAGTATATCGACTTGGTCAAAGTCAAAGTCAAAGTCAACCACTTAGTCAGCAATCTACGCAATGGTACTGTTAACGGCTCTGACTCGCCTCAACTCGGCAAGTTAACGGCTCTGATTCGGCTCAACTCGGCAAGTTAACTCAGTTTTTGGCAGCAAACTTTCAACAATTCATTCAGACTTGTTCGAATTCCAATTGGACTGATTTTTGTAGCAGCGTGTCTGTCTCGTCGAGCTTTTCAATTAATATGTAATAGTGGTATATTTAGTGCAAATTTCTAATACTCATAATCTTAAGAACTCTTTTTTGATGTGGAAGATCAGTCAAAGCTGTATCCACAGAGCATACCTAGAATTTCAAGAGAACCCATAACCTCACTCTGATACCACTTTATTAGAAATAGAAGTTTTTTAAGGATAGAAAGATTACAAAGACTAAGGGAGAAACTGGAGAGAATTTTTGTGGAAGGGAAAAACTTGTATTACTACTTGAATTATTTCTTTTCGTCTTGATACAAAATGGAGGGAGAAGCACTGTATTTATACTACTCCAAGGGTGATTCTAGGTAGTGTGACAATGCTCCATCTAACCACTAATCACCTAACTAACTAAACAATTTAGCAAATATAAGAATACTCTAGAAACTTGAGCATTAAATTATGGACTATTAGATACACACTCCAAAACAAATCTAACTCACAACACAATCTCAAATAACTAAACCACTTAACTATGGCCCAATGAGTCACAGAGAAATTTATTTTCTAATAAGATTTACTTGACCGGCCTGCTAGTACTTAATATCCAAGATTAGCCCACCCCTGGTCTCATCCACTTAACTTGGCTTATTGTCTTTCTCTCTTGATCTCTTATTGCTATATATACACACACAAAATTACTTCAAAAGACAAATGTATATACACCAATCTCCACTTTGAGGACTAGAATCTCTTTTAATTGCTAAAGTTCTTCCAAATCTATTAGTTAACTGCACACCCCAAGATCAAAGGTATCTTGTCCGCACTTAATGGAATAAGTCAAGCCAACTATAGCGAATGTACCAGGCGTCTAGGTAACACTTCGACCATATTGGCCAACTACTGAGATCTATAGCAGATATTTTATAAGCAGTACAAGCCAAATATATATTGGAAATTCTGATATCCCAACAGAACTAAAATCAATTAACGACTAGGATAAAGTAAGCTGCTGTACCTATTTGGCACCTCGTGATATTGTAATAATTTCATTTATTAGTTATCGCATAGTTAAAAGTTTCCAACTAATTAATATAAAACCATAACTGTAACTCGTAGTTTATATTAGAACATATAGCTAGCAGAGGCAGAATGTACAAGTTTTTGAGTGTGAAAACCTACATCCGAGTTCGACTTGCTTGAAAAATCCAGGTAGGAATTGTTCCAGAAAGATTATTTCTCGCAAAAGACCTATATGAAATTGGAAGCTTAAAATATGTCATTGGCTGTAAACTTTGATTTACTCCATTTTCAGAGTCAGGAAAGAACGTTGGATTGATGTTATACAATGTTAATTATAGCCTTACATGTAAATTAGATTTGGTTTCCACGACTCTGGAATTCCATCTGTTAAGTTGTTGAAGCTCAAGTCTCTGCAATGCAAAACGTGGACCTTCAAAACTTTCCAGAGTTTGGTCAAGAAATTGAGGTTTCTAGTTTAACAGTAGAAACATCTGGGAAATCCATAAAATATGCTTCTGAACTACTCAAATGTAAAGATTATGCCTCTTAAAATGTTTCTCCGAAAAAACTTGCTTCTTGGTCTTAAATATCCTCTGCGTTAAAACTATCAGCGTAATCCACCATATTAAATTCACGGAAATCATTAAGGGCATTTTGATCTTTTATGTACCAAAAAATAAATATTATAGAGTTTTATAAGAGAAGCAATGATCTCAAATTTGAATTCTTACTAAGCATATTTAAGAGAACTTCTCAAACAATAATTATTGAAGAGAAGAACTAACAGGTATTTTAACGATGAAGCTTGGCTTATGTACTCGGGGATTGAACCTTTGATTGAGCAGTTCCTCAGTACTCTGGAGAAGAAGAGAGAATAGAAAAAGAAAACGAAAAGAAAAGAAAAAAAAAAAACAATTCAATTTTTGATTCGTAATTAAGAACAAAAATTTTAATTAAGCAAAATTAACAAATTAAAACGACGTACAGACTATAAATGTTGGGAATGTTTGCTTCCGACTCCGATGGCAATTTGAATGGGGAGGTATTTAGGTCACTTACCAACCTGAAGGAATTGACAACCAACAGATATTCTCGTTCTAAGAAAACAAACAGATATTTTTATTTAAATAAATGAAAAAAAAAGTATATTTTTAGGAATTATATTATTAACAAACTAAACATTGTGGCTGACTTCAAAATCAAGCAAAGTATTTGCACTCAAAAAAAATAGTAATAATAATAAACAAAGTAAAGAAAGGCCTTGCTGCACACTTACAGATACTCAAGAGTTGACAAATTGAAAAACTGTCGAGGTATCGTCCCCGCAAAATTATTCCCCACGAATGAACTGAAAGAGCAGGTGCCAGAATGGCAAGTGGTCAGTGGTAAGTACGGATCAATGGACTAGGATGAATAATGCACCGTTTTAAATCAACATGTACATCAGTGTTGGCAAAAATAAGTAATTATTACTACTTTTGGATGTCTTTAAAAAGTATTTCGCACCAAATTTTCACATATCAGTCATTTTACAAATGGTTAAAAAAAATGCAACACAGTCATCAAGACCACTTTTCCCAATTTTGGGGCAATGTGACACTATTCGAACCATTTTTGGATAAAAAATTACCAGTGTCATTTATTTAAGACAAAGTGTAACACATGACAAAAAGTAAAGGGTAAGGAGCAATTTTTCTATAATTAAAGTCGTAAATGTCTCGTCATTAGAAAGTTCTAAATCTATTAGCGATTTAATTACTATGTTGATTTTTTTTTACGTCACAAAAAAATTATTTTACTATTTTTTTTACAATCTATTTATTCCAAAAATAATTATTTTTGCTCTGTGCATTTCTAATTTTGTTGTATTGAAAACGAAAACAACAAACCTGAGACTTGAAGTTATTATTAAATTAAGTTTTATTATGTTCTATTAATTTTGAGTTTTCTTTTTAAATTTTATTTCAAGTTCTTTTGTTTTTTTTTTTTTTTTATGATTACCCATCATTTGTATCATGTGCTTTTTACCTCGGCATTTTCTTACTTTTCATCTATTTTGTTTTTCTCTTAGATCATAAATATAAAAATTTTGATCATTGAAATAAAAGGGGAAAAACTCAAATGATATTTATCTCTTCAACTTAATTTCTCTAGTATCATTTTTTTATTGTCTCTCGACTCATAATCATTACACTGATTTTTTTAGTCGTATAAAGTCTCACCATGCACATAATTGTGCTCTCCAATATATTTTTTTATAAGTTTTATAGCAATAGTATAGATAAGTTCGTATTTCTAATATATCAAGAAATAAATATAAATATACTTATATTTAACAATTTAGTTTGTTTTTAATTTGTTGCTCCATTGTTTATTTTTATTTTTATATTTTTTAGAGAAATTTAGATAAATGACCAATATTTAAAATTTGATAAAATATATTTCCACTTTTTAAATTTTATTACTAAATATCTAAGTATATATATTTTTACACTTAGTAGATATACTTATCTACTAATTTCAGCTAATGTATAGAGCATATAAATTTTTATTATTTTTGGTATATAATATTTTACATTTGATATATAAACATATATACCGAACAGGTTCTTCTACGTGCAGCCATTTCATCTCTTTGTTTCAAATCAGGTTCTTTGAAATATACTCATTGTTATTGTTTGATTAAATTGATTAGTCTTGATTTTTAGGGATTTGTAATAGTTAGTTGTTAATTAAAGACTTCTGCTTTAAGGACAATTGTTGAGCAGTTGCATTATTAGTAGGTGTGGCGCATCTAACTTTCTAAGAACAATTAGAGGTGGATGGCATTGTTATCTCAGAATGATTTTTTTTCCAATAAAAATAGACTCCTCAAGAGAATATCATTTTTTAAACGGAAAGAGCTTCAATTAAAGTATAAATATAAGAATTACAATTTCCAACTCATCATAAAAAGAACTATCGAATACTATTTTTACTTTTACCAACTGTAATTATTCATAATTTTTAACCCTTTTTACCTCATACAGTTATCTCGGATAAAATAATTACCTAACAAAAAATTTATAAAAATATCACTTTTTATATAATTGGTACGCAAAGTATATCACAAATACAATAGCAATAAAAGGTGAAGAAGGGGATGCTCCCTCTCCGGCCTCTATGCAAGCAAAGGTGGAGCTTCTTTTTTGAGAGAGAAAAATAGGTAGAGATAAAAAGAATAGAAAAGCTAAATAACACGAATCTCTATATTAAGGTGGTTTGGTTGAGAATAATTTTTTATTTTAAAACATAGTGAAAATAGAATAATTCAAAGAACTATTTTCAGTGCTTAAGAAAAATCACGCTCTCTATAATGACTTCTATTATACTCATTCTCCTATCCATTTCCCTCTCCTTATTCTCTCTTAGTACTTTTACTCTCTCCTTATTTTCACTTGTCACTTTCTCTCTCCTCATTCCTTCCCTTTCTATCCCTTGGTGCGACATATTGTATTTTATTACAGTATAATGTTTGGTTGTGCATTTGTATTAAGATGTTGTATTAAAAAATTAATTTTGAAAAATACCATTTTAAAAAATTTACATAGAAAAATACCATTTTCAAAAAATATTTGGTACAATACCACTTGTAAAATTAGCACTTTTTAAAAATTTAGTTATGAAAAAACCAATTTAGATATAAATTTAGAAAAATAACACTTTTAAAAATTTATTTAGAAAAATACCGCTTTTGAAAAGGATAAATGATGTGTGAGAGAAAGTGATGAGAGAAAAATTAAGAACAAAAAAGTGAGTTGAGTGGATATTTTATAATACTACATTAAAGTTAAGATTATATAATACAGTATAATACAAACTTTTTATTCTGTATTAGATAATACTCTATATATTATATTAAATTTTGATGTCATATTAAATAATACATTACAAAGTACAACTAAACACAATATTATGTTTTATTAATACAATATAGAATTCTTATATAGTGTACCAAAAATGATCTTATTTTATTTAATCACATTCTCTCATCATTCTCTTTTACTATTTATCTCTTCTGAATTTCTCTATGTCTATTTTCTTTCCCTGTGCATTTTTATCACTTTTCCTCTCTTCATGCATTCTCATTAATTTTTTTCTTTTCTTTCCTTATTATTTTTTACTAACCTTTTATTTATAACTTTCCCTCTCCTCACTCTTTTTACTATATTTCTCTAAACATTTATTTTTCTATTTGACTATATATTCTTATTCATAATTTCCTTTAATAAAATTATTTTTAGAAAAAATTTGCGGAAAACATTTTGTTTTTTGAAAACAGTAAAGAATAACTTCTTTTCTCATCTTTGAAAACACAACTTTCAAAATAGAATATAAAAAATAATGCCAAATAGGCCACTATCATCTTTTGATCTTTGTCTTTGTATTGTAATGCTTACCGCTCTAATTTATTCTGCAACTATCTTCCTCTTGGATGCGAAAATGACTTAGATTCAATTTTATTCGTTCCTCTCTTCAATTTGATCAACACAAATTAGGAAGATAGTGTACTTTTTCATTCTAATTTTGGATCTATCTTTAAATTTAAGATTCTTTGAATGAAATATTGATAAATGCGAACGTGATAAGGAGAAAAATGGTCGTGTTTTTTTTTTAATGATGAGAAATCTATTGGAATTAGTAGGAGAAGTTCATAAAAGCAATTGTTTATGTAAACATTTTGATATAAATAAAATAAAGTATTATTCAGTTAATTATTTGTGCATAATATTATTTGAATAAAAGTTCATTTAATTGTATAAATATGTGTCTTTGTGATTATGATGTAGATTCACAAAAGACATAGATACAAGTTATTACAATTATTCAATTGTGATTTAAAGTAATATAAATAAAATTAGGTTATATTGTAGTAGAATTTGGAAAAATTTGACTAGTTTTAGTCAACTAAGTCCGTTGGTGTGATGAGACTTACACTGAAAAAGATCACAAATAAAATTCTATTGATATTGTTAATGAAAAGAATTTCAAAGACAGTGATTAACTTTACTCTTAATCTTGAGTAACAATGATTATGTATTCACAAATATGTCTTTATTTAAATTGCACATGAATGAGGTCAATATTCTCTGCTGTTTTGTAAAATATATTTGTTAAATTATATAATTATAATTAATGATATAGAATTTAGAGAAATAACATCTTTTAGTATATTTTGGTACTTGATCATAAGTCTTAGACCTAACATGTTAACATTGATTTAGTCAGTAAAATGTTGAACGATGATAATTAGATAAATCTATAAGTACCAAGAAACATATAATTATATTTTTTATAATGTTATACAAAGAGGTAATTAGCGAAGAATCATTGTGGCGTGATATTATTCCAAAAGTAGTCATAGACAGTTAGAGTGCAATTTTAGTCCTTTAGTGGAATAGATATGAAATTAAATAATTAAGAAGTTCGTTTAACTATTCAGGAACTAACTATAAATGTCTCATAAGATCCCTTGGTTAGCTTTTATCAATGGTCATACTATTACCAGACTAGGCCAATTTAACTTGAAATTAGAGAAATCATGTTGGACTGTATAAGAGACTACAGTGGAAATGGGAGCCTTGTCTTAGTTTTGGTAGTTTCTAGATAAAGTGAAAAGTGTGAACACAAAAAGGTTTCATTCTTTGGAATATACTACTTTCTAGGAAAAAAAAATTGATAAAGATCCTACTATTGAAATAGTTCAATAAACCTAGATATAGTTAGATAGCCATTCTAAGTATGGGTAATTGGATGTCAACAATTCAAAGAAAAACTAACAAGGTAATATTTGATTGATTGCTAAAATAGAAAAAGCAATAGTAGATAGTCAAATGTTACAAGTGGTGGAAATAAGTAAGACGAAATTCTAAAAATGAAATTTAATGTCACTAGCGAAATTTGGCCAAGATTGGAGGGCCACATGGCTACGGTCATAGTGACTGTAGGTGCATGGCAATAATAAGAGGTTATTTGTTTGTGTCTTACTTCCTATTCTCTATAAATAGGAGACTCTAGATACCTCTATTATAAGTGACAGAAATTATATTAAAATTTTGTCAGCTTTTCTAAACAAAAGGAACTCATAAAGATAAGTAAACAGTCAATTTTCAGTTCTAACTCTGTTATAAGTGACAGAAACTATGTTAAAATTCTGTCAATTATTTTAAAGAGAATGAACTCACAAAGATAAGTGAACAGTAAATTTTCTGTTCTAAGACTTATTTGTAAATTAAGTACAATCATTAACTTGATCTTTTCCTGTATAGCATATAGAGACCACACTGTTGTGTCACTATACACAAGAATAGACTAGAAGATCAATTGGAGACTAGAATCGTACACTTATTCATCTACAATTTACAAGAAGTAGATTTTCTATATATAATTCTAATATGTTATTGTGAGATTAATATGCTAATGGTTGTGTCTTCCGTTGTGTTGTTTAATATAAAAAACAGTTGGTAGATTTTCAAGAAAAATAAATTTTAAAAATACTATCAACTGCTAATTTTTCATAGTCTTTCCAATGGATTCAGTCTTGCATATCCATAGAAATGGACACCATTGTAGCAAAAGACTTAAATGCCTATTTTCTTTTCACTAATCGAAAATGGTGCATAATCTTTTTATTTTTATATTGAAATATATAACTTGGATTGGGTCCTATAGACATTGACAATTGCCAAACCACATAAATTTTGTGTTTTCTCAACATTTATTTTATTTTTATAATTAGATTTGTAGAGCTTAATTATGCCAATAAAATAGATCAAAATTTTGGTAATCCTAACTAAAAGGGTCTTTTGAGGATTTTGCACATATATTTTCGTCACCTTAATTCTTTATTCCATATAAAAGGTATTAGATACCCAAGTTTAGGTAAGTAAGATTATAGAGAATTCTCTGAGAAGGAGACATGAGATGTGAGTTTCTTGTAATCTTTCTTCTTCATCATAGTGAAAACCTGTAGCAGTGGAAAATAGATGTAGCTTCGTGTTAAGAGTGAACCACTTTAAATCTATGTGTGATTTCTTATGTTTTGATTTTTTTCACTCTCAGTATTAAAGGATTAAGCACTTTAATCCATAACAACAATATATACGTTTATGTATATAAATATATGTATGATGAATATCATGTCTGACATGTATGAAAAACTTTCTATAAAGAAAAGGTCATCTCATGACAAAGTTATTCAATTTGAATATGGGAAAAAAAATGCTCCATTGGCAATATAATCAACAAATTCAGCATGATTGTTTCTTAGTTGGTCTTTGCTGAGATCAATTTTGAAGATAAGGTTTGTACTTAATTCTTCTTACGTCTCTACAAAATAATTGGGAACCTATGAAGGCAGTTGCTAGTAATTCTATAGGCAAAGAAAAATTACAATTCTATAATGTTAGGGCATTAAATTTATGCTGAAGATATTTAGAAAATAGATTCTAGTGAAACATCATCAAGTTTTACTCTAAATATTTAAAATATGTGCAGAAGCATTAAATTTAATTCTAACTCGGGTAAGGGTAGGTTGAAGTCTAAGAATGGAAGAAGTAAGTCCATATTCGAAAGAAAAGTCAAGTATTGGAATTGTGATAAGACCGAACATATAAGGAATAATTATAGAACATCAAAGAAAGATGAGAACAAAAACAATAACGCCAATATTGCGACTGAAGAAGTACATGATACTTTACTTTTGTCCATCAATAATCTTATTGACTATGAGAATAATTAAGAATTATGTTGTTAGAATTACAAAATGATTTATCTACCTAATAAAGAACCTTTGGAAATAGTTGGCATTTGTGATATTCATTTGAAGATGGTAAACAGGTCTGTGTGGAAAATCCATAAAATAATGCATGTACCAAAGTTAATTTGGAATATGATCTCAAGGGAATAGCTTGATGATAGAGGACATAATGTGACCTTTACCAATGGTGTACAAAAAGTCATCAAAAGTGCCATGGTTGGTGCTCAAGGAAGCAAAATTAGAACTCTCTACATGACATCTAGTTGTAGGGATATAGTAGAAGCTATTGATATTGGTGTTAATTCAAATTATGGCATTGTGAACATGTGAGTGAGAAATGAATAAAAGTGCTTCTATCAAAGAAAAAGCCACCTGAGTTAAAGTATAGTGAGTGTAGCTTGTGTAAAAGCTATATTTTTTTGCAAATATAAAAGGGTTAGTTTTTTTTCTAAAGGTGGAAGGAATATTTTTTTGCAAATATAAGGGTTAGTTTTTTTTCTAAACATGGAAGGAAACTAAAAATAGAGAAACTAGAGTTGGTTCATACTGATACGTAAGGGTCTTTTCCTGTGACATCCTTCGAGGCTCAAGGAATTACATGATATTAATTTATCGATGACTTGAGGAAAGAGGTCTGGGTTTATTTCTTAAAGAATAAATCTGATGTTTATGCCATTTTTAAGAAGTGGAAAGGTGAGATGAGACAAATCTGAAAGTGAAGTTCTAAAGGGTCTGTCAATAAAGGAGAATATGATGATGATTTCAAGCAGTATTATGATGCTAATAGGATCAAGATGGAGAGAAGCATTCTAGGAAAACCACAACAGAATAGTGTAGATAGAAGGATGAAAAAACTATTAAATAAACATACCAAGAGCACAAGATTATACTTTAGGATTAGTGAAGATTTTTTGGGTGTGACACACTTAGCACTGCTAGGTACCAGATTAATAGAGGACCTTTAACACCATTGGATTGAAGATAACCAGATGAGATTTAGAGAGATAAAGAGGAAAACATTTCTTTGATAAATGTGTTTAGTTGTGTTTCATATATTCGTATTGAATTTGCTGCAAGAAATAAACTTGATCTGAAATCCAAAAAGTGCTCTTTATTGGTTATGATGATGTTGAATTTAGTTATCATTTCTAAGATGACCAAAATTAGAAGATCATTAGGAGTAAAGATGTTGTCTTCAGTAAGCAAGTGATGTAGAAGGATAGGTTGGGCGTAGAAATGGAAAAGTTTTGTTCGACAATTAAGAAAAAAGGCGTGGTAAGGTTGAAAGATATCCAAACTAATGATTTATAGAGTACTGACTAGAAGTATCAAGAAAATATTGCTTTGGAGATAGAGCCATATATCCCTAAGGCTAAACATAGAGGACTAAGTTTCAAGAATAATTAGACAACCAGAGAGATACTCTCTTTCACTTTACTACATTTTGATGAATAATAGAAGTGACTCAGAGTTCTATAAGGAAATGGATGGAGGTTGATGAATCAATTAAGTGGGATTTAGCCATGAACAATAAGATGGATTTTTTGTCATTCAATCAGATTTGGCAATTGACATAAATAATGAAATGGAAGAAGGCATTACAGAACAAATGAGTTTACCAGTTAAAAAAAGAACTTGATGGCAGTAAGAAGTATAAAGCAAGACTTGTTATATAACAATTTCAACCAAAAAAAAAAAAAAAAGACATTGACTATACTAATATTTTTTCTCTAGTTATGAAGTTAACAATAATTATAACTATACTTGGATTAGTAGCAAATGAAAACTTGTACATAGAGCAGTTAAATGTAAAAACAACTTTTTTCATAAAGATTTGGAGGAAGAAATTTACATAAAACATCACAGGGTTTTTGAAGTACATAGAAATGAGATATTGGTGTGAAATGTTTAGAAGAGTCTGCATGGTCTAAAGCGATCTTCCAAACAGCAGGAGCAAGAAGTTTGACAGATTTTTGAGTTGTAATTGTTTCTTGAGGTGTTAGGTGGATCATTACTATCATAGACATGAAGATGTTTAATAACTCATATTATTATACTGCTTATGTAGCTGAGACTATTGGTACTTGCATTGAGGAGATTGACAAGTTGGAATGAGAGTCGTTGAAGGAATTTTAAACAAATGACTTAAGGACTCTGATAACGAATGATATCTCAATAGTGTGTAGTAGCACCAGAACGGAAGAAACTTAGCAGAAATAGGTATTGCAATGTCGAATTAGCATTGTAGCACTACTACAACATGGCATCGTGGCTCTGAGAGGTTAATCTTGTGGCACCACAGCACCACACCCACTGCCCCGCAGCACCGAATGATAATCTCATGGCACTGTAGTGTCACACCTATGGAACTATGGTGCCATTCCCTGGATATTATAGCACCACAGTGCCACTTGTTTGACTGTCTTGGCATTGCAGTGCCACAAAATGTAGAAATATTGCAAAATTCTTAGAACCAAGTCACTTGGCTTCTTCTATATAAACTCTCTTACACTCATCTAATAGAGGGGACAAGAAAAGAAGATGAAAACCCTAGCAGTCAAAGGTTCCTAGAGCCATTTCTAAGGAGAAACAACATCAAGGGGGGGATTCAAGCTAAGGAGGAATCAGATTGAGAAGCTTCAAATAAATTTTTCTTACCCCTTCCTCTTGTTTTTCATCTTCTTTATTTTTTGTTAATGAATATGTATCATTTTTGTTGTATTTGTTTTGATTTATTTTGTAAGAATATGAGCTAAACTTCATTTCTAGGAAGGGAATAGGGTTGAGAAATTAAGGTTTCAATCTTACTCACTCTTATTTTGAAGATAACAAACATTTAATTTAGTACTACTGATTTAACTTGAGTGTGTAGTGAAATGGTATTAAAGTTCTACCGCAAGTTAATCAAGGAAACAATCTTGAAGATGGATGCATATGGACATATTAAATTCAAGCTCGAAGAGAACAATTAAGATACAAGATTATATCTAGATAAGGTATATTCATACTTAGTCTTGTATTTGATTTAGTTCATTGCACATAAATTCTCTTTACATTGGCTCATACTTTCAAAAGAATTTTCAAAAATCTTTCAAATAAATTTTCAAACAAATCTTCAAAAAATTAGCTAAATTTTAAATCTACTAATTCTTAATTGTTTGAAAATAAATATCATTTCTAATCTAGCCCAAATATTCTCAAAAGTACATTTTTTAATGTTAAAAATGATTTGAAAAAAAAAGTTTTAAGAACGACCAAAAATTAGTTCAAAGAAACAAAAAATAGGTTTCTGACCAATTTTGGTCGACCAGGCTTGGTCGACCAAAATAATGGCCAAAAATAACCGTTGGAGCTAAACTAGTGTATCAGACTCCAACAGCTAGTTTATTGTTAACCAAAATTTTGGTAGCAAGTTACCAACGGTTGAAAACGGCTAGTTTCTGAAGATACTTTTAAATAGAGCCAAGTTTGATGACTTAGAATAAGAGAATATGAACCTATATTAATGCCCAATTAGTTTCTAAGTGCAAAAGCTCTCTTTTACTCAACTTTAACTTTCAAATCATATTGAGTCAATCTTAGAGCATCTATAGTCCATTGTTCTCAAATCACCTAAGCCAAAATTGTATTAATTACTTTGTGAGTGAGTGTTCACTCTTGTTTATTGAAAAACTATTGAGTATGAGGTGAGGTTACCACTGGATTTATAAACAACCCAATTTAGGTGAGGTTGCCACCGGAGTCATAAACAACTCGTGAGTTAGTGAGATTAGCACCATTGTCTAAACAATCCGTGTAGGTGAGGTTGTCACCAGAGTCAAAATAATCCGAGGTTAGGCGCGATAGAGCCGGAGTCAAGACTATTATAAAGGCTAGGGTGTACTTAAAAAGAATTCACTTCGTTTGTAAAAAGATCGGTCAAGCTCATAATCTTGATCCGATAGTGGAAAACTCAAAGCAAGTTGCAGAAGGCCGGGGACGTAGGCAAACCATCGTGTTTGTCGAACCTCGTAAAAACCGAGTTCGCACTTTCTCTATCCCTACACTCTTTACTTTATTGTAAGCTATTTAATTGAGTGTTTGATATTTAGTGTGTTTAATATACTTGATATTATTGCTATATGTTTGGCTTTATTGTTGATTTAGCTAAAAAGTTTCAAAATAGTGATCTATAGTTTTGAATAGTTGAAAATTTTCTTAAAATATTTTAAAACCCAATTTACCCCCCTCTTAGGTTATCAATCTTAGGCTAAAAATAGCTAACAAATAGAACCTCTAATATAATCCAACTATTTTTTTTTTCTCAATTGTTCTTGATATCTATTGTTAAGTTGTTTGTTTTATCTTGAGCTTAATACATCTATTTACTTGGCTACTAAATAGGTTATTAATTATGAAATTTATATGAACTTGGAAAGGGGAATATAGATTCGGATATAGATAGAACAACATAAGATTGCCTAGTATATGGTGAGTTTGCAAAGATAGGAATATACCTATGTAATCAATTTATGTTAAAAGTAATATACTATCTTGTTTAGACATTTCTACTTATATCTTGAAAAGGAATTTGTGAATACATTAGGATTCTTGGTTTTCAATTCTATATGGATACTTGTATTATGAAGAAAACTAATAATTGGAGGAGTTAGAGGGTAGATTGTATCCCTAGGTTCATTACTATTGCTTTAAGAACTATCTTTGGTTGCTTGCTTTCATTTTCCTTCCTTGCCTTTTTATATTGTTATTTACTTTTTATTTCTTGCTCAAAATTATCAATTATTATTGTTTGGATAAATTAGAAACTAGTTTTGGTCAGTACTAAGCATTTGTGAGTTGAGTGCTCCTCGTGAGATTGACACTCTTTTACTTCTATATTACTTGTTACGACCCGTATACTTGCAGTGTTTGTGTGTTAAAAATAGTCCAACAAGTTTTTAGCACTGTTGTCAAGGAGTACGGTGATTTACTACTTGTTAACACTAATATCTATTAGTTTTGATTTAATTCAAACTTTGTCTTTTTGTTGTGAATCTCATGAGTTCTATTTTACTATATGAGACACACAAGGAGTGCAGACTTCTTACCATTCGATCCTGAGATTGAGTGTACATTAAGGGAAATTTGAAGATAGAGGAACCAAGCAGTCAACCCTTAAGAAGCTATAGAAGACCGAGAAAATGATAGACCATTAAGGGACTCTGTAGTTCCTATGATCGATGGGTTTGGTCCTAGCATTCAAAGGCCAGCTATTAATGCTAGCAACTTTGAGTTAGCCAGCAATCATTCAGATGGCGCAAGTTATGTGCTAATTCAGTGGCCTATCTAGTGATGATTCTAACAAACACATCATGAACTTTCTAGAGATATGTGATACTTTCAAGTACAACAGAGTAAGTGAGGATGTCATTCGCTTGAGATTATTCCCATTCTCCTTAAGGGACAAAGCTAAGAGTTGGTTGAATGCCTTACCCTCAAGATCAATCACTACATAGGAGGACTTAGCTTAGAAATTTCATGCCAAGTTCTTCTATACACCCAAGACCATTAAGTTGAGAAATGACATCACTTCCTTTGTACAATTTGACAATGAATCATTATACAAGGCTTGGGAGCACTATAAGGAGATGATGAGGAAGTACCCACACTATAGGATACACAAGTGGCTCCTTATCCAAACATTCTATAATAGTTTGATAGGTCATTTATGGACCATTGTGGATATCGCAGCCAGTGGTGCATTGATGGACAAATCAATGGATGATGCCTATGAGTTATTTGAAGAAATGGTGGCAAACAACTACCAATAGTTTTCTGAGTGTGTCAATCTAAAGAGAACCGCTAGTATCAATGAGATCAAAGCTATTTCTTCATTGGTGGCTCAAGTTAATGTATTGACAAAGAACTTGTAATCAATGACCAAGAAGCTTGATTCTATGGCAATCCACGGTATGCATGCAATCCAAAGCCCAACTGATGCTTGTGAGCAATGTGGTGACAACCACTTGAGCTCTTATTGCATTTGAGTATGGAGTCGGCTCACTTTGTGGGAAACTATAATCAGCACTAACACAAAAACCCCTACTCCAACTCTTATAATCCTAGATGGAGAAACCATCCGAATTTCTTTTGGAGTTGTCAGAATCAACAAGAACAAAATCATAATCCTAGATCAATGCAAAATATGGGATTCAAAATCAAGAGCAACTACCACAAGAGAATAAGCCATCTATAGAAGAGATACTCATATAGTACATTGCAAAAAACAATGCTAATCTCCAAAATTAAGCGGCAATTATGAGAACCTTGGAGACACAAATTGGCCAATTGACCAATGGTCTAACCAACTAGTCTCAAGGAGCATTAACAAGCAATACCAAGGTGAATCCAAGAAATAAGATCAAGGAGCATTGTAATACCATCATATTGAGAAGTGGAACGAGTTAGTGAAGACTGTTGAGAAGCTCACTTCCTCTTTGAAGTCAATGGTTGAAGAAATTGTTGAGGAAGAGCAAGTGAAAGAAAATGATGTAATAAAGCTAATTAACGAATGCTGATAGTCCCTCAACATCAAAGCCATGTCCTTATAATCCACCATTTTGATTCCTTCAATGATTCAAAAAGAAAAAGTTTGACCAACAATTCTCCAAGTTCTTAGAAGTGTTCAAGTAACTACACATCAATATTCCTTCGCTGAGGCACTTGAGAAAATGCCGAGATATGTAAAGTTCAAAACAAGCTTCCTCCTAAGCTCGAGAAGCCGGGAAGCTTTAACATCCCGTGCACTATTAACCATCACTTTTTTAGTATGGCATTGTGTGATTTAGGAGCAAGTGTCAATTTAATGACATTCTCTGTTTCAAAAACTTGGTTTAGGTAAAGCACAGCCAACTATGGTTATGCTCCAATTTGCAGATCGATCTATCGATTATCCAAGAGGAATCATAAAGAATATGCTTGTAAAGATGAAAAGTTGTTCTTCCCAGCCAATTTCATTATTCTTGACATAGAAGAAGACGAAAATCTTCCAATTATCCTTGGAAAACTATTCTTAGAAACCTGGAGGACAGTCATCTATGAGGGTGGAAGATCAATTAATATCCTTCAATGTGTTCAAAGAGGCAGATTCTCCTAGAAACATTAATGACTACCATAGGGTGGACTTGGTGTAGGAGGGCATTGGAGACAACTCGTTGAAAGAAGCTCCATCGATCAGTCATGAGACCTCTATCATTCATCCCATTGATGAAGTAATAGAGAAAGCTTTAGGGAACACCAATGCTATGGAAGTCCCATCACATTCTTCTAAGTCCAATCCTCTAATTGAAGTCACAGAGCCTTCACTCTCCTCTTCCAATCATCATAAGCCTTATAAGAAAGATACGAAAAAGTGGAATACAAAGAAGAAAAATCATGGTGATTATCACTTTGAATTAGGACCAAGACTGTGTAAGTGGCTCATCTTGTCTAAAACTCTTACCGGGCAAATTCAAGCCAAGATGGTACAAGCCATTCAAAGTGACAAATATGTCTCTATGTGGTGTAACTAGAAAAATCAAGGTGAACATTCAAAAGCTCGAAGATTACCTAGGAGGAGATCTTGATTGAGCTAAATCTTCTATTGCCTTACCTAATCCTCCATGAGGAATAGCAATGTCAAGCTAGGGATGTTAAATAAGCGCAACTTAGGAAGCAACCTAAGAAAATTAATATAGAGAGAAGCATGTTTGAAGTTATTTTGTGTAATTGTGTTTAAGATAAACTGATGAAGGTATTAGTGGAAGAGATTGATTGAAGAAAATCAGAGGAGAGTTAACATTTGGCACCCTAAGAGCTCAATTTGGTGCTCCAGTGCCATTCTGGGGCACAACCAGTAGAAACTTCGCACCCCAATACCAAAAATTGGTGTCGTGGTGCCAAATATATGTTGGTGCCCAGGTTGTGGCGCTCTACTGCCACCTGGTCGGAAAAAAAAAACTTGAAATTTTTTCCAAGTCTTGGCACCCCAGCACCACTGGCCAAAAAAAAAAAACTTACCCTTGTGTGGCAATGTCATTGGCACCACTATGAGCCAAAAGTGATCACCTTGGAGGAGTGCATTAGAGACAATGCACAATTTAAGTTTGGAGGAGTGTCTAGCACTTACCTGCATTGTCTTCATGAGTATTTTAATTGGTTGAAGTTCTAAAATATTTTCCCTCTATTTTATTTTTGTTTATAGAGTATCTTTCTTTCTTAGTATATGTTTTCCTTTTGTTATTTGTGTGATTGTGTGTTATTTGGAGCTTTTGACAAAGACTTATAATCGATGATATGAATTAGAGTTTGTGTGAAATAACTCTTTAGAAACATTTAGTATCATGTCTATTTGTACGCATAAATCTTTTGTAGTTTTGCATTGTGAACAACTCTTGAACACATTTTGCACATAGTTGTGAGCATTTAGCCTTAAATTGCTTAGAATAGTTTTGTGCATATGGCTTAGAAATTTATTTAGTCTCATGTCATCTTAGAACCTGTTTAATTGTCAATCAAGGAAAAATTCTAAGTTGTATGAAAATCAAAGAAATGATGTAGACCATTTTAGACCCATGGAGTCTTTCAAGCCTACCCTTAAATGCAATATCCTTAGTCACCCCTTTGAGCCAATTTCTTAGCATTTTTCATTTTGTAAGCCTCATAAATGCTTCTTACCAATAAATAATTTTCCAAGTTACCCTACTTCACGCCATAAAAGCATGAAAGTAAATTTTGAATTTATGAGAAAGTGTGAATTGTTTATAAAAAAAATAGAAAAAAAAAAAAGTAGGAAGTCTTAATTGATAAAAAAAAAAAATTTGGTCAAAAGCTAAGTTTGGGAAAAATTCTTGTGGTATGCTTGAGAGAATTTTATTCATTGAGAAAAAAAGAGAATCTTGGTGTGAATAAACCTAAATAATATCATTCCATCCACTTGTACCCAAACCTTATATTACAAGCCGAAAGACCTATTAATCTTTGATTTAGTATTATTCTACATTAGTGGAGATTGATATAAAAAGTTGGCTTATGAGATGACTGTGTAAGTTTTTTTAAGATAGCTCTAAGTTTATAACCTAAGTCTGCATAAAGCGATTCAAGTGTGAAGGGTAAAATTTAAGCAATTATTACACACACACACACACACAAAGAGTTGTTAGCAAAGTCGAACTGCTAGAAAAATTGAAATTCTAAATTATTGTGATGCTTTAAGTTTCCCTTGAATTATATGTCTTTTAAAGAGTTTTGAGACAAAGTTTATCTCAGTCAAAAGTTTTATTTGT
This sequence comes from Parasponia andersonii, assembly GCA_002914805.1. NCBI lineage: Eukaryota > Viridiplantae > Streptophyta > Magnoliopsida > Rosales > Cannabaceae > Trema > Trema andersonii. The sequence continues at coordinate 156,695 of JXTB01000427.1, forward strand.
GTATTTTAATTTTGCTTTTGTATGGTTTTTGTTTATTTTGCTTTTTCTTGTTTTGTTTTAGCTCAAGGACGAGCTTTAACTTAAGTTTAAGGGTATTTGATAAGTACATTTTATACTTATCTTTACTATCCTTTCGAGCCTAAGAATTGCTCGTCTTTGAGTTCTTCTTACTTGTTTTGTTATTTTTTATGTTCGTTTCAGGTGAAAAGTCATTGAGAGGAGAATTTTGGCTTTTCAAGTGAAACTGATACTAAATCAAGGCAAGTTCGATCATTTGCGAGCAAAGACAAACGAATGTTGTCTCAGTAATATATAGCAGCACCAGACTAGAAGAAACTCAACAGAACTGGGCATTGCAGCACCACAGAAATGGCATCATGGCACTAGGAGATTAATCCTGTGGTGCTACAGCACCACACCTATAGCATTGCGGCGCCATGCCCTGGATATTATAGTGACGTTGCACCACAGTTTGGTACTATAGCACCAATTGTTTGACTGTCTTGGTATCGCAGTGCTACAAAGTACAGACATATTGCAGAATTCTTGGATGATGGCCGGTTGGCTTCTTCTGTATAAACTCTCTTATACTTATCTAATAGGGGGACAAGAAGAGAGGATGAAGGCCCTTGCAGTCAAAGATTCCTAGAGCCATTTCTAAGAGAGAAACAATACCAAGGAGGGGGATTCAAGCCAAGGAAGAATCAGATTAGAAAGCTTCAAAAGAGTTTTTCTTATCTCTTCCTCTTGTTTTTTATCTCCTTTATTTTCTACAAATGAATATATATCATTGTTGTTGTATCTGTTTTGATTTATTTTTTAAGAACATGAGCTAAAATTGATATTTAGGGAGGCAATGGAACCTCTAATATAATCCAACTATATTTGTTTTCCTTAATTGCTCTTTATATCCATTGTTGAGTTAGTTGTTTTATCTTGAGTTTAATGTATCTATTTACTTGGCCACTAAATAGATTGTTATTGTGAAATCTATATAAACTTACAAAAGAGAATATAGATTTGGATATAGATAGAACAATATAAGATTGCCTAATATAAGGTGAGTTTACATAGGATAAGAATATACCTATATAACTTGTGCAACTTTATATGAGAATTACCAAATTTAATGAGTCTAATTAATTTATGTTATGAGTAATATATTATCTTAATTAAACATTTCCACTTATATCTTGAAAAAGAATTTGTGAATACATTAGGATTCTTGGTTGTTAATTCTATATGGATAAAGTTGGAGGAGTTAGAGTAGATTACATCTCTAAGTTCCTTACTGTTACTTTAAGAACTATCTTTGGTTGGCTTTTAGTTTCCTTCTTTACCCTTTTATATTGTTATTTACTTTTTTCTTCTTATTCAAAATCATCAATTATTATTGTTTGGATAAATTGAAAACTAGCTTTGGTTAGTACTTAGTATTTGTGAGTCGAGTACTCCTCATAGGATAGATATTCTCTTACTTCTATATTACTTGTTATAACCCATATACTTGCGGTATTTGTGTATTAGAAATAGCCCAACAGACTACAAAGCAAATCCTTAGGACGAGGACTATAAGAGACATGGTAAATAGAGTTTTGATGCTATCATAGGAGGATCATACAAAGAAATTCGCAGGTTCAACAATAATGAGCAAAGCCATGAGTATTTATTTGGATAATCACCTGAAACTATATATCCAAGAAGTAGTTACCCTTAACATAGCAAGAGCATGCTTACATGGCGAAAGTGTCTTGTGCATCTATTATTGATAGCCTTATGTATACAATGGTGTATACTTGGGCGGATATAATCAAATTAGTCCTATTAATTTGTATTTATTTGTATTTATGAGATTTGATCAAATCTTCATTGTAAATGGTAGGTCCAAAAGGAACTCAAATTATATGTCCAAATTTTGTGTTATAACTATATATGTCGTATAAATGAATTAATGATACATCATTTAATCTTTTAAACTACTTATATTATGAATTTAGAATTTGTCACTCAATCAATAACTGAACATCAATTGGGACACCAAGATTTAAATTCACTTTCAAATTTTATGTATCCATAAATTGTAACTTCAAATTTTATGTATCCACTAATTGTAATAAAAGTAGAAATGATCTTTTATTGCCAAATGAAAAAGGATTATAGGATTAGAGGATGGTAGACCCACCCGCATTGATTAATGGATACCTAAGACCTCTTAGTCGAGGAAACAAACGCCTTACCATCCTATCTGTTAGCATGGTCGTAAAAATAGAAATGACTACTAATGCTAATATACTACCATGCATATTCTTTTTATTTTTTTTTAAAGAAAAAAAAAAAGAACACACTTACAGAACTTGGATTTGTTGCCATTCGTTTATGTATTCAGGTAACTTGCCAGATATATTATTCCCAGCAACAGAACTACATTAAAGATAAAATTAAATTAATTTCTTGATTTAGAATAATAAAAATTGTGGTCACCCTATATTTCACTATTATATCTCACTGCTAAATATACTGCTAAATATGTGAATTACATTGAAAAATCTCATATTTTTATAGTATTATAAAGCATAATAGAATCTACGTTTCAAACATTAAGAAAAATGGGAAAAAAAAATGATTTTTATACTCTTCAAATAGTAATTAATCTTTCCAAGCTATCTATACGGCATCAAATTTAAGAACACTTACAAAGATTTCATATTTACTAGAGCGCGATATCTATCCGGCAAGTTCCCGATCAAATAATTGGATGGAACCCAACTATATAACAAAATTAGGAAGATTTAATGTCAAACAATTGTCATTTTACTAACTGTCGTATCTGGGAGACAAAATATATAAAAATTAGGGAAACTAGACCCTTTAAAAGTGCTTACAAAGTTATAAGCTCGGTCATATTTCCAAGTGAAGAAGGAAGAGTACCAGATAGTTTATTTTCAGCTAGATTCCTTCATGATAAGTTGAGATAAAAGGCAGTTGTTAGTACTATTACATTAATTCATGGGATTTAAATTAATTAAACAACACGAGTAAAGACATTACGCACAGACGTGTAAGTTGAAGGAGAGATCCCAATTCGTCTGGAATTGAGCCCGATAACTTATTGTAGTTCAGATACCTGAAAAATAAATAAATTCACAAAAAATTGGAAGTATGAAATGTTGAGAGTGCGTACTTATATGATTCTATAAGAGTGTATATATATATATATATATGTATATAACAAAAGATCTGGTCGAGAAAAGTGGAACCAAAGAGGAAGTACTTACAAATCTAGCAGATTCTTCAATTCACCCAAAGATGATGGTATACTACCCTCTAAGAAGTTATTCTGAAGATACCTATGGTGGCAATGGAGTATTTGTGAAGTAACAACTGAATTAAATATGTAGAAAACTAATAGTTCTATGCCGTCATTACCCTAGACAAAATATCAAAATTGAAGAGATTGTGAGAAAATGGAGGACAAATAAAACAATAGAAGTTCACCAATAAGTAACATTAACATTAAAAATAGATTGTGAAATGTGAAAGCTCCAAGGTTCTGTTTCTAGAATTCTTTTTTTCTCTGCCAAGTTATTGAAGGCAAACACAAAGACGTCGCGATCAATTTCTCGGACAGAGAAGTCTTTCGCTACCCCCCAGACTCGTTGAAGAACCTCTTTGAAAACTCCTCTATTAAAAGGTTTGGTAGTCATCAGTTTTCCCACCAAGCCTGTCGTCAAATCCGCTTTCCCATTTCTTAATAGGACGTAGTCCAAACTGAGAACGGGCTCCTCTGCTCCGAAATATTCAGAGAGTTGCAGATCCCAACAATTTCCTCCATGTTACAGAGGAGATAGAAAACAAATCTCACCTAGGCACACTAGGGAGACACTTACTCTCACAGATCTCTAGAGAGAAAAAAAAATTTCAACTATGCCCGCACTTAAAAAATTAAAATTTTAATAAATACACATTTGTCCCCTATCAATCTTTAAGTTTTTCAGTTTTATGAATAAAAATTCTAGAAAACTCAGGCCCTTGATAATTGAAATTTTACTAGAAAATCTAATTAATTAGTTATGGAATAATTACAATAACTTTTATGTTAGAGTGATAAAATTATTCTGTCTATAAATTCTATACATTTTTAAGAACTCCATTAACTTCATTTAGAAGGAAAATAGTATATAAAAAATATTATGAAAAAAAGAGTTCAAGAAAAAAATAAATTAATTGGCCATAGCATTTATGTCCCACAAAAAAAGAAAAAAAAGAAAAAAAAAATCGACTCCGCCACTGATTATAAGTTACCTTGCTCATCATGGGGTGGTGACTACTTCTACAGTTTTTGATCAGAAGAGACAACATTACCAAGCCCAGTCGTTGTTTTGGTGGTATTAATCTTATAATTAGATTAGACTAACCATGCATGATGTGAATTAATTAAACAGTAAATAATAGATCTCTAAATATTAAGAATGACTAGACTTACAGCCATCGAAGATTTTCCAATGCTCCTATGCTTGGAGGTATCATCCCTGTCAGTTGATTGTTTGAAAGATCCCTGAATGTTATCAGTCCAGAAAAACTCGATCAATTTGATATATACGCACCAGAAAACTGGTACCAAAGGAAAGTCTCAAAGGATCAATTATCTACTTTGTAGTTGAGCATACACTTACAAGGTCTCGAGGTGTCGCAAATTCCCCAAGCCAGTAGGTATTGTGCCTTGAAGTTTATTATTTGATAGAACTCTGTGTTGTGAGGATGTGTGTCATTCATATTCATACAAATATAAAAATATAACAGACAGACTTAAAAGAAATTACAGTTTTCTTAGGTATTGAAGATCCCCAATTGCTTCATCTATGGTTCCACTCAAACCCAAGTCACTCAACATGCTGCCACGTATATAAAATATCTAGTTAGCAATGAGGAAAACTAGTTTTAATTAAAGATGGTATCAGATTTTTTTTTTTTCCGGTCAGTGTCAGATATTTAAGTAACTAACTAAATATTAATCCAGCAAAATAAAATTACCAAAATATTTTATTACAAAAATGAAATTTGAAATTCGCAGTTTTTAACTGCCTCATGATCATTAATTTTATTAAAAGCACTTTACAAATTTGTACTCTGGATTCTAGCCTATTTTGAAAACCTGACGTGAATTACTACTCGAAACGATGAAGTCTTTTAATATTATAATCTCATCCTTAGTCTTGCCCAATAAATGAGAAAATTATGCCTTAATTGATCATTCATTTGTCAGAAGAATAATACAATGGGTCATGCACAATTGCAGTGCTTAATAAAGGCCCGTATTAATTGCTAAGCACCAAATTACTCCTTAATGATGTCATAAATTTAAAATTAGAAGTTCAATGATTAAATTAAAATGTCTGGATGCTAAACACTTGTAATGCCCATATAAATTGCACATTTAAGGAAAAATAGTCTTAAAATTTTCTCCCTAATCAATTGGGTCTTTGATATTTTTCTTCCATATATACATACATTTCAATGATATGGCAAACCGTCCAGTTGTCGCCGCCTTTACAGTCGTCGCAATTGATGGCGTAACCATAATTTGATACTGCTTGCTGACAATACGAGCGAGAACTAGGTAGCACTACCACTTTTGACTTGAATTCGTCGGCAACGGAACTCAAAGCAGAGGCTACAAAATGTTGTTTCCAGATATGATCAGCACTGAAGTTATGTTCTTCTCTAGTTACAAATTTAAGAAAATAAATATAATGATACGCCTTAATTTCTATTTAAGGAGAGAGATATAGAGTTCTAGAACATGAAAAATTATAATAGACCAAACTACATCAAAGTCCACATGGAATAACAACGTATGTTCAACTATTTGTTCAAAACGAAGGATAAAACTAAAGTAAATTACAACGAATTGATCTAACCGAGATGATTAACTTGGTTTCAATAATAAGGAGCATACATGCGTATATATTCATAATTGAGTCATTGAGACTACATATATGTTTTGATTTATGATGGATATATAATTTCATCTATACGTTATGCCGTATTATTTAATCCACTGCTGTTATTGGGATTGACAACTGAAATATTTAAAATTTATCGGTCTGAAATCCGCCGGAGAAAAAAAAAATCGGCAGATTTGTTTTCCCGTCCGTACTGCTAATGTTAATGTTCAAGGATCCAAACACCTGATTGCCATTGGTTGAGGCAGTCACAGTCACTCGGTCAAATGACTTTGAGTAGGCAGAAACTATTGAATTGTAAGTCAGAGGTGAAAATCTGGGTTAGAAGCTACGGACTACAGTTCTATATATACATCTTAGCTAGAGGTAATATCTCTCTATACATTGTCATGTATGATTGTAAGGTTTAATTATCTTGATCAGTAATTTACCGGTTCAAATTCCGTGTGTGGATCAAAATCTAAGAGAAGAAAATTGTACAGAACATATATAGTCAGCCTAATTAACTTCTTACCCATGATACTAATTTATCATGATGTACGTCCGGATTCAACACAAGGAAAGGGGCTATTAATATATAGCTAGCTAGCTAGTATGAGAAATTATGTGTAGAAGTTGATAAAATGTATAATATACCTTCATCAGGAGGCAAGTATCCATTATAAGTGTCACCCTGACATCTAAAGTACTCAAAACCGAGCCAAAAGAAGTTCAAGTAGATAATACGCCTAACAGAATGAAGAGAAGGCTTCCTCATCTTCCTCTCCTCTAAGTTCAGGTATGCTGGAATATATAATTAATCTACCGCATGATCCATATACTATATATATAATATATATATATATACATATAGGACTAACTTTTTAATATATTTATTCCTCTAAACTTTTCTCTCTTTAGGACAAAAAATTTGGTTAAATATGCATGATAACCACTCAAATTTGATTCGAGACTCCCAAGAAAAATGTCTGAAAATGTACATATTGACGAAAATATTTTTAAAAATATGCGTAGTTTTGAGAAACCTCTTCCTTTTTCTTAAATTTGTTGAAATCTTCAAAAGCTTTTGAAAACTAAGTTTAAAAGTAATCGAGATAGTTTAAAATAATTTATTACTAAATTTTAAGATATTATGAGATAATTTATGTATTTAAAAAAATTATTTTTAAGTTAATTTTTATAAGTTTTATCAAAAAATCATGATAATTGTCGAAATTTTTAGATAATTTTTTATAGTTTTTGATGAAAGTTATATTGTCAATAAAATTTCGCTGAAACTAGTATTTTCGATGCAATTTTGATGGTAATATTTTCCATAGAATTTCGATAAAAGTGGTATTTGCAATGAAATTTTAAAATATATAGTTTTTGATGCTATTTCAATAAGTGGTATTTTCCATAATATTTCAATAAATGGTATTTTCGATAAAAAATGGTATTTTTAATAATTTTAAATGTAATTTCAATAATATTTCAATGAAGTAACATTTTCGATATTATTTTTAAAATTTTCAATAGTTTCACAAATTATTATATAAAGGGAAAAAATAAACTCAAATTTGATTTTTTAATACAAAATTACCACAGGATATCCCGAAACTTGATAATAAACTATTTTAAATAATGCACGTTGTATTTAAATAGAGAATTTTAGATGATAACTTACATTTGAGAAACAAAATATTTCTCAAAACTTTTAAGACATCGAGAGATATGATAACATTATCAACGTGGTTTAGTGATCTTTTGGGATGGGTATATACATATATTGCAAATATTTATTGAGATGAGTATATGCCTCAAATTTGGTATACTATCTTGCATATTTAGCTAAATTTCTCTTTGTGACATATTTATTTATCCTTAATGGAGAAGATAAAAAATAGGAAAAAAAATTAAAATTTTTCTTTTTATGTGTTTATATATAAATTAGTTATACATAAAAAATAATCATAGACTACTCGATTTATTATTTCTTTTTCTATTCATTTTTCATGCATTTTTTTACAGATTAATAAACGTTGCCTAAAATTATCAACTAATGAGTTATGTTGACTATGTGTGTAAAAACCCGGAATTTTTGAGGATAATTTGGACATTTTACCAATTTTTCGGATAAAATATTGTAGGGACTAATTTGCAAAAGTTTTGTTCCGAGGGACTAAATTGTAAATTTTAGGACCAAATTGATAGAGATTTGAAATTTTGGGGACTTATGTGTAATTTTTGAAAAATTGTACAACCCTATTAGGTTGGGCCACGTGGCCCTGCTCAACCAATCCCCTCTCTTCTTCTCTCTCTCTCTCTCCCCAAAACTCTCTTTTTCTCTCCTCTCTCGGATCTCTCGGCTGCACCACCGTAGGACCGCCGCCCACTAACCAGCGTCGACTCGCTGAGCTGCCGCGAACCTCCGCCGCCCCTCGCCGCTTGCTGCCGCCGCCTGTGTCGCTGGGAAACTCCATAGAAGCCGATTTAAGTTTTTTCGATTTTTCTGTCACCGGCGACGATTCCGGCCACCATTCGGCCTCAAACCGATCTCGTTGGATTCGTATCGTCGTAAGGATCATCAATGTATATATATCTCAACTCCATTTTGCCCGGATTGAAAGTTGCCATTTTTGGTCATTTCGAGTTTTTGGTTGGTGTTCTCGATCCGGCCGTTGGATTGTGTTTTTGACTGCATTTTTGGAATGTACTCGGAAAATGGAGAAGTTTGATATATATAGATATATATATATATATATATATTATGTGGTTTGGTGATCGGCACGAAAATCGAGATCGGATGGTCAAGATTTTGTCTCGTTTTGTGTGCTACCAGTCCGGTGTGGGCCCGGACCCGAATTGGACAAGTTATATGTCTAACCTAGCTATTTTGGGTACTAAGAATTCAGTGGAGAGGTCCGTTTGTGGAATTGAAGCTCCGGTGAGAAAGTTGGTTTTTCGCACGAGGACGATCGTGGGCTTGGAATTGGTTCCCGACCCTCCGAGCGAACGTCAATGACACCTTAAGGACTCAATAGCGTGGTGTCGCTATTCTGTTGAGGTAGGGGTTTAATTACCTTCGTTTTATACCGTTTTTGAGTTAAAACTTATTTTCTACAGCATATAAGAACAAGTATGTTTTAATGATTTGAATTATATGTGATGGAATCTGGTTATACGATATATATTGTAGTGCTCTGAAAATTTGCTGTGTGTAGGTTATTTTGAGTATATAAAAAATAGGGCCGTTATGCTGCCCGTTTTTCTATAAAACCCTATTATGCATATTTTACTATTAACCAGAGTATAGTAGTTTTTACACTTCAGCTCTGTATTATACGTATCATAAGATCATACATGAGCACCGTGTTAGCATCGTGGGTTTTACAGTGTGGTGCTGCATGCCCAACTGTTGGTGAAAATCCGTAAACTTGCGTGAGGTCTTGTTACTTCTGATTACCTCCCCATTTGGCAGGTGTAGGCAATTCGGTTACCCCTCCAATTTTGGTAGGCGACACATGGGTGTCTCCTCCGGGTATGGACTTAGGTATCAGGCAGGCTATCAAGTACACTTAGTGCCATCATCCTGGGTTTCCACAGATGAAAGGATATGAGCTCATGGGTATAGGTTGATTTGTGTCATGTGCATATGGAGTGATGGTTTTGATTACATTGTTATATATATATTGGCTCCCGGTCTGGATTATATATATATATATATATATATATGTACGTGTGTTGTATGTTTTGGATTTGAACTAACCATATAGGAGATTCCCATCACTGAACTGTTTTTCCCCGAGGTAACTATTTTCCTACTGGGCATTGTATGCTCACCCTCCTACCTTCCTCCTCAGGTGGTGTCCAGTGCGATCTTGGTGATCAAGAGGAGTAAGAGGTCATCCTGATTACAGTTCGTCTCTTACTAATGCTAGGAATTTGTTGTCGTAGTCTTTGGACTATTTGGATTGTGTGTTAGCATTGAACCAAGAATACTGCTTTCTATTTTGTCTGCAAACTTATGCATGCCATTTTGGTATTTGATTTCTATTGTGGATGATGATGATGATGGGTTTTGTAATTAATTTCATGTTTTTAAGTAATTGTTCAATTTATGTTTGATGGTATTTACGAACTGTGGGAGTGGTTCACGGGATGGAATTCCGATTATTTTATTTAAATGGACCGTTTTTAAAAAAATTAGAACTTTTGATACTTTTCAAATAAATTAAGGAATTTCTCACCTTTGTGAAATTCTCTTTCTGCCACTAGCCCAAATTTTGGGTAGTGACAATATGTTTGGTATGTCAGTATGTAGTATAACATTAAATGCGGTAACGAGTTGCACATTAACTACTGTTGGAATTCATGCCGCTCAAGTCTTGGTTTTTGTTCTTTTGTTTGTTGCTAGGGACAACCCTTAGACAATTTTATAGATATTTGTAATAATTAGTCTCTGTTGTTTTTTTAATTGTATTTTCAAATTACACAGATTATACAGAAGGCCGTGAATAATATGTAGATCCTGAGGAAAATAGTGGTGATTACTTACCAAGGGACTTTTTTTTTTTAGCCAAAACAAATTTAAGATAAGAAGCATACAGCAAATATACCAACCAAATAAACATGCTGGATTGTTGAAAAATCCACCTATTTAAGGGCTACACGAGGATGGAAATATAACAATATTATATATTACTTTGTGAGAAAATTGTGCGAGAATTTTTACATTTATGGAGTCATATTTGATTGAGCTTGTAGATCTTTTGGATTTTGGGTCAATCTATCAATGATACGTGATGATTTGGTATAAGCATTATAGGTTTCTTAAGGCATAATATCTCTATATAAAGTTCATTATAGGCTAAGTCTATTAATCTCTCTATACAACTTAATTAAACATATTTATTCATTGATATTTATTTTGAAGAGTTACGAGAAGGTTGAAAAAGATCTAAACCTATGTACCTTTATGTATCACGTAGTTTTCTGTTTTGTAAGATTAGGATTTAAGGCTTTCTTGTTGTACTAATCTCTTCGATTAATAGGTATTATTCGGCAGATTTGTATTCCATATTGATACGTGAATTAAGATAATTTATCTTAAAAGTTTATTATATATTTTTTCCTCAGGAATTATTCTATATATTAAAAATATATAATAAAAACCAAAAAGAAATTAGACTCAATCAGGTAGGTGGAGAGGCATCTAATTGCCATATATATTTATAGTTTGAGATCAAAATTACAAGAAATATGTGAATATAATTATGTATTTATGTTTTGCTAAATCGAGTATTATATGTGAGTATATATATATATATATATAT